>CAMZMU010000037.1:85972453-86522636 GCA_947311845.1 Poa pratensis | reverse complement strand
GGCACGAGCCTGGGCGTTTGCAGGAGCAAAAGCCCTGAGAAAACTCCTTTTCAAACCTCCTTGAACTAGATTTAAAAGTCTTTTTCATTCTTTCTGTTTATTTTATTTTTGCGGCTGCCTAACATGTTAAAACATGGTTAGGAGCCCTTGTACGGTGTTTTCCCTCTGTGCTTATATCAATAAATGCCAAAATGATCTTTCAAAAAAAAGACAATGGCTTCGTGAAGATGTCAGCAAGTTGATCTTTAAAGGAGATGAACTTGATTTGAAGCAGCTTCTATGCGACACGTTCCCTCATAAAATGATAGTCAACTTCAATGTGTATTGTTCTAGCATGAAACACCGGATTAGACGAAAGATATGTAGCGCCGATGTTATCACACCAAAGAACAGGAGCGGATGAGAGATCCCCAACTCTCGAAGTAGGGACTGCACCCATATGAGCTCAGCAGTGGCATTGGCTACAGCTTTATATTCAGCTTCAGTGCTACTACGAGAGATTGTAGCTTGCTTGCGAGCACTCCAAGCGATCAAGTTGGGACCAAAGAACACTGCATATCCCCCCGTGGATCGCCGATTATATGGAATACCAGCCCAATCCGCATAAGAGAAAGCGGACAGTATGCCAGAAGGAGCAGCCCGAAGATGCAGACCATACGCAACAGTAAGACGAAGATATCGCAGAATGCCTTAACGGCAAACCAATGAGTATCCCATGGAGCATGAAGATATGACAGACACGGTTAACTGCAAAGGAGATATTAGGTCTGGTGATAGGAGGTATTGAAGTCCACCAACAATATTGTGATAGTCATCAGAAGAGAGCAACGAGCCATCAACAGAGACAGTTTGTCAATCACTGACATAGGTGTGGTGGTTGTTTTGCACTGAAGCATACCAGCACGATGTAACAGATCAGCGAATACTTCCGCTGGTGAGAGTGAGTCCATCATCGGAATGAGTAACCTCCAATCCTAGAAAGAAATGCAGTTTACCCAAATCCTTAATCGCGAAGTCAGTACTCAAGGCAGCAATGAGACGATCGGTAGCTGAGGCAGAGGAGCTGACCAAGATATTGTCATCAACATAAACATGGAGATACATAGTGACCTCCGGTCGCTGAAGAAGAAATAGTGAAGTGTCAGCTGTAGAAGGCACAAAACCGTGTTTACGAAGAGGAGAACCAAGTCGGGCATGCCATGCAGGAGGAGCCTGTTTCAATCCATAGAACACCTTGACAAGACAACACAAATGCTGAGGATGAGCAGGATCATCAAATCCAGGAGGCTGGCGCATATAAATTTCTTCCTCCAAAACACCATGCAAGAAAGCATTATGAACATCTAGTTGATCGAGAGACCAACCTTGAGTAACAGCCAGAGACAGAAGAATCCGAATAGTGGTCGGTTTGACAACCGGACTGGAGGTATCCTCGTAGTCAAGACCGAATCGCTGTTTGAAGCCCTTAGCAACCAAGCGAGCCTTGCATCGCTCAATCGAACCATCTGCATGTTTCTTTACTTTGAACAACCACTTGGAATCAATAACATTGACACCAGGTGTAGAAGGAACCAAATTCCAGGTACCATTCTGACGGAGGGCTTGAAACTCGAGTTCCATAGCAGCGCGCCAGTGCGGTATACTCATAGCAGCCTGATAGTGGCGAGGTTCAGCTGTAAGATCTGACTGGGCATGAGACATGCAGGAGGCAAGCCATGCAACTACCATCGGTGCGGTCTTTTGGCTTGAAAATGCCACTGCGGTTGCGTGTGTGCGGACGCAGCGCCACAAGAGCAGGTGCCTGAGAGGAGACATCAGTGTCAGGAGGCGATGACGAACTGGTTGGAGCTGCTGGAGAGGCCGATGGCGTGGGTGAGACCGGTCCAGCCGAGGACACGGGCGAGGCCGGTCCAGTTGAGGTCGCAGGCGAGACCGGCCCATCTGGTGACACGGGCTACGCCGTCGAGGCCGACCGCATGGGCGAGCGCGACCCAGGCGAGGTGGACGGAGCCGGGCCAGGCTGAGGAGGCCCAGTTGGGCCAGAGGAGGCCACTCGGGATCGGGGATAGCTGCATGTGGCATGCAGTGCCGATCGTCGTGATCGACGTGAGAAGCCCCAGGCGTGTCAGCGATGTCCAACGGTTGCAGACGAGCCCCGACTAATACCTGCACCATGCTTAGGCAATAATACAGGAGAATATGCGGCATCTTCAAATTGGTCAGGGGAAACAGGTTGAATGCATGGGTGCTGACACGGACGTGTGGTATGGCAAGTTCGAAAAAGGAAACAAGTTTTCGTCAAACACAACATCACGAGAAATATAAACTCGATTTGTGGGAACATGGAGACACTTGTATCCCTTATGTTGAGAGCTATAGCCAAGAAAAACACACTTTTGGAGCGAAACTCAAGCTTATGATGATTGTATGGACGAAGTTGAGGCCAACACGCACAGCCAAACACTTTGAGGAACGTGTAGTCGGGTACCTCCTAAACAAGAAGCTCAAGCGGAGTTTTCATGTTGAGAACACGAGTGGGAAGCCTATTAATCAAAAAACAGGTTGTGAAGAACGCATCACTCCAAAACCAAAGGGCATAGATGCATGAGGAAGTAGAGTAAGGCCAGTTTCAACTTAATGACGGTGTTTACGCTCAGCAACACCGTTCTGTTGATGTGTATGTGGACAAGGCACACGATGTGAAATCCCAAGCTTTTGAAAGAAAGAATTGAGGTTGCGATACTCGCCCCCCCCCCCCCCCCCCCAATCACACTGTACATGAAAGATTTTATGCTTGAGAAGACGTTCAACATGCGATTGAAATTGCAAGAAAATATCAAACACATCACATTTATGCTTAAGCAGATAAAGCCAAGTAAAGCGACTATAAGAATCAATGAAACTGACATAGTAATTATGACCACTCACAGAGGTTTGAGCAGGACCCCATACATCTGAAAACACAAGTTCTAGGGGAGTCGATGAAATAAACGAAAGTTGATGACTCTTCCCTTGCTGACAAGCGTCACACACTGCTAAATTATTTATTGCTAGACTAAGTAGGGAGCCCATGCATGTGAAGAACATGACTAACGATCGGCGAAGTCGGATGACCAAGACGCGGATGCCATTGAGATGACGAGACTCGAACACCAGTGAAGACCTGGAAACGGTGGGCACATCCAATGCATAGAGACCATGGCATAGGCACCTCTAAGAAGAACGTCCCTCTTGGCTCGATCCCTTACAAAGAGATCAAACGGGTGACATTCAACAAAAACATCATTATCACGAGTGAACTTAGGAACAGATAGCAAATTGCGAGTGACAGAAGGAACATGAAGGACATTGCTAAGATGGAGTTTACGTGATGAATGTGTGAGAAAAGATGCTGACCAATATGAGAAATGTGGATACCTGAGCCATCAGCGGTGTGAACCTTGTCATGTCCACGATAGGGCTCATGCGAGTGTAGCCCGCCAAGCTCGCTCGTCAGATGATCCGTGGCACCCGTGTCCATGTACCAGTTGCTATCAACAGGATAAGATGGCATGGATCCTTACGTTGCCATCGCAGCTTGACGTTCATTACCTTTTCCATTGTTGCCAATGCCCAAAAAATCGCGCTTAAAGCGGCGATGACAGCGAGACGCAAGGTGTCCCTCGAGACCACAGAGCTGGCACGGGGTCTTGGCGCCACAGGCCGGGTAGCACGCACGAGAGGCGCACCCGTGTTGTTGTTGGAGGACGGGGTGGGCGGTCGTGACTGCTGCGCAGGTGAAGCCGGCACGGCCGGCTTACCTCCACCAGACGGGCGAAACGGCTTGCCTCCGCGATAAGCTGCATGTGCCGAGGAATCGTTGTGAAGGCCTCGGTCGTGCGGCAAGATTCAACACGCTGCTCCATGCTGAGTAGGCGCGCATAAAGATTGCAAGGCGGCATCGGCGTGTCACGGCCATCGATGTTCTCCACCAGCAAATCATACTCACTATCGAGCCCTTTGAGGATGAACCCGGTAAATTCCTCGTCGCGAAGGGGCTGCCCGATGGAGGAGAGCGTGTCGCCAATGACTTGACCTTGTTGATGAAGGTCGTAACCGAGAGATCAAGTTTCTTGATTTCACCCAGCTGGTTGCGCATAGCCATCGAGCGCGCCATGGACTGCGAGGAGAAGCTGGACTCGATCGTGGCCCTCTGGACGTGGCGGCAAAGACCACCATGCCGGGCACAGCAGGAGTCAGAGAGGACTGAAGGGCGCTGAGGATAGCTTGATCTTGAGCAACCCACTGGCGATGTCCGGGATTGACGACCAAAACAGGGGCACCGAGGCCGAGGTCATGTGTACCATGCCGGGGGGCACGTCAGGGTGCCGTCGACGAACCCCTCGAGATAATGGCTGCGCAGCAAGGGTAGAACTTGGGCGCGCCATAGGAGGTAGTTATCCACAGAGAGTTTCACCGTCAGCAGATGTGCGAAGTGGTACGACACGGCGGGGCAGCGACATCGGCGTGGTAGTCAGCAAGGTCGGGTGCGGGCACCGCATGAGAGGCGGAGGTAGCCGGGGACGGGTGGCGCCACATATGGCGCAAGTGCAGCAGACGGAGGAGGCTTGGACGTCGCAGGCGGAGGCGACGCGTACCCCACAAAGCGAGGCGGTCCATAGGCCGCGAGAGAGTTCGGCGCGTACGCTAGGTGGGGATGGCGCGTATGCCGCACCCGGAGGCGGCGCGTAGAATGCGTACGGCGGCCCGTACGTCGGCCCGTAGGGCGACGCATATGCCGCTGCAGGAGGCGCCAGGAAGGGCGCGGACGCGACCGTGGATCCGCGCGCGAGCGGAGAGGAGAACAGGACGGTGGCGAGGGTGCTCTCGGATCGCATCCCAACCGAGTTGGCCAATGTAGAACTCCCAGCGAGGAGAGTGGCGAGGAACGGCGAAACCGCCGGAGCAGAGGGGGATGTGACCGCGGCGACCGTGTGGGAGGCGGCGGCGGCATCCGTAGCGGCGGCGGCGCTATACGAGGCGGAAGACGTGGTCATCGTGACCTAATCTGATACCATGTGAAACAATAGATTTTGGGAACTAGCACAACGCACGTAGCGTGGCTTATCTCACTTTATATAGGGGTATACAATGTTACAAATACATGTACAAATACACAGGTATGCACAGAAGCTACGGTAGAATATACTGAGTCTAAAATGCAGGAAAATGATTTTCGTTGCCACATCTTTTTCCTGCCTAGTGCAAACTGTTTGTCTCCACTATTTGCAGTCCAATGGGGGCAAGAGGGTCCAAGAGACACCCGGATGCTTACCTAGGAAGCTCAGGAACACGAGGAAGCCAGACTACGTGCCGTCCTTCTCATCCGAAAAGCCTTGGCCATCATGACGAGGCGAAAAGTGAAAGAGGCGACAAGCGGAAGAGGCTCCCTTACAAAATATAACAGCTTGTAAACTAACAATGTCGAAATAAATTCTAATCACACCGCTTGCTATGCATGAATAGGTTAAATTGGGTCTCTATTATATTTTGGAAATTATTGAAATTACTAAATGGACCGAACGAACTACTCCAACAGAAGCTACCGCTGTTTCCACGGCCGCGGCATAGGACGTCCACTGTATTGTGGGGACGATCGCTTGCCTCTCCGCCGGTCGGATGGGACGTGCTCCATCGCGACGTTCTCAAAAAACAAAAGAAAAAACTCATCTAAAATAAGGGAATGCAGAGAAAAAAAAAAAAAAAACTAAACTAAACAAGTCCCTCTATGCTAAGGAAGGCGCCGTAGCACAAAGTGAGTCCCTCTGCGTTAAGCAAAGTAGACAAGTCCCTCTGCGTTAAGCAAGTGATGAGTCTAAAAGGCGTTGTTCGTACGAGAGTGCACTATCTGAACCTAGGGTTCCGTTTTCTTTTCTTTTCTTTTCAGTGCGTGCACGCGCGGCACACTCGCTGCGTACAGCCTCTCCCTCTCGTCTCCATCAGCTCCGATGGGAAACTCCGAAGCCAAGCCCTCCTCCTCCGACGGTCATGCCGGCGCCGCGACGCCCAGCATGATGAACCCGATGGGCAGCTCCGACGGAGCCAGGCCCCGCGCCTCCCCGTCCGATGGCTATGCACCGCCCCGCTCCACGAACCTCGCCAGCTCGGGGACCGGCGAGACGGCGAAGCCGGGTACCCGCGGCGGCCCGGCGTGGCCGACTGCTCCGACGGAGCCAGGCCCCGCGCCTCCTCATCCGATGTCTATGTACCGCCCCGCTCCACGAAGAACCTCGCCAGCTCGGGGACCGGCGAGACGGCGAAGCCGGAGTACCCGCGGCGGCCCGGCGTGGCCGACTGCTCCTACTACGCCAAGTTCGGGACCTGCGGGTACGGGATGAAGTGCTGGTTCAACCACCCTGCTGATCTCTACAGAAGCGGCAGCCTCTCTCCCTCTGTCTGCGGCCAAGCATCCAATCCGTCCGAGCACAACAAACAGGTGCGTACGTGGTTTGTCCTTGCCAGTACCTAATCGCCTCTCTCCCTGTGTCTGCCTCGTCACTGCAGTGCATGGCCTATTAACTACGAAGAAGATCATGGCCTCATGCATCATCTATTTACTATTTTCCGCATCATCAGATGAATATATACTCATTCATAAGCATATCGTCTATGTTCCTTCACTTCAGTAGGCAGCAGCCCGGGCCAAATCCAATCGTGCCTTGATGAGAAATACGTACAGAAATAGACTCCACTCCTTTTATGTTATGTACTCACTCCCACATTCAATGTATACCTCTTAAACGTGTTAGTAATAATCTTGATGCTTAGTTTAGAGTGTTAGGATAATCTCCTACTTAGCTAATCTAATCCTGTCGTGCATGCCGGCAAGGTAGCAAAAGTATCAAAGATGGTCGGCAACACCACGTAGCTTGTAAAAGTACATACTAGTTAGCAACGTGTGAGTTGAACTGGAAGGCTAGTAGTACTAGTTAGTAGTTTTCAGAGTTAGCTGGCTATGCTAGATAGCATACGTGTGAGATGAGCTGGGCAACTAGTAGAAATATCCCACCTCCAAAGTCGGTTTGTAAGTTGTAACCCTCTATATAAGGATCTGAGTCCTTCGTTACATGATACTAATCTCCCTTCCTTAAAATAAGGCCTATAGTTTTTTTTCAAAAGTCAAACTACACAATGTTTCACCAAGCTTTTGAAAAAAATCATTAACATTTACAATACAAAATAAATATCATTAGATACATTTTGAAATATATTATCATATGCTATCTTCATAGTATCATAGTTGTTGATAGTTTTTTCTAAAAACCTAGTCAAAACTTTACAGTGTTTGAATTTTGAAAAAAGTTAATACGCCTTCTTTTGAGAAACGGAGGGAGTAAGCAATAAAGCTTCAAGCTTCTAGTATACTCCCTCCGTCCCTATTTACATGGCGCCCTTGTTTTGCGTGCACCAACTTTGACCATATATTTCACCAATAAAAAATGTGATAATTGTCACAAAAATTATACCGTCAAAAACTTTGTTTGAATACGAATCCGGTGGTACAGTTTTTTTAGCAAATAAAACTTATTTTGTTGGTTAAATATATGGTCAAAGTTGCTGCACGCAAAACTAAGACGTCACCAAAATAGGGGCGGAGGGAGTACTTGTGAGTTGCCGAGCAACGTGCATGTGTGTACTAGCACGGAAGAGCAATACTTCTCTCTGCCTCTGCTCTTCTGCAACAGCTAGCTAGCCAGTAGCGTGGCTGATAAAACGAACATATTATACCTCTTTATCACTCTTAATATAACTCATTAATTATTCTAAGATATTTCAATACAAGTAGCGTAAAAAATATATCATCGAAGCCCTTAGTTTTTTTTAATATACCATTTTTATGTACCAAAAAAGTATATATGCAAATAATATAATATATACGGACTCCAATATTTTTTTCATTGAACTCACTTTGGGGTATCTAGTATTTAGTAATGAAGTACATTAAAAATAACAAGGATGTATAATTGATTCATCTATGTGCATTGAATGTGGGAGTACATACTCCTAGTTTTTTCGCAATCGTACATGATTTTTATGTCATGCAATTTTTGTCTTACGTCGGAAGTTAAGAAGAAGTAAGAAATATATACATGACATAAACGTGAAGCAAAAAAAAAAACACGTAAAATACACATATGTATACATTTTTTGTGGTTTTTACATTGTTATGACTCGTATCATGCGTTTATTTTGCCGATTTTTCCATTGTGGGTTAACATGGACGTAACTATTTGTCTACTAAATGTAAATTCTGAATGTAACAATATAAAAATACCGTGGATACAAAATAGTGTACTATCTGCATAGCCATATGAAATCAGGTTGTATGATTTAGTCTACCGACGGACGAATCCCCACCTCAATTTCTCAGTGTATCTCTCCACTCTAGTCTCACTTTATCCGAGTCCGCATCCTCAAATTTGTCACCAATGACGGTGAATCTCATCACCAATTTACTCGTTTACTGGTATCAACCCAATAAAAGTTGATCCCACCTATTGATCTTTTATTTAGAGAAAGGTCTTTGGACCTAGCTCAGCTTTATAGAAAGTTTTTTTTTGCGAGTGAGCTTTATAGAAGGAAAATCATGTCAAGAAGACGTCCGCACGACTTGCTCCTAGCCCTCTGATACCTAATCACGTGCGGGAAATAATCATAGGAGAGAATAAGTGTGCATGCATGCATGTGAGGACAAGAGGATGATGTCAGAAAGTTCGAAATGATTTTTTTCAATGAAAAAGATTTGCAGCTCAATCCGTTTGCCGGATTCATAATCCGCTTTCACGGTTGGTTTCGTATCGACGACGGCTTCAAAACTAGATCACATATTGCTATGTTTCGACAAACTTTTTTTGGGCTATTTAGTTACTAGTCAATAACACACAAGTTGCCAAAGTTACCACATGGTAACTTCAGTACCAATAGGTGGCAATTTTATAAACCGTTGGATGGCAACTTTGACGGCGAAAAAAATATCATCAAAACGTACCAACATGAGGTCTGATTTGGAAAATCTCATCGAGACAAAGCCGAGGATGAAGATGGATCGTCAATTGGATTCGCAGTTTGAGTCATAAAACATTTTGAATTTCTAAATTTTGCAAAAAGCTTAATGACATCACTACAACCGTCGTGCAATATTCCAAATGCAGGCACGCTATATTAGGGTCCTTAAGGTTCGGCTAAGCAAAAACCAGCTTAGAAAGTCATTACAACCCATAAGCCATGCATACTCCCATGGCACTTCAAATGAAAATAAGAAACAATGCAAGTGCACAGGGAAAAGACATGCTCCCTACAACCACCGGCAACCAAAACAATCTTAGCCTACATCTCTAAACACACCTCCACCACATTTTGTGTCACCTACAGCATAGCCTGAATCCTAGCCCTCCGAAAGTACAACCAGGTGATTTTGTGTCACCTATAATGTGGCTACACAGAATTCAACTTTTGCCCCGGATAAATCTTCCCATTTAACCATATGATACTTCCTACCAATTAATTACGCCATTAGAACTAACAAAGACGAACAGTAGAAATGGGGTTTTGATTTACCATATGCCTGCCTTTATGTCCGAGAGTTTTTGGAAGATTTAATTTAAAAAATTAAAAGCTATGGTTAATTTTGCATACGTTGCATGTGTCCCCAATACCTAGGTTTCTATATATTTACTCAAAAATCATTTTGTATACCATTTCAAGGGTTTGCTCTAACAAACATATTGCATAATTTGCCTAATGATGAATCATTTTCTGATTGCATAAAAAGTCATGAGATCTAAAAAGAGAAAATATGCAAATATGTGTAGTTAGATGTCTGTGTTCTTAAATCACTAATTGCACTATGCATTTCCAGCTTTCCTATGCATTTTTTGTATTGGGCTGATGCCAATTTATTTCTATGCCCTCATCTACGCTTATGTCTATGTTAATTTGGGACCCTAGTTGTTTGATTCCTACGAGCATGTCAAAATTCAGTACTTTTACTCATGATTCAGTTGCCGCCAACTTTGTAAAAACTCATATTCAAAATGAGTTATGTAGGAAAATTATGCATCTCAATGAGATATGCAAATTTTCAGCTATGAATTATACTGGAAAAGGATAAATTTTTACCCGAGGAAATAGCATGTTTTAAGCCATAATCATGTTAGAAGTTCTGCAAGCTTTTTTGATTTTTGTATTGATCCTACTTGGTTCCAAGCTTGGCACACTCAACACCAAGAACCTACAAGTTCTGCCAGCTTTTTTGATTTCCAAACATATGAGAAATGATGCAACTAAGCCCATACCTTAACATTTTAGCATCGAATATTTTGAAATCGCGCAGATATAAATTATACTCCCTCTGTTATCTTTTACAAAGCATATTTTGATAAAGCATTGGTAGTAAAGAGGTTACAAGACAAAGGGAAATGGTATTCCTAGTATTAATGTCTTGGTAATAAGAGAAATAACAATTATCGTGAATGATTACTCGCTAAATTTACTTGTACACTTTTATGTTTTTAATCAGAGTTGAAAAAACATATGTGTTATATGTTGAAATGGATGGAATACAAATCAAAGTGTCGACATCATTCTCATGCATTCTAATGTATATTTATATGCATTTTTCACTACTATATATGTCCGGAAGACAATCATCCCTTCATTAAAGGCCGAATAATCATTGACAACATTCTTATTGCCAATGAGCTAGTTCAGAACTTTCATCTTTCTTCCGGAGCTGGATGTCTTTTAGTTTAAAAAAGATGGTTTTCTTTAATTGTTCTTTTTACTTGGTGTTCGAAGTTTGCAGTTTCTTATTTTATCTGAATTTGTGGCAAAATCCTTAATATTTGCTACACACCATTCTTTGTTCAAAGTTTCCAAAATGTTCATTGAGGATGAAGATTTTAATACAAATGATGTTGATTCAACTATCTTTTTTATGAGGACAAGAGAGTGATGGATGATACGATGCAAGCTTAAATATTTTTCATACTCTTTTCTAGAAGCATATGTATTTTAAGACAAAGTATGACCATTCCTTACCCTTATAAAATGATGTGTTATGTTGTTTAAAAAAATCTTATTTTTAATAGAAGTATTTTTCAGGGAAAACTTGCAACTACAACTGCCATGAAGGAAAAAATGAAGTCGAGCAAGTGAAAACGAACTTCCTTGGGCTTCCACTTCGTCCCGTAAGTCTTTCTGGAATTCTAGTTCACGCTGTTTAGTTCCTTGTCCACCAAAGTTTTGTCAGGCTAATCATTTCATGGTTTCCTTTTATCTTTTCCATGCACTGTAAACATATTAATGCTTTTAACACTATTATTTCATAAATTACCCTTTTTTTAGTGAAAACGTGGTGCATCTTAATCTTACAGGGTACAGGATTGTGTTCGCACTATATGCATCGAGGAACATGCAAATTTGGCACCAACTGCAAGTTTCACCATCCAGATCTAAAATTAGAACATGCGAATTCGAATGCTTCGTGGCATGTTGTTCAAGAATCATCTCAACTGAACATTTCATCAGAGCCTATCCAACGAGCACAAAATGAGCAATCTGTTCCCTTAGTTACATCACCAACTAGGGGAACAACAGAAATTATTCCAACTCAAGGAGAATCTACTTGTATAGAACGAGGTGCATATAAGGTAAACAATCCGGGACTGTTTATTTCTATCTTGTCTGGAATTTTCTTAAAGCTCAGTCAAATTTTTTAGCCTTTGGATCAATATCCATCCTTCATCATTCCCATCCCATGTAGAATTAATCTATGTAAGATAGAATTTGAGGAATTGATTAACACTGATAGAGAACTGAAAAGACAAAAAGAAATCATAGTTAGAAAGAATTATTGGAAAGGTTCAATCCGAATTGTAAATTGAAAATACAAAAAATGGTAGTAACGTTTTGCTTAAATTGAATATTTCTTTGGAATCCAATTTCAGGCTTCGTACTGTGCAATTTCAGATGACTAAGATTCACAAAAATTTAAAGTGACTGAGAATTAGCCATTCAAAACATTTTCTTCTGCTTCGTGGAAATTGTACATTATTGTTTGTGTTTGAGGTGATCGAGATTTTTCTTTATTAATTAAAACATGTTTTGAGTAGCCAACAATAGTCAATGTCTATTATTAACCATAGAAGCATCTACCTATAAGAGTAGAAGCATTCTGAATATAATGTGGCTACACAGAATTCAACTTTTATTTCCTTACCTTACCTAGGTTGAATTTTTTTGTAATCCTTTGCAGCATGGAAACTCATGTTTTCAGACTGCTAAGCGAGTCCATTACACACGGGATCAACTTTTTGAACTGCGTGAGGTATTTATTTGTTGCGACTTATATGTTACTCATTTTGTTTAGAGCATCTATCTCCTTGTTTCGCCATATGAAATTATTCCTATATGGAACATTCAGTTAGCTTAGCGAGGCACCCAATAATATGGCTACACAGAATTCAGATAACTTTGTATTTGTGGGGTTTATGAGCATTAATGAAACTATTCTTGAATATTCTATATTCAAGAAGATATGCATTAGGATTGAATTTTTGGAATAGAGAAAATAGTAATCTAGTCTACACTTCGAGAATTTGACCGGTCTATATATACAATTGCTTGTAATTTGTAACGATGTGTCCAGGGTGATGCCCGTTGGAAAATATAGCCAATATATTAATTACAGTAATTAATAAGAAACAAAATTCAAAATTAACTAGTGATTTAAATGAGTACAAGACTAGCAGCAGGAAGGCATGCAGATCAATATATTGTAATCATAAAGTTAACAAGATTAGTTTCATATGACGATTAGGGCCCGCTGAATTAACCACAATTAGGTCCTTCTGGGATCTTTTATCTGTTTTTTTTTTGAAAAATTCTAGCTTATGTATCTTCTTTTTCTTAGACGCGGTAAGGGCCAGTCTGTGGTTGCTGAACTACGCTATGCTGTACTTATTTTATAAGGTGAAAAAATAGCCGCGGCGATAACTGGTATTTGCATAGCATGTGTTTTTCCTTCCACAAGCTTGTATTTTTTTAATTGTCATCCTGAATGTGGCACTTCTCATATTTATATGTCTAAATTATAAGGCTTTGCAGATTGTTGGTGTATCTAAGGACATCTTGGAACTCAAGCGGGATATTGATGTAGAACTGGCTCACAATGACTCAAATGTGAGAACTCTTCCCTTCTATTAATTCTAGATGACATCCGGTTTCACTTCGTCTGTTCTGCTAGCTCTAATTGATGTTCCATAGTGTTGCCTAAGAAAGGGTTGATGCTATCGTTGATTCAAATCTCCATACCTTTCCCTCTCCGAAGAGGGGACCCCCTGCCAGCATCAAGATTCATTGAAACATACCTTTATGCAAACCTATTCGCGACCATCGCCCCTTTCCTTTCATACTTATCCACCTTCTGCCCTAGTTTTTCTGTTCAATTGAGCGGTTCTAGAAATTCCAGCTCTAATAGCAGTTTTTTAATTTCCTCATTGTATTATCTTTTTTTATGGTTCATCATATCTGTTAGGTACAAGCTCAGTCATGTAATCGCTATGATGGGACCGACAGGCGTGACTGCCTTTCACGGTCTGCACAAATTCCTGTTGTTGCTAGTGAACTGAAATCTTGGGACAACATCTATGAAGCGCAAAAAAAAATCTATGAAGCTCAAGATTTCTATGCTCCAAGTGGCCAGCAAGAGAAATTTAACAAGCACGACCAATTAAGCTCTCAGCTTGATTCTAACGCTCAGGTATCTTGAAGATAAAATTGTTAGTATTTGTGGTATCAGCAGGCTTGTCGACTGAGCTCTTTCGTCCTGTATGTGGATTTATCACTGTGTACCTCTTAAATTAATTAATTCCTCTGATTTCAAGTATAAGTCGTTTTAAAATCTGTGTCAGGTTTGACCATCAATATAAAGTACTACCAAAGATTGACAAAGTCAAACTGATATTAATAGGTATTTTATTTGAAGCAACATGTTTTTTCTAGGAGATTGATAATCCAAGTGTCACCTAGATTGTGCCGTTGTCCAAAACGACATATATTTGGAATTATAGAGTAATAGTTAAGCTAAACTTCTGCACCTAAGCTTGCTGTGTACACATTGTCACGTGCCTGACTGAGAACAGTAGTTGATCTGTTTGCTATTCTTGCATAAATAAAAGCAAATACTCTGTAGATAGTGATGTTATGCTTGTGGGGCCTTTATCTAATTCGGACCTTAGAAGCATTATCCAAAAAAAAATTGGTCAATGTTTAGATGATTGGTTCAAATTTACACTATAATTTAGACACGTATGCTTGTATGTTATTTCAATACACGAATGTTTGCCTCATAGTAATTTATACAACAAAAATATTCAACAATATATTGCCTCATAGTAATTGGATGATACCTGCAATCTGTGATACCTGAATGATTGTTGTGACATTCCAATTTATTTTAAACATCTTCCCACCCTTGCTCTTGTTAAGGTTTCGTCGATCCAAAGAGGCAATCTCTCTGACAGAGATGGAGTTCTTATGGCGGTGAAGTGGTATATTTGATTTGGGATTTTTTGCATTCTGTTAATTTCCTGGAATTATTTATTTTTTATAATTTCACAATCAAAAAATGAAGATCTTTATTTGTTGTATGTTGCACAGTATACTGGACAATTTGACACCAGAGAAGTTCGATCTTGTAAAGGACCAGTTAATAGAAGCAGGAATCACTAGAGATGATATTTTCGAGGTTTGGTTTATTCCTAGTTGTTTATTGAATTGAATTGAATTGAATTTAATTTGACATTTGCGATTCACCTCTGCTATGGTTATTTTATTTATTTATTCAGGATGTTATTACTGTTATGTTTGAGAAGGCTGTTTCTGAGCCCACCTTCTGTCTGATGTATGCTCAACTTTGTTCTTATCTCAATAAGAAGCTCCCATCATCCCCTCCTGAAGAACTTGATGAAAAAGAGATTATGTTCACAAGTGTACTGCTCAATAATTGCCAAGAAGTATTTGAAGGTGCTGGCAATCTATGTGCCGAGATTGATAGATTGACTGGTCTAGACCAAGAGATGGAGACACGGAATAAAGAAATAATGCTAATGAAGCTTCGAACACTTGGAAACATTCGCCTAATTGGCGAGCTGCTCAAGCAAAAAATCGTCATAGAGAAGGTTGTACATCACACGGTTCAGGTACACATGCAAATCTTATATTAAAGATTATGCCACAAGTATGCTATAATAATATTGTACACGTAGTGTAAACGAAACTGCACTTCACAGAAGAGTGGCATATGTGATATTAGCCAAAAAAAGAAGGGAAAAGTCCATATTATATGGCTATGGTAAAGTCTGAGTTATTTTTGGGTAGGTAAGTATAAACTCAATCTAACATGCATCAAATTTCCAAATCTAAATTCGACGTACATAAGGTGGAACAAAAACGACAATTCTTACTATAATTCATTGACATTTGTCTTGTACTAGCCCTGCAACATTTATTGTTCCTCTGTCGAAGTACAAGTGGACGGTACAAATAGTGTGTGTAGATGTGAAACAGTTCTTTTTTGCATTTTTCCACGTATATTCACCAAAACACCACATACAAAGTACATAGTAGAAATACATAAAGTAAAGAACAATACGTAGAGGATCCAGAGCTAGCACCGAGAGCCGCAGCTACGCCGGCGACGAAGACGAAGGCCAGCAACCACCTTACCACTGCCTGGGAGCATTTAATCCCTTGAGAGACGCCGCCTAGCCTGTCCGCCGCGCCGCGACGGACCTCTTGTCGATGAACACCCACGGCAGACGCCCCCCCGGCACCGCACCGCCGCTTTGCCTCGGCCGCCTTCGGATCCGCCGCAGGAAGAAGCTGGAGACCCCGTCCAGCCCTGGACGAGCGACACAACTCCAGCGCCGCCGCACCGCAGCAGCTGGAGAAGAAGACCGCACACGGCAGATCCAAGGATCCGCAAGCACGGAGAGGTCGACGACCGCGCGACGAAGCACCACCGGAGCTCCACCGCCGAAGAGGAATGTCGCCGACGCCAAAACCCCACCGACCGCACCACCGCCTCCACAGCGCCGCCGGCGGGAACCCACTCACCCCTACTCTATGTACACGAAGGGATCCGGGGATCCCCCACCCACCCGCCGCCGGAGCGGACGGGGGAGAGAGATCCCACGGATCCGCGGCGGCGAGAGCGCGGTGAGCAGGCGATTCCAGAAAAAATCGCCCTTCTCCACTGTAGAGGAAGGGAGGGGAAAGTGCGACCCGTGTGCGGTTCAGATTCTCATCCGAGGATAAGCAAGTTAATGAGCAATCTAAAGAGGCAATTTTACATAAGTCTTCCAACGAAGAACATAACTTGACGAAGCCCGAGACAAGTTGCACGCACGCAGAAATCAATCATATAGTCAACTCGGATGAGAATTTGAACCCACGAAATTTTGCCTCATCTATGAGGGTCGTCGATCGACTAGGAAGCAATATTTCGGAGGTCATGGAGTTAGTTGTGGATGCTGGATTCTCATAAGTTACTTATAGTAATAGATACTGATCCTCCAATCCTTCATATCTTGACACAAATACGTAGAAACACAAAATAAAACTCATAGTAGAGGTGGACGGTTCAGATTTGCTCAATTATCTACTTCATTGATCTCTGGATTAACCATCCTCATTCTTATATTGGTGTTACATATTCCATTTGTATGCCCGTTAGTTTGCAAGTGATAGATAAGAGTCTTGACGTTTAGTTTGTCCCTCAATGAAATTGTGTAATTGTAGATGGACGAAAACAAGCAAGGAAAACCAGATTGGGATACTTTCGCTACGAAAGTTTTTTGTGATATTTGTACCGATGAGGTTTTAGCTGGAAATCGACCTACTGACCATTTGAATGCTATTGGGTATAACAACTTATCCGCCAAGTTCAATGAAAAAACCAAAAAATGTTACAATCACGAGCAATTTAAAAACAAGTGGGAGTCGTTGAAGAAAGACTACCAGACATGGAAGGCATTGATGGAGAGTGAAGATGATCAAGGGCGGGGTCCTAAAATGAATACATTAATATCTGCAAGTCCAGAATGGTGGGCAAAAAAGATGGAGGTATAATTTTCTTTTCTATTACAGGTTCATGTTTATCTGTTTTTACTCAACCATATTATCTTTTCCAAAAAAATTAGGCAATGCCGGATTGCAGCAAGTTCCGTTCTGAACCACTCGAGAATGTTGATCTTCTAAAGATAATGTTCGAGGATATGCTGGATTCAACAACACCTGATGAGGCTAATTTGGCAGTCAGTACAACTACGGAAAGCGAGCATGGTGCTGGCGATGGAAATGATATAGGCATCATTGATAAGCAAGTTAATGAGCAATCTAAAGAGGCAATTTTACATAAGTCTTCCAACGAAGAACATAACTTGACGAAGCCCGAGACAAGTTGCACGCACGCAGAAATCAATCATATAGTCAACTCGGATGAGAATTTGAACCCACGAAATTTTGCCTCATCTATGAGGGTCGTCGATCGACTAGGAAGCAATATTTCGGAGGTCATGGAGTTAGTTGTGGATGCTGGAGTCGAGGAGGGCAGTGATGAACATTTTATAGCTACCCAATTGTTCGTTAGACCAGAATATCGTGAAATGTTTCTCACCCTGAAGACCCCTGGAGGAAGACTTGGGTGGCTTAAAAAGATGTGCCAAGTGAAGGAATAACTTTCGGATCCTAGATCAAGTGTAGCTATTGTTTATTCCCTAAAAAACAATTTGCGCCTGTTGTTATCATGAGACCATTTAAAAGCGATGTACTAATTTAATGCTACTTTATTTTATGTACTCGCCTAGCTCCTTCTTCGTCATGATCTTCCGTCACTAGCAGATCCTCCACGAGGCTCTGATACCAATTGTTGGACCTGCCCCTTGCCGCCGAGTACTTTCCGGCTAGCAACGACGAAGACTTCCGGCGAGACGCACGTACACAAAGCTAGCTCGTAGCTGATCGATTCCTTTCGCCTCCTTTGCTCACGTAGCTAGCTTAGCTAGATTACTTTCCTAGCACTAGCTCACGTACGATCGTATGATCAACAAGCAAACACAACACGCTGGGATCGTTGGCCAGAGGCTCGTATCGAGCCTTTCAATTTTATTGAGGCCTTTTGTGGTACCTCCAAGTGAATAAGGGCCATCCATTTTCGTGGATCCAAGGGCTCATATCAATTCATACTGGTGGTGAAAAGTTCTGTAGTACAATTCATACTAGTCACGAAGAGGAGGGCAAAATCGGTAACACCGGATCCCACACGCGGAGAAGCCCAGCCCCAGCCCAACAAAGGTCATCCCTATTTTTGCGAACTTAAAATTGATTTCGCTCTTCCGAGAAGACGCCCGCGACTGCCGTGTTCCGGCGCTCATCCGTGTTTTCGGTCTCCTGATGCCTAGCTGAGCCATAAAGGTCCCTTGCCGGAACCCTAAACACAAGGCGGGCGGATGGGTACTCGATCCCTGCGAGACTGCGATGGTGGCGGCTCAGCTAGACCAGCTACATCGTCTTGTCACCGCCCACGCTAGCATGCAGGATCTCCCGACGGTTGTGACGGGCTGACGGCCATGCACATTCAGGCGGCGGTGCATAGCAGAGCGATGGTCTTGTATGGGAGCTAGCTCGCCAGTTCGGTATTATATTATCACGGCGGACGAGGTAGCTGAGGGCACACAGCAAGCACGGGAGCAAAGGGGCTGCGATCGGAGACGACGACACGAGGTGCCGATCGATCCTTAGTGGGCTTCTGGGCCTCGCCTCTCTATTGGCGACTACTCTAAAAAAGATTTACGTAAAAGTCTAAACTACCCAAAGTAATCAACGGCTGGATTAGAAATCGTACTACTCCCTCTCTGGTAGTAGTAAAAGGTACCGTAGAAACGGCCATTTTATTTCTTTCTCTGACGATCTGGATTACAGGGGTCGTTTACATGTGTATATAAAGCATCTTAGACTATAGCTATCCTAGTAGGACTAGGAAACCTAGTTCCTATACTACTCGGAGTCCTGCACGTATACAATCCGTATATGCACACGAGTTGCTTATTTTCAACATTCACCCCCCTAAGCACGACGTGTGCTTCTCTTCCTCCTGGATCCCAAATACGCCAGTTGCTTCACGTAGTTGTGATCTTCGACTTTACTTTCGCCGCTTCAGTCTTCATCATCGACATTGATTTCGTCGTTCCTCAAGACTTCCATGGCATCGAATTTTCTTTTATCGACTCATCTACACTTTGACTGCAACAGTTCTTTTTGTCGACGTCTTCAAATATCATCTTTGCTTCGGTGCTTTTGAAGCAATCTTCCGTGTACTTTATCGGCTTCACATCCGGAATAATTATCTTGAACAAATGTAGCCGCGCAAAATACATCTCACCTTCATCTTGTCGCTCTTCTGCCAACGACAGTGCTTGACGCCAATACTCCACCGTATCTGTGTCTACAAATTCCGCCAGTTCCTCGGCGTGCGTCCTTTCTCCTTGAACACTTCCTGGCGGTACAGGTACTCCATGCTGCGTTCCCTGCATGCCGTCTTCTGGGCTGGGCGCCCCTTGAACTTCCTCTGACCGTAGCCCCTCGTGTGGTGAACCTCCTCCTTGGTCACCAGCTGATGGCTTGGACGGCCTGCTTGCTGGACTCGCTTTTTCCCCTTCTCCCTTTTCTGAACTTCCTCCTGGCGGGCTGCTTTCTTTAACTCCGCCTGTAGCACTTCTTTCTGAACCACCACCTAGCACGCTGCTTCTTTCTTCCGTAACGGCTGGTTTGTCCCACGATGCAACAATGCGCCTCACTTTACCCTGTGACGCCACGACGCGCTGCATTTCATGGACTTCTGGCGCCACGTACGCCTTCACTTCTTTTTCCTGCGACGCGACACTACGCCGCACATCATGGACTTCTGGCGCCATGTACGCCTTCATACCAGTACTATCGGCATGAATCCTCGAATCTCCTCCCGTGTCTATAACATCGACACGAGTCTTCGAACCATGATGGCGAACTTCCTCTTCCACAAGCGTGTCAGTTTCTTTAGCCACCGCTTGAGGAACTGGATCATCCTCGTCCATAAGTTCGCCACTAGTAGGAATGTGCTTATAGCCACCAGCCTACCGCTGGCGGACGGCATTTGCGTCCGCCAGCGTTACTACCACTGGCGGGCGGTTTTCCGTGCCCGCCACTGGTTCTACACGTACCGCTGGTGGACGTCCCAAGATGCACGCCAGCGGTAGCAGCAGGCAGATGCGAGGAGGCGGGGCTACCTACCGCTGGCGGACGGCCGAGGTGCCCACCAGCAGTATTATACTTACCGCTGGCGGACGGTGTATAGTGACCACCAGCGGTAGTTGCCTCAGATGGACCCAAAAACTAGCAAATTACTGCTGGCGGGCACCATCCACCGTCCGCCAGCGGTAAGTAGAATACCGCTGGCGGGCACGCTACGCCGTCCGCCAGGGGTAACTTGGCATGTAAATTCATATAACTAGGAAAATGGTATTTATAAAAATAATCTGTAAATTCCCTTCGGAACCATTGCTTCCTATACCAAGACACACCTATGTGTCGAATATGAGCACTTTATCACAAATTATGCGTTGGGAATTGACATACCTTGGTCATTTGGTTTAATTGAGCTTATGGCTAGATGTTTATACATAATAGTGCTTTTTGTGAAGAATATTTCTGAAAGTGCTGTGAAAAATCAAGTTTTTCATTTTACATAGCAACAAAGTACACATAAAAGGACTTCATGCAAGAGGATATATCTTTTTGAGTGTTTTTTCACTCTATTTGTTTTTTTACGTACGAAAAACTGTCGAAACGACCGCGGCCACCACGGCTATATATATATTCACCGAAAGAGGTCAAATTCTCTAAAACTATTGATGTTTCTACGATATAACCACTGGTTGTGTACCTTAATTATAATGAGTTTTTAAAAAATTGGAGACCAAATTACTATCAAACACTAATTGTAGTTCAAATTTGGATTAATTTTGGAAAATCAGCATAAACTCATTTAAGTAGGAGAAATTAGATAGAAATGAAGAAAATTCATAATACTTGGGGGATTATCCATTAATTTTGGACTACTCCTTGTGATATTTAAACGGGTGGTGCCATTTTGCAACAAATTTTATGTACTTGGTTCACAAAAAAAGTCATTTTTGCGACTTTAAAAAAGGAAACTGATATTTATAAAAGTAATTTGTAAACTTATTTTGAAATACACACATGTGTTTCAAATATGTTTTGAAATGCAGAAAAGTTTTTGAAAAGATAAAGGAAAAAATAGAAAAACAGAAAATATAAAAACGAACTTACCACTGGCGGACGAGGCTGCTGTCCGCCAGCGGTATGGTGGCCCAAAAATTTGAGCCCGGGCCCCACCCCTTCGCTCTCTTCTCACCGCGCGCGGCCCCCAAATCCCCCAAATCTCCTAATTCCCGCGCCGCCCCCGACTCCCGCACCGCCCCATTCTCCACGCCGCCACCACCGCCCCCGAGCGCCGCCGCATACTCCTTCGATCCCTCCCGCGTCGTCCTCGCCCCGCATCTCCTTCTCTCCCCCGCGCCGCCCTTTCGCCATCTCCTACCTCGCCGCCCGCCGCCCTCCTTTCCACCGCCGATGACCCCCTCTCGCGCCGGCCGCTCCCTGGACCTCCTCCTTCCGTCGTCTGCCGCCGCCCCAAGGTTCGGCCGCACCCTCCTCTTCTTGTACCTAGCACCCACAAGGTGTTTGTGAAAATGTCTAGCCCAATTTTTGAAATTCAAAATTAGTTTTTAGGTGATTGTTTAGTTGAAAATGGTGATGGTGGC
The DNA here is from genome assembly GCA_947311845.1 of Poa pratensis. Lineage (NCBI taxonomy): Eukaryota > Viridiplantae > Streptophyta > Magnoliopsida > Poales > Poaceae > Poa > Poa pratensis. The sequence goes on along the minus strand of CAMZMU010000037.1, from coordinate 86,500,713 downwards.
TGTGAACGCAGTCTTGTGATGGTGATGAATTTATTGTGCTTGTGGTGGTGGCTGCGATTGCGGCCTTGTGGCTATGTATGAAACGTTTGCAGGTACCCTAGAGACCCTTGAGATTGCCGGAATGTTGATTAATTTCCATTCCGGCAAATTCGGGTACTCCATATGCCATAATTTTAGCAAAGGTCATGCCGAATTTTTTCATGAATTTTGGCATGACTTGCTAAAATTATGACATACGGAGTAACTAAAATTTTGGAAATCTCAAATGGTCTCATGGGTATATGCAAACTTTTCATCACCACCCAAGTAAATTATTTTTTCTTATAGTTGTTTTACTAACTACGACTTTTTTTTGTGTGCGAAGATGGCTGACAATATGGAGGCCGGGACTTCTCGGAGTGGAGGCAAGGAGCCGATAAAGGATAATTATTTGAAGATGGTTCGGAAGTCAATCGACGCCGAGCTGGATGCCGACGATGAGAGGGAGAACACTTCTGATGACGAGACCACATCTGGTGGCGGCGGAAGTGGCCACGAGAACACATCTGGTGGTGGCGGAGGTGGCCACGAGAATACATCTGGTGGTGGCGGAGGTGGCCACGGGACCACATCTGGTAGCGAAGCAGGTGGCAACGAGACCACATCTGCTGGTGGCGGATCCCAGCGTCAACGTAAGCCAAGGCGCCCAAACATGCTCCATAGTGGTCGACTGACATTTACGGAGGTGAACCCCGCTAGTGGTGTTCCTACGCAGCCAAAAAAATATGCAAAAGGGTACGGCTTAGCCTTGGGATGCATTGTGCGGGACTTCGGCAACATCAACCAGGAGAACATAAGGGATAAGGAGAACTCACATGTGGCCGCACACCTTATTTCCAAGTTGCACGCACAATACACTTTCCCGGAAGAGTACGATGACAATGATATGAAAACGAATCTGGTAAACACACACGCCCTCGTCAAGTTCAGCAAAGCCTTTTCAACTTGGAGATCAGAAGTGAGAAAGGCCCTTCTTAATGGTGACGATTATGATAAGATCCACGCCAAGTGGCCCTCCATTTCTGAAGAAGACTTCAACATTTTCAAGGGAAACAAGGCCTAGCTTCGACGCTGGCGCTATCCAAGTGGGGGAAAAATATGCATGCGAAGAATATAGGTCCCCACAATCTCGGATGTCGTGGATACGACGGGGCGGAAGATGTTTGGGCAAAGCAGGACAAAGAAAGGAAAGGGGATGATCCCTATGCCAAGATCAAAGACCCATTGGCGAGACGATTTATCAGAGCCCATTTTAGGGAAGATCCCAAGAATAAACGGGAACTTGTCTTGAACGAGAAGGTCAAGGATTTTGAGAAGCAAATTCTGGAGGAAGAAAAACTTGCTCAATCTCAAAGCGACTCATCGTCTGTGACGAAGGCCCCGTGGGACACCTCTTTTCACAGGGCGATGAACAAGAGAAATAATTTGGAGGTGACACTTCCGCCGCATCGTGGCCGGGTGGTCGGGGCCGGAGTCGGTCACAAACAGTCACATTACTACCCCGAGTCCAAGGAGAAGCGTAAGGATAGGAAGGCGGCCGAGCAAAAAAATATGCAGGCTAGCATCGATAGCGCGTGACAAAGGCCATCACTGCCATCCTTCCGACCATGTATCAGTCGTTTGGGAGTTGGATTGAGGGGGGCAAAAAGGACCTCCCCCCGTTCCCAGCTTAGACAGCATATTAGCCAGCAACAACTCCATCAATATGCCACCCGCCAATCCTAATCCTGATAGAGATCAGGAACAAACGCCAGCAGTCAACATCATACATGGCACCGCCGCTCGTCGAAGCCCTTCCATCTCTTGCACGCCGAGGGCCGTCCCCGGTCCGTCACCATTAGACGAGCTCAACGCCCTGACGATAATTTAACCATGTTATATATTACTTCATTCTTGCATGGCGCCCTATCTAACGCCTTACTTGTGAACGGTGAGCAGGCCGACCAGACGAGATGCACGTTGCTCCTACTTGTGGACGGTGAGCTGAAGGAAGTGGCACAAGCAAACATCGTTACACCACTTAACCGCATCCATCACAACCGGCCTATTTCTGATGAATTTTATAAGATTTCATTGTCTCGGGTGTTCCCGGGTTGTGGTTATTTGGATCCTCCATCTCAACCCCTCGAAGCCGAAAGCGAGTTAAACCTAGAGCAGTGCTTGATTTGGCCCCTGCTATGGCCAAAATCACTAATTTGTTTGGACCCTCCTATCACCACTCCAGAGCCAACACCAAGCCAACAAAAGGCCACTCCAGAGCCAACACCAAGCCAAGAAAAGGCCACTCCACCAGCTGAGCCCGTGATAGAGGACATCAATGAAGACCCTGCTGACTACCTCAAGTTTTTGGACGACGTCAGTCCTCTTGATGACCCTGACCGTGATCTGATGGTGAATAGTCCCATGCCTACTCTCCCTGAGAAATATAATTGCACTAAGCGACTATTCTGTTCTCAACCAACGCCTGAAGCTCAGCTTGACGGTCTCAGCCAGGGCACACTCAATGATGTCCTCGTAGAGACGTTAGCTAAGCAGCCTAGGAAGGCGGTGTCGAAAAGGAAGAAACATGCCCTTGATGAGTCCATGAGTCAGCCGATGCCGGGGTCTAAGTTGAAGTCGCGCCGAGTTCAAGACAGGATAACCATCCCCGATTGGCATGCTACTCATGTGATGGTTAAACCGATCCTGCCGCCGAAGTGGTCCTGTTGTTTGTCTGAGGACATGAAGATGCTACATGAAAGTGTTCTTTATTCTGAGAACAAACTTCTCAGAGAATCACGTAACGTATACCTGCTTTACATAGCAAAGGTACCAAAGCTTATGTGCTTTTTCCATGAAACCCCGGAGACATGCTCTTTGTGAGATTTGATGACATATTTGACATGTACCACATGAAAGCACTCCACCGATCCATGGTCCGCCTGTTTGTGCTAAGTATGGCGCGCCAGCTGATTAATGATAAAAACCCGGACATCATGATAATCGACCCCTACTACATGTCCGACTGCTTCGTGAACACCACTACGGGTAGGACACGCGTGACAAAGTTCATCGAAGATACCTTCGTGGCGAATAGTACCAAGAACATCTTTCTCATGCCTTAATTACTTTCCCAAGTAAGTCATTACCTTGCTGCCATAACATCTATTCGTACATTTTCATCGTTAACTTTGCATAAGTGAGAATTATGGTCTCTTTTCATTGTTTTTGTGTAGTAACCAAGACGGCACACTCATCGTTCTGTACCCTAAAGAGTCGTTTGCCATCTATCTCGACGCGGGTAGTGATCAGAAGAAAGACTACAGGCACATCAGTAGTGTTCTCGATGATGCTCTCAATGGTTACTGCTTTCTAAATGAATGCATCCTAAGAAGAACTAATAATAAGAGAGGCAAGATGGCATTCTCCTACAAAGTGGATCTAACCTGCATCAAGAAGGCGCATGGCAGTCCGACGGACGCCTGGTATGTCATCTATCTAATGCAGCAGTTCATACGGAGTCACCGAAGACTAGAATTTCCAGTTGCTATGGATAAATGGTGCAAGGAGATGGCGAAAACCACTGATACTGATATCACGCAAGAGTTTGCTCTAATCCAGAAGTCGTTTGCTGCAATAATCGTCAGGGATGTTTGTCGTGACACGCCACCCGGGTTGTTCTACTACCAAGGTGCAACACGTACCATCTAACGTTGATCTACAAAATTGCATAGCACAACAGTGTGACTACAGGCCATTCAACTCTTTGAATGGTTGTGAACCGTTCCCGCCGAAGCCAATGTCAAAGTCGACCAAGATGATCAAGAAGTGAAAGGTGTGTTGTCAATTTAGTACTCTTATTAAATTAAATTGCCTAGCTCTAGTTTGCACCATCTCTTAATTTGTGTGTCGATTTATGAGGCATGCTTTTGAGTTTACCCTACTTCATTTTTTTACAATGCCGATGATTAAAATGATGTGGCGCACTATATGAAATTCTGATAGTTTGTTGAACCTTGTATCATGCACACATACAAGTTATGTGCCTCCTACTTGGTTCAACAAGGTTATCAGAATTCCTCGTGTGCTTCCAATAATATTCTAAGTATGAGGCATAATTTTTTTTTTTGAATCTTGTTTTGTCTAAGTCCTTGTGTGTCCGAATCTAAGTATGAGGCATGCTTTTCAGTTGACCCTATACTCATTTTTACAATGCCGATGATTAAAATGATGTGGCGCACTATATGATATCCTAATAGTTTGTTGAACCTTGTATCATGCATACATACAAGTTATGTGCCTCCTACTTGGTTCAACAAGGTTATCAGGATTCCTTGTGTGCTTCCAATAATATTCTAAGTATGAGAAATAATTTTTTTTGGAATCTTGTTTCTCTATAAGTTTTCCAATAATACTTTATTCTTTTACAATGTCGATGATTAAAATGACGTGACACACTATATGAAATCCTGATAGTTTGTTGAACCTTGTATCATGCACACATACTGTCGTGGGTTTGTCACGTCAGGTGTCATGATGACTTCGTAGGTGTGGGATTACGCGAGTCAAGCATCTCCGAGCTTGGGATCGCAGGAACAAAGATCAACACAGATTTACCCAGGTTCGGCCCCCTCAATGTGAGGTAAAAGACCTACTTCCTGCCTACCCTAGATTGGTATTGATATGATAATCGAGGTGTTACAATGGAGGCGATCCGATCTGGTACTCGCCGTATGAGCTAGGGTTTAGGGCTTGATAGCTTGACCCTCTCTAAGTCCTGCGAGTCCTCTTTATATACACAGAGGCTCGCCAGGTTACAAAGGAAACTTCCCCACAAGGAATACGTCCCAGAGGCCTACTCGGAGACTACTTGGTCTTCACGTCCTCCGGGATATGTCTTCTAGATCCTTCCCCTTATGGCGGTTCAATATTGGGCTCGCTCCCAAGTGGGCTTTTGTTCATGCGAGTAAGTCGCATTGGGCCCGGGTTAATCCAGAAAGTATTCCCCCGACATTAGCCCCCAAGTTTAGCTTGGATTTCGAGTGAAGGCTTCTTCTTCTTAACAAACCCCTGAGCCGTGCACATGAATTATCCCAGCTGAACTCCAACCTTCATATCTGCGACTTATAACTCTTCTCGGCGGCTCAAAAGTGCGACTTAACCTGTCTCGACGGTTGATTTTCAGATCTAAACGTCTTCCGCGCCTGGGCTATTTATCCCGGCGTTCTGCGTCAAGACTTGCATTACGCATCCGCTGCTCCTTTCCGCCGCCTCCAATCCCACTTCTCGTTTTCCCAATCCTTTGGTGAAGATCTCCATCAATCTGAGAAAATGTCTCGCCGCAAGTGCAACTGGGAAGGCTCGTGGATCGACGAGGATTTCTTGGAATCCCTAACTGCACGGGCCTTCTTCCACCAAAAGATCAATGCGAATGGCGAGCAGCTGGCGAGGAGGTAATTCCCAACCCTCGACCAGGAGAAGTAGTGATATTCGCGGAGCATGTTGAGCGCGGGTTCAAGCCCCCGGGCTCTCTCTTCTTCCGCTCCTTGATGCAGCGGTTGGGTCTCCGCTTCCATGATATTGGCCCTAATTCGATGTTGCAAGTGAGCAACTTCCACGTCCTCTGCGAAGATTATCTGGGTATCCCGCCTTCAATAGATTTCTGGCTTGCTCTTTTCAATTGCAATAGTCAAAGGGAAACCACAGATGGTCCTTTTCTCCAATGCGGCGCCATTTCCTTCCAACGCCGTAGGGGTAGTATTTTCCCAAAACTAACCCTTGCCAAGAAAATCAAGGATTGGCAAAGACATTCTTCTATTGCAAAAACACTTCTCCTGAGGGTGAAATTCCTCTTCCTCTTTGGTCTCCTCTTCCCTTCGAGGCTACCGATGCTCTGTCTTCTAAATCTGATCCTTCTTCGTTGCCCTTTATCGAATCCCTTTTGACAAGGTGAGGGCGCTGACACTCCATGGCTCACTGGATTAGATCTCATATCTTGCTGGACTAAGTGGCGAATTCAGCCTGTGAGTCGCCGCTCGCGACTTATATGGATTTCACTTGTCATGCAAACGACGTCGACCGTACTTGCCCTGAAGATTGGGACAAAGGGGAATGGATAAATTTCATTCGCCGAGTGACGGACGAGGATATCGACTCGTATGATAACGTCGGGCTTGCTCCCTTCTGGGCTGAGCACAAGCCTTTTGTGGTAATGTTTACTTGTCACCTGTTTCCTCGAAAATTCCTTCTCCAAAATTAATTATTTCTGACCTGAGCTCCTTTTCAGATCGACCCTATTTCTGGGTTCTTCCCTCAGAGGACGTCGACTTGAACCAAGAAACCGCGGCTGAGTCGTCAAAGCAAGCCGCAGCCTTTGGCGAAGATACAGTTATGCACGATATTGTTCCAGCCGAGGGTAGCGCTTCTGAAGAGGAGCAACAAATGGCCGACGCTCTTCTGTCCTCGACTCCAAATACACCTTTCTTGGAACTTCCTGAGGTGCCTCGCAGGTCCTCGAAGCGTATTTTATGCAAGAGCTCAGAAGACCCCGCGCAGCCTGAGAAACGCCGCAAAGCCTTGGCGCTACTGGTAGAAACAAGAACTGCCAAATCTTTAAAACTTGCTGATCCCAACAAGGCTACTTTCTCTTCCGAGGCTGTTGCAAAGGACTGCTTCTCAATAAGCTCGGGTAATTGTTTGCGACTCTCTCCTTTTCCTTTTGTGCTTGCGTATTTTTGGCAAGGAATTGCTGATCACTACTTCTTTTCATACTCTGTAGGTTCAGATTTGCAAGGTTTATCTTCTCCTTCCTCTGGTTGCCTGATGAAGAGTATCCGTGTCGCCTCTGGGTATGGTTCGCCTTCTTTTCAATGTTGCGGCTCTGCTAGGTCAGCTTATTAACCCATCAATGTTTTGCAGGGCCATGCCTGAAGAGGATACCAAGTCTAATTCTCATCCCACTTCTTCTCAGCCAGCTATGAGCGAGGATGATGCTGCTGATGAAAACGTGGGAAACAGTAATGGTGCGACTCATCCAAGGCCCTCCCTGGAGGAAGGTATTGCTGATGCGGCTCCTGCCACGACCCAGTCGCAGCTCCATCCGCAACTCCTACTGTTGGTAGGGTATCCACTGAAGATAGAATTCCAGCTCCAGGAAATAGTTCCAAGTCAATTGCGATGCCATAATTGCTGCTGGAGATAAGCATGCTGCTCTGCTGCGCGGCCTAGTTGAGCAATTTTCTTCAAGTCGCCAGGTACATATACCGTAGCCCCCAAGGATCAAAACCTTGTGTCATCGCACGGGGTGTTGATTCTTTTCCTGGCTCCAAATCTCGAGCCCCCAAGTTCCTGGATAGTTTACCCATGCATTTTGCTCTGTTTATTTTCAGCTTGAACTGTCCTTGCTTGATGCTTCTGGCTCAATAAAGGGTAAAGGCATTTCCATAGATCATCCTGAAATGATGCAGTCTCCCTGGAGCAGCATAATGAGGTCATTAGGGACCAAGATCAGGAAATAAAATCTCTCAAAGGTCAACTCGACTCCTGTGAAGAGCAATTTAAAGAACTTGAAGCCGATATGCAGCAGCGACTCATGGAGAAAGACGAAGTCATTAGATCTTTGCGAGAAGGGCTGACTCTTAAATCTGAATTGATTGATCGTCTGAAGGGAGACCACGCAAAGGAACTCGCCGCGCGAGATGAAAAATATAACTCGCTGTTCAAAGCCTTTGAGGGTTTTGGCTCCATGGTCAAATCAGCCATCCTGCAGCTTGCTGGTTCGTCTTTTATTCCTTTAATCATATATTTTGGGTAACCAACGTGAGTCTCTGACTTGTTTCTTGCCTTTTCTTTCTTGACATAGGGCCTGAGGCCCCAGTGTCCCGCTCCAACTTGAAGGATCAACTGGTATATCTGTCTGACTTCAGCCAGCGCTTCTTAAAGGTTACCAAGGAAGTTATGACGGTAATCTCTCCTGCGACTGATGGCCCAACATCTTGCGAGTATTGGATAAATAAACTGCTCAAGGCTCCGCATTATGTCTCTGATTGGAAACGATCCTCTGCTCGCGCCGGAGCCGCGCATGTCTTGACATTGCTCCGAGCATATTATCCAGAAATAGATGTTGGCAAGGTTGCTCGCCACGGCCTGGCGATGAGCGCGGATGATACTGAACTGCCAATAAGCGAGTACTTCGATATCTGGAAAGGGATGCGCGGATATGCCACAAAATTTGTTGATAACTTAGACTTGGGCACTTATCTCGAAAATTCAATCTTGATGGGAGCAAGGTGCCAAAGGAAAAGTCCACAGGAGCTGAGTCATCTCGGGCTGCTACTCCAACAACAGTATCTGGTGGCCCTTCTGCCTCGTCTGGCGGCGCCCTGATTATTAGGGCACCTGCGACTGCAACCGCGAGACAAGCCGCGCCAATTCCCACTCCTGTAGCTCGGAAGAAGAAAAAAAATAATGTGGGACATGCCCGTTAGTCTGTAAGACATTCATGTATTATAAACAGTATTTTGGTGACCTATAAGCAGGTTCTTTTCATGATAATTCCATTAAGTAGACGCTCGCGCGGCTCAGTATTTCCTAGGAACATGTGTGTTCAGGGTCGAGAGCGGCCATGATAGGCAATCAAGCTCGATTGACGCCACACCCCAGTACTTTGGCCGCATAATGCAAGACGCTTCTAGCTTAAGGATTGCCACTCGTTTGGCAAAATTTGAGGTGCGATTGGTACTCGCGATGCTCGTAAGGAGCCCTCAAGGGTCAGTGATATATGAAATTCAAAAGACTCAGCGACTCAATGATAGTTGAGGCGAAACGACAAGCCCTTGAATGTCAAGGGTGCGGCTTTATTTCATAATCACTCGATGTTTTACAGGGTGTTACAGGATGATGCAGGCCCTTTAATGCGGGTTTTCTGTTCCCCGCAGTCCATGCATACTTGATACTCATCGCCTGGTGGTTGTCCCTCAAGTCGCAGGGTACAAGTTGAGCAAAGTACTGATGGATGGAGGCAGCAGCATCAATATATTATACTATGAAACCTTCAAAAGAATGAACCTCCAAGAAAAGCAGCTACACCCATCAAGAACAACGTTTCACGGTGTCGTGCCAGGCATATCAGCTCAATCATTGGGGCGAGTCAACTTGGAGGTCGCCTTTGGGACACAAAGCAACTTCAGGAGCGAGTACATCTGGTTCGAGGTTGTAGATTTCCGGAGCCCATATCATGCGCTGTTTGGTAGAGAAGCATTCGCAAAGTTTATGGCTAGGCCGTGCTATGTGTACCTAAAGCTTAAAATACCAGGCCCCAGGGGAGTCATCACCATCAATGGCGACAAAAGAATAGCTCAAGAATGCGAAGAAGGCGACAAGGCCATGGCCAGAGCAGCTTGCATCGCAGAGAGCGCGCCCATGCGCAAGTTGCAGGAGAATTTTGATGACATCGTGAAGGCAAAGAGGCACCTGCCTGACTTGCGACTTCAGATTACGGCCGCAAGGGAGGCAAGGAAGTCAAAGGCTACAAGCCATTGCCAATAAGGACACATCCCAGACATCGCGAGTTGCAATCAGCAGCCGCAACAAAATCATTAAGAGTTTACATCATCAAGCTGGCCACTCAGGGCTAAAAACTTCAATTCTGATCGCCACCCAGGCGCGATCGACCCATTTCTGGTCGCCACTCAGGCGCGACCGACCCAATGTACCACTTCTGATCGCCACCCAGGCTCGATCGACCCATTTCTGGTCGCCACTCAGGCGCGATCGACCCAATGTAACACTTCTGGTCGCCACCAAGGCGCGACCGACCCATTTCTGGTCGCCACTCAGGCGCGACCGACCCATGTAACATCTCTGGTTGTCACCTAGGCGCAACCGACCCAAGCATCACTTCTGGTCGCCACCTAGGCGCGACCGACCCTATGTATCATATAATGATTCTGAAATAAAGCATCTCAAACTACCAATTGAGTTGTGAGTCTTTTATTTTTTAATCATTGGTTCCTTGGGGGCGCAGCTTTTTAGCGCGGCCTATTCCTTGGGATCGCCAAACAAGTGGCATTTATCGTGATTATACTCAACCTCTCTTGGATGCGACTTGCACTATGCGGCCAAAGTACTGGGGGTGCGGCGTCAATCGAGTTTGATTGCCTATCATGGCCGCTCTCGACCCTGAACACGCACTTTTTACCTGAAATACTGAGCCGCGCAAGGGCCTAAGTGAGGAAAAACCGAGACAAATCATAAGGACCAGCCTATTGGTCGAAACATGTACTGCTGAGAGTACTTAAGCAAACCATAACATTGTCTTATGACACATAAATTCTAACAATTATTACAGGCCGCTAAGGGCCAAGATCATAAAACCATTGTTTCTCTTCTTCATTTGTGCGCAGCTTTTGGCCTGTGGGAAGGAGGAACAGGCGGCTTCCCAAGCTTGCCAGAAGGAGCAGTCGCAGGCTCGCTGGACGGCTTCTCCGTCGTGGGCTTGGGGGCTGCAGAGCTGGATACGCTTGGAGAGGGGTTCTTTTCCCGCGGGATCATCGCACTGGATGATGGAGCGGGTAACTTCTCCCATCTGTTTCCATCTGCATTATACTTGCCCATATAGGTCGCAAGATCTATCCCCTCCACCAGCTCAGTCGCATGGCCACGCATGTCCTTCCAAGTCGCCGAATATTCTGAGGCCTTCAGCTCGGTGCCATCCACTTTCTTCGAGGGCCTGCCTTGTGCAACCTTGGCAGCATCAAAAGAAGGATATTATGTCTTGGCCAAAGCAAGAACATGAGCCGCACCGGTGCGAGCTGAGGATTCTTTCCAGTCCAAAAAATATTGAGGCGCCTTGAGCAGTCTCTTCAAAAGTCCCTCAGCATCAGCAGGAGCAGGCTTTTTCGGCAGTCTCTTCAATATATTAATACTCCAAACAGAGTGGGTTGAACACCTGATTGGTTCAATTTTGAGTCGCTAAAAGCGACTCGGGTCGAGCATGATAGCTCCGATGTATGTCTCATGTTGAAGCAGAGAGCAATTTTGTTAGGCGATTAGCCGCACTGAGCTGCGACTTATGTCGAGTTGAGTTTGCTTTGTAAGAACTCACGATAACTGAGCCTCTTTGGCTGGGGTTTTTGATCGAGGCTGGGTCTATGCACATGCGCCATCTCTTGTCTTCTTTTTGTATCAAAGCGACCTCTGGGCATTATCTTGCTGATACGCGACTTCTCGGTGGGAATTTACCATCCGATGGCTGCATCCTGTTGGCGGCCTCCACGGTACCTCCAGCGCGACTCGCTTTGAGCTGCGATTACCGATCGGCGACTGATATCCGTGTGAGGAGTTGGCGATGCAAGCTTCTTCTGCGAGTGCTGAGCCTGCGTTCTCGCATTCTAACGCTTTCTGACTGTCTCCATATATTGTAATAACGCCGTTTGGTCCCTGTATCTTTAACTGTAGGTAGACGTAGCAGGGGCGGGCGGTGAATTTGACATAGGCTTCTCTTCCAAAGATCGCATGATATGAGCTCTTGACTGCTACAACCTCAAAGTCTAGGAGCTCTGTGCGGAAGTTCCGCTCTGTTTCAAAGCTAACTTCAAGTGTTATCTTTCCGATTGGTCGCGTAACAGCTCCTGGGATTATGCCTTGAATTTCTTTCCTGGATGGTCGCAGCCTCGTCTCGGGTATATTCATTCTTCGGAGCGTGTCTTGATATAGGATGTTCACTCTTCCTCCTCCATCCATTAGGACCTTACTTAACTTGTATCCCGCGACTTCAGGCGTGACCACAAGACCTGGTTGTCATGGATCTCTTACTTCTGGGGGGTGATCGCCGCGACTCCAAATAACCGATTGCTCTGTCCAGCGACGATACCTTTCTGGCGTTGAAATCTGACCGCTCTTCCGGCTTCCATCCGTTGTTTGTACTTCCACTGTATGAAACTGTCCTATGTTTCTTCTAGGTAAAACGTCAGGCCCTTGATGAGAGCTAGATTTATTCTTGTGCTGCATTGATCCGCTGCGAGCCGCATCTGGCGTGTCGCCTTCTTTCCACCTTCGGTAATAATGACATTGCGACTTTGTGTGACTCGCTGGCCTGCCATCTCTCCTACGATGTAAGTCGCAAGGTACGTCGAAGATCCCCTTGCAGTTATTAGGGAGTAAGGCCTTATCACTCTCCCTTGCTCCTTCATCTGGTGCGCGCGATGTTCAGTTCGCGCGACTTGCAATTTCCCTGTTGGGCTCTGTGATAAGCCGTCTGTCTCCTTATCTATTTTTGCGTACTTGTCAGCTGTTGCCAAAAGCTGGTCGAAACTACCGATCTTGTGCTCAGCGCGACTTAATTTGTGCACCAGCGGCTCAAATCTACAGTTCTTCCTCATAGCCTGTATTGCAGCCTGTACTGTTAAGTTCTTGGTGGAGCCAAGGATCTCTGCGATTCTCTTGATCCAGTCACCGCTTGATTCGTCCTCTTTTTGAATGCATTGTCTAAGGTTTTTCATGTCTTCTGTTTGGAATCTGTTGATGAACTTGTCCTTCAAGTCTTCTCATGTGCTTATTGATTTTGATGGCAGCCTTAACAGCCAATCCCTGTCTTCTCCCTGTATTGCCAAGTGGAAATATTTCGCACGTACTTCCTGTGTTACATCAGTCCCTGTCATGCTTGCCTCGTAGTCTTCTATCAATAAGGCAGGGTCTTGGTCACTGCGATAGGTGGTGACTCGCTGCGACTCACCGAAGTTCGGGGGGAAGTGAGTGAGCCGTATTTCCTCTCCAAAACATGATGGTCCTTTCAATAATGAATAGGAGTTTACTGGCGCTGAATCTTCATCTGAATCAGTTTCAATCTGGGCTGGCTGAGTCGCTCCGGACGTCTGCGATTCGCCTTCTGTCTTCTTTTCTTTTTCCAATGATACCTGCAAACCTGCTAGCTGGTTGACCACTTCTTCGACGCTGGACTTTTCTCCTCCCCATGATATCTCGTTTTGCGGCTCATTGGGCGTGAATTCATACATATTTGCTTGTTGTAAGGCGGCGGTTTGCAGTAGGTCGATCGCACGGCGAGCTTCCTTATCAGCTCGCGTGTCTCCAGCCGGTGTTATCCTCGACAATATTCCTATCGCGGCATACATGTTGCTCTCCGGGTCGCCGTGGAACTGTGGTTTCATCTCTCCTCTGTCCATCTTGATCTGATGCTTTTGCTGCCAACGACGGAGTCGCCAATCTTCTTCTTGGAGTTTCTTGCGCTCAGATGTCGTCTTGGTTCGGGCCGCCTGGTGCTTTGGCTGCCAGCGACGGAGTCGTCGACCTTCTTCTTGGAGTTTTTCGCGCTCAGCCGCGAGTCTTTGTGCCTCTTCATAGAGTTCCGTCCTGATAGCTTCAATCTCTTCAATCTTGAGGTTTCCTTCCTGATTTGGCAGAGATCCCCAAACAGGTCTTGACGGGACGGGGATGGGTAGTCTTGCTGTAGCTTGTTGTATCTCCTCCAACACGCGGACCCTGACCGGCCGCAGTTCCTCCACCGACTCGCTTCCTTGAGTCGCATCTATAGATCTGCGACTGACGGATCCGACGAAAACTTTTACTGATCCGATGGGAACAATGTATCCAAACTCGATGCGATCTGCCTCGGGTCCCCACTCTGAGTCGTCGATGAAGTGGACTCCATTGATGTCTTCAACTTGGCCGATGGCAATGTCCTTGAAGCCTGATTTCGATCCTGCGCGGAACGTGACGCTTTTGACCGCAGGCCCCACGGTGGGCGCCAACTGTCGTGGGTTTGTCACGTCAGGTGTCATGGATGACTTCGTAGGTGTGGGATTACGCGAGTCAAGCATCTCCGAGCTTGGGATCGCAGGAACAAAGATCAGCACAGATTTACCCAGGTTCGGCCCCCTCAATGTGAGGTAAAAGACCTACTTCCTGCCTACCCTAGATTGGTATTGATATGATAATCCAGGTGTTACAATGGAGGCGATCCGATCTGGTACTCGCCGTATGAGCTAGGGTTTAGGGCTTGATAGCTTGACCCTCTCTAAGTCATGCGAGTCCTCTTTATATACACAGAGTCTCGCCAGGTTACAAAGAAAACTTTCCCCACAAGGAATACGTTCCCAGAGGCCTACTCGGAGACTACTTGGTCTTCACGTCCTCCGGGATATGTCTTCTAGATCCTTCCCCTTATGGCGGTTCAATATTGGGCTCGCTCCCAAGTGGTCTTTTGTTCATGCGAGTAAGTCGCATTGGGCCGCGGGTTAATCCAGAAAGTATTCTCCTGACACATACAAGTTGTGTGCCTCCTACTTGGTTCTACAAAGCTATCAGGATTGCTTGTGTGTTTCCAATAATATTCTAAGTATGAGGCATAATTTACTTTGTGTCTACTTTGTTTATTTCTGCACGACATGTGAACAATTTAGTTGCCTAGCTAACATTTCTATTTGCCTTTTGTGTATACAGATGAAGAAGTGGGAGAGTATCTAAGGAGGATGCGGAGCCACTGAAAGAGAGCAACAACCGGATGATCGAAACCAATTTCATCACGCCCTCTCTTAAACATTGTGGTTCTCTATCTTTTATGTGATGTATTTGTGTATGACAACTTTTGATATACTACTATGGTTTGTAATGCATGTGATAATGAACTAATGTATTTGTGTATCACAATTTGGTTATTTGTGTGTGGAATTGTCGATATTCCTGTTGTTTTGTTCGCTGTACACCTGAATATACTGTATTTATACTAGATATACTGCTGGAATAGTATTTTCTAGAAGAAAAAAAATTCCACGAAATACTACCGCTGGCGGACACACAGGCTTACCGCTGGCGGACATACCACTGGCGGACGGCCGCCCGCCTGCGGTATATATTACCACTGGCGTAGTGATCGCTGGCGGGCGCCCCGCCAGCGGTAGGCCTTTTCCTACTAGTGCGCACAGCAAGTGCATCGGATTATCATCTCCTTCCTCGGCCATGAGAGCCCTTTGCTTCAATGGTTTCCGGCAATCAGACTTGAAGTGACCGAGTTCACGACAGTTATGACATCTTACTTTCTTTATGTCAAACTTCTTCCTCCTCGGCGGAGTGTCGTCGTCCTCCTCCCCTTCATCGTCATCTTCTTGCTCATCATCGTCCTTCTCAGCGATGTACTTTTTCGCTGGGCGTTGCTTATCCTTATTTTTCTTGCTCGTGAATGCTCCTTTCTTTTCTTTTGAAAGAGCCATCCACTGCTTCTTGGTGAGCATTAGATGCTCATCCTGCTTCTCATCACCATAGGTGATTTTCATCCTCTGATCGTGCGCCTTGAATCGCCCGACCAAATCATCCAACGTGAGAGTCTTGAGATCAACGCACTGCTCGATCGCTGACACAATGGACAAGTAACGCGGCGGAGCCGCACGAAGGAAACGCCTAGCGACCGAGATCTCTTCCAATTTCTCGTCGAGGCCGCGAATCCCGTTGACCAATGTGGCTACCCTCGAGGCAAAAACATCCACCGTCTCCTCCTCTCCCATCTCCAGGTTCTCGTAACTTTTCAGCATGGATTGTAGGTTTGCCTCGCGAACGCGCTCATGCCCGAGGTTCATCGTCCTGAGCGCCTCCCACGCTCCTTTGCTGATTTCTTCAAGATCAGGTGCTGCATCACCGAGCAGATGGCCGTGAGTGCCTGACGATCCTTGCGGTACTTCGACGCGCCCTTCTTGTACTCGTCGCCGCCTGGATCGACAGACTTCCAGATTTCGTTGGACTCCAGCGCCCACTCCATCGTGGTCGCCCACACCGTGAAGTTGTTACGGTCGAATCGCGGGTACTGCGTCGACACCACTATCGCGACAAATTCTTTAGCCGCGTGGGTATACTCGCCTAGCTCCTTCTTCGTCATGATCTCCTGTCACTAGGAGATCCTCCACGAGGCTCTGATACCAATTGTTGGACCTGCCCCTTGCCGCCGAGTACTTTCCGGCTAGCAACGACGAAGACTTCCGGCGAGACGCACGTACACAAAGCTAGCTCGTAGCTGATCGATTCCTTCCGCCTCCTTTGCTCACGCCTTCCGCCTCCTTTGCTCACGTAGCTAGCTTAGCTAGATTACTTTCCTAGCACTAGCTCACGTACGATCGTATGATCAACAAGCAAACCCAACACGCTGGGATCGTTGGCCAGAGGCTCGTATCGAGCCTTTCAATTTTATTTCTTTCTCTGACGATCTGGATTACAGGGGTCGTTTACATGTGTATATAAAGCACCTTAGACTAGCTATCCTAGTAGGACTAGGAAACCTAGTTCCTATACTACTCGGAGTCCTGCACGTATACAATCCGTATATGCACACGAGTTGCTTATTTCCAATAGCGGAGATCCCACCCACGGTCTGTCGGGCGCGGTCCAGGATAGCCAGAGCCAGCGCTGCCTCAGGGCACGGCCTAGTATGTCAAGATTGGAGATGCCCAGGCCACCATGGACAAGGGCCGAGCAGACCTTGGTCCAAGCGACCTTGCATTTGCCGCCGGCCGCTGCGTTATCCTCCACGTTCCAGAGGAAGCGGCGGCGAATTTTGTTGAAGGCGACGGTGAATTTCTTTGGCAGCTTGAGCGCTGTCATTGCGAAAATCGGGAGCGCACTAAGGACGGCGGAGACAAGGGCTCGACGCCCTCCGAAGTAGATCCACCGTCCTCTCCAGCCAGCAAGCTTTGCATGGGCACGATCAAGGATGTGTTGGAGCTGAGCGAGCTTGAGCCTGCCGGTGTCAAGGGGGAGGCCGAGGTAGCAAATCGGGAAGGCGAGACGCTCCCCAGCGAAAGGAGCAAGGATATCCTCTAGGTCGAGTCCTTCGCAGCGGATTGGTGTCACGGAGCACTTGGATATGTTGATGCGCAGCCCCGTGGCATCGCCAAAAGCATGCAGGAGGCTGAAGAGGTTTTGTAGCTCGTGAAGAGAATCGTGTCGTCCGCATAGAGACTGGCTCGGAGCTTGGCTTCCCGGAGTGGGATGGGAGAGAGGATGCCCAGGTCGGTGGCACGTTGCAGTAGGCGATGCAGCGGGTCGATGGCGAGGATGAAGAGGAGGGGCGAGAGAGGGTCGCCCTGGCGCAGGCCGCGTCGATGCCCAAACGCTTTGCCCGCGGTGCCGTTGAGCAGGACGACAGAAGAGGAAGAGGAGAGCAGCAGCGCAATCCAATCCCGCCATCTCGCTGGGAAGCCCAGCTTCTGCATCAGCTCCAGTAGATATTCCCAGGAAATTGAGTCGAACGTCTTGGCGAAATCTAATTTCAGAAGCAGTGAAGGCTTCCATTTTTGATGCAGTGCTCGTGCCGTGTTACGCACGTAGAGGAAGTTTTCGTGGATGCTGCGCGATTTGAGGAACGCACTCTGCGCCTGGGAGACAAGAGCGCCCATGTGCGGCGTGATGCGTCGGGCGAGAACCTTGGCGAACAGCTTGGCGAAGGAGTGAATCAGACTAATTGGTCTGTAATCACTAGCTGTTTGCGCTGCTTCCTTCTTGGGCAGGAGACAGATGAAGGCTGAATTGAGGGCGGACATGTTGCCGTGCGCCATGCGGAAGAGGTGGTTGAAGGCGGCGAGCACATAGAACTTGATTATGCCCCAGCACTTTCTGTAAAACATGTCGGTGAAGCCATCCGGCCCCGGCGCCTTTTCAGCCAGCGACGCCTTGACGGCCTCCCAGATCTCCGTCATGGAGAAAGGGTTGTCGAGGCCAACAGGAGGTAGCGTAGGCAGCTGGAGTTCCTACCATCGCATGGCCCTGGAACAAGGTGCGGTCGTTCCCATGATCTGAGAAAAATGTTCTAAGAGCACCTTCTCCTTTTCTTCGTGATGTACATGCACCATGCCGTCGTTGGAGGTCAGCTGATGGATGAAATTCTTCCGTTTCCGAGCGTTGATTTTGATATGGAAGAAACGCGTGTTCGCGTCCCCTTCCTTCAGCCAGGTTTGCCTCGAGGCCTGCCGGCGACGGCTGCGATCAATCGCGGCGAGCCCCAAGATTTTGACCTTGAGCGCCTTCCGAAGCTCAAATTCCATGTCGGTGAGCTGCCTGCTCTCCTGGGCAATGTCGAGACGGAGCACGATCTCTGTCGCCACGTGAAGTTGGAAACGGGCTTCGCTGAAAAGCCCTTTGCTCTAGGAGCGGAGAGCGTGCGCAGTGCGGCTCAGCTTGATGCGGAGGCGAGACAGAGGATTGATGCTCTGAACTGGTTCAGCCCATGCCGCCCACACCGTGTCGTTGAAACCTGCATGCTTGTGCCAGAAGTTTTCGAACCTGAACCTAGCTTTGCAAGGCGGGGTGGAGAAGGCTGCAAGCAGGAGAGGGCAGTGATCTGAATGGCCGGAGGATTGCGCAAGCACAGCGCAGGGAGAGAACAGCGCCTCCCAGGACGCGTTGCGGAAGAAGCGGTCCAGCATGACGAGAGTGGGCTGTTCGCTGCTCCAACCGGCGTTTCTCCTGGAGCAATGTACTTGCTATTTTACAAGGTACGTAGCTTCTAAACCCACCTTTGATTTTGTGTGAATGCCTTGAGCTCTTACTGTGACTGATCATATCACGTGGCCCTTTGATTCTGTTTTTGCTAAAGAAAAATGCGCTGATCCCTTAATTTATCTACTGCCCATATTGTAAATAAGTTCCAGAGCAAGTACCTCTGACTGAAGCGCATCTGGAAGGGGACCTGCTGCAGCCATCAAAGCATCTCCTGTATCCGCCAGCAAGACAGCACCCCAGCCTCATGTACCATTTTCTGCAAAGAAGGAACAGTCTGTGTTGACCTAATTTAGCCATATATGATGTGGTTTCACACGCACAATGAAAAATAACTCGGTTGCCTGCCAGCTTGTTAGCAACTACATATATAAACTTGTAATTTAATCCTCTGATGACCACTTGACCAGTATCACAACTGCTGTTTGACAACTCACTCGGTTGCATAAATATCACAGAAATCAACTCCTATGCAACAAGACTAGATGAGAAATAAGAGAACTGCTAGCCCACTAGTGCAAAACAGGCTTTTACAGCCAGTTCTGGTACACATGCCTTAGTTGGTTTTGGCTACCGACTGTATCAAAAGGGAGCTAATAATCCCTATTATTGCAGGCGGTTCCAAAACCTCAGTGGTATCAACCAAATGACAATCTAGACTAATATAAAAAGAGAGAGGGTGGCTGATCCAAATAACACCAGCCCTACGATTATCTCCATCTAACGATTGAGGATTACCCAATGATGTATCTAGACTAATATAAAAAGAGAGAGGGTGGCTGATCCAAATAACACCAGCCCTACGATTATCTCCATCTAACGATTGAGGATTACCCAATGATGTACCAAGTTTAAGCGATACCCCCGTAATCTTAACCATCAATTGCCTTCATCTAACGATCAGAAGTGTCTCAATGATGTATCCCAAACAGCACAGCGTTTTCGGTTCCCGTTCCGTAAATCCA
Organism: Poa pratensis; assembly: GCA_947311845.1. Taxonomy (NCBI): domain Eukaryota; kingdom Viridiplantae; phylum Streptophyta; class Magnoliopsida; order Poales; family Poaceae; genus Poa; species Poa pratensis. Next base: position 86,481,235 of record CAMZMU010000037.1, on the reverse strand, counting down.
TCAAGTGCAAACCGTCGCACTCCTAATCTGATCCGCCGACACAGCCGCCCACGCCCAGTCCACGACGCTGCCACTGCCAGGGCCACGGACACCGCGCCGCCGCACCGCCCGCCGGAGGACGCCGCAGCCTCTGCACTCCTTGCCTCCACGCCGCCGCACCGCCTGCCAGAGGACGCCGCAGCCTCAACACTCCTTGCCTCCACGCCGCCGCACTGCCCGTCGGCCGCCGTGAGGACGCCTTCGCCCGTCGCCGCCGCCCTGCCTCCACGTCGCGTGTTCCCGGACGTCGCCGCCCTGTCCGGCGTGAGGATGCTGCGGCCCTGCCCTACTCCATCGTGCCACTCCGGACGCCAGTACACCTGCTCCCCACGCCATGACGCCGTAGGCTTGCAACGGCGGGGCTTGTGGAGGCCGACCAGATCCCAGCAGTACATGGGGGTCGCTCCCCTCAGCACGACCTAGCCTCCTCCTTCTGGTCTGCTTGTACGTAACCTCCATCGCACTTCTGAACACTGGTGCTTTTGCATACAGTATGGTCGAATTATCCTATGCGCCTATGACAACGCTTATGTTTTTTACAGTAAAATCCTTGGTATCCAGATGGTGGTGGTCATGAGGCGATGAGATTTGCCCCTCCTTGCTTATAAGAATTGTGATTTTTCAAATATTTTCTCACATTTATTTTGGATTCCCAGTAAAATTAAGTGGGGATTTATGTTTGTTTGCTTGAGTTGCAGACATGTCTTCCCTATGACGACAGCGGTGTGGGAAGACTGTTTCTTTATTGGTTGAGGTGAGGATGCCTTTTTGTATCTTAGCTGTGTAGCTCATCGTCGAGAAAGATTAGCACATAAAGTTTACTATGGGTTGACTGCAAACCATAGTCGAGGAAATTATTAGCACACAAAGTTTACTATGCTTGGATCTGAGGATTAATATGGACATTGCACTGATGAAGTGTTGATATCTCTCCCTTCCACCCTCTGCCTCCTTAATTTGCTTGTGCAGTATATGCTGGGCTAGGACAATGATGATTTGTTCGTGGAAGTCATGCTTTAATCTTCAAAAATGACCGGTGGCAAAAGATGGCTTTAGCCATGATAGTTTTGTTTTGATTTTCTTCTTGGTTTTAGATTGCTAATGTGAACTACTATGCTTATGAATGTTGCACGCCATGGTCATATATTCTTGCTGCATGGCGAAGATTAATTATGAGTACAGATGATTAGGAACATATACCTGCACGGTTGCCTTTGCTGCTTTGCTCAAGGTGCGTTGGAGGGGGGACATTTTTTCCATATGATGCTACATCCGAATGACCAGTTTCAGCTATTAAACATGATTGTCTTATTTACATTAATGTCCTTTTTCTCCTAAATATGGCTGTCTTAGACTCTTAGTTGTGTTCTGCATATTTGGTAGCAAATGGATTAGTAAAAGTGTGCAAGTAAATGTGGTGCAAAATGGCTTTGGAATCTGACGTATCAGTCACGGAGACGGTCTTTTGTTGTCAGCTTTTGTCTTTAGATCCTTTCTCCAGAGTTCACTACTGCATTATGAGAGAGAATGACTTTGTAAGTCAATGGCTCACTTGCGATTTTGGGCTCCTCTTTTTTCCTGTACACCAGTGACAAGAGAAATGTAAGAAAAACATTTGATTATATCCTCGATCTTGGAGTTATTTTCATGATAACATTTTGCCTTCTCCAATAGAACGGAGAATGGTTATATTTTGCATATTTCCCTTTGCTTATTCTTACCTCATCTTTGTCCAACACATTTTCTAGATATGATGCAGGCATGCAGGAATAACTAATCTTTTCCTGCCGAGAATTTTCTTCAGTAGGTTTATCTACTTGTTTTCTGAATCTTCCGTTATTTTTCATGTAGGTGGTTGAGGCTTGTGGCAAGTCAAGATTTTGTACTGGTTGTTTTACTAACAGTCACAACATAACGTCCTCCTGTGATGTATGATGCTGGAGGGAACCAAGTGATTAACCAGGTGCTTACGATTGAGTTATTCTTCTGAATACAACTTTTGTGACACCAGTTGCTCCTGCTCAGAAAATGCTTGGTAGTTTTTCTTACTTCAATTTTTTTTTCTTTTAGAAAGTCTTAAATTGCTCAAGCTTTTGTCAGAACATGAAGTTAGGTTATTTTGTTTCCGTCACAAAATTTCTGGAAAAACTATATCTCTGGTGCACCATCCGGACTTAAGTCCTAGCCCACACATGTAAAACACTATTTTCATATCCAGGCATGGACCAAAAATATAGTGTGAACTTGGACTATTGGATTTATGAGGATTGCTGATGCACCTACCATCCTTCATTATTTTGCTCTCTTAAGTTCATTGTGTCCATCTTCTTAGCACATAAGCTTGGGTGACGGGTAGCTCCAGTAATGACGCTTCCTGAACGTGTTTATTTCCCTCATTTTTATGTTCCTCTATTTGCAGCTGCTATAGTAGCTCGAGTTTCAGGTGTGATAGATTATGACGCCGAAAATATGGTGCAAAACAGTTTGCTATGACAGAAAGATCCATTTTAGTTGTCCCCCTACTGTAGTTCGTATGGTTCTTATATATTTTCTCAAGTATTATCTTGGGTCAAAGAATAGGAAACATAATCTGTTACCTAGGCAGAACTACAGAAGGTGGGTAATCAGGTGTTCGGTCGCAATATCAGTTGAACGTAAGGTCTGCCTAAAATATTCAAGTTTCTGCACAAGCGCATGGATGCAATGCTATGTTGTATGTCAAAAAAGAGGAAACACACCATTGTTTATGTTACCAAACAAGTTTGTATGTTAGTTGCAGGTTTACAATGGACACACCACCTCCGGGCTTATAAATCTCTTGTACTTCGGTTGCTTGGATGATTTACGTCTATGGCTATGCAATATTCTCGAATGCCCCAAAACAGGGTAGTATCCTTTGGAATTGGTAACACCTGCAGAGTAATAAACATAATACAAAAGATAAAAGATTGAAAGCATTACATAGTTTTGTGACACAGCAATATTATGTCTACATATCATCATTAGCTTGAAATTGTATACGTTTTTTTCAATTTCATATGTAATATGTACTGTTAACTTCTTGTGTAATAGTCAATATACATGCATTGCACAGGTAAGAAAAATATACGTGCATTGCACGTGCAAGATTACTAGTATAACAAGAAGCGCACATAAGAAGAGAATGCTCAGTTTCAATACCTCGGTGGTATGCCTTTTCAATGCTGAAGACCTACCCATCATGAGGTATAATAAAACAGAAAATGTGTGGGGTAATGAAAATTGAAGGAGCTACAAACAAGTTGTAATAACAAACTACTAATTGTATGGAAGCAGAATGAATTCTTCATCTTGTTGACGAAGCAACGCTTCGAGAACAAAATTCAAGACCCCACCCCTGTCAGATAAGATTTGCCCATGAAGCATGCCGTCCACGGGCAGCAAGTTTCATGTAATGTCCATGAAGGACGCCGCAGATTAACCCGGCTGCTGTGAGATCTCTAGGGAGCAGCAATGGTTATCCAGGCTTGTACGTGAGGACCTGCTCCATAGTGGCGTACTTCTTCAGAAAAGCTTCATCGCTTAATAGTTGATCTGCCAAATCTAGCACAATCTCCTTGGACTTTATTTTCTTGGTCATGGACTTGGCCTTTGATGGAGTAGTCTTATTTGTGGTCGTCCTGGCCTTGCTCATCACCAGGGCCGCTGGTGGTAAGGAGGAGGACCCACGAGCAGTAGGTTGTACTACCTCATGTGACTCTGGTGTCTTAGTTTTGGCCGAGTTGGTGTTCTTCTTCACCATGGGGGACGGTGGTGGTAAACTAGAGGACGTACTAGCAGGAGGATGCACGAACTCCCGTGAGTCCGGTGTAGCTTCAAATGTAGGGTTTTTATCTGGCTCGGATGACGCTTTTAGGAGAAACTGTGGTGACAAGAGGCGCTCGGACGATACCGGAACCAACGATCGAGAAGCTTTGGGCGGCGACGTCGTGAAACCAGTAAGAGAAATGTCCCTCTTGGGCCATTGGATGTACGCCAGCTTAGCATCCACGGTTTGGCGGTCCACATCCTCGCAGATGTTAAAAAGCGGGATGCTTTCGAAGCCAATCATGACCTTGTCCATGAAGCATCTCGCATAGCCAGTGGCGGACCCAGGTACTTCTTGAAGCCTGGGCGAACATGCTTAAGATGCCTATTTTTCAGATAAAATCACTATAGATAGACACATAACTCAGGCAGGGGCGCCGCCGCGAAGCCTGGGCGGCTGCTCGGGCTGGAGGGATGCTAGATCCGCCCCTGCGCATACCCTGCCATTAAGGGCACACCCTCCACCTCATTTTGCACCTCTGTACTTGGTTGAACCATCGCTACAGCTGCTACCAGGGAACAAACACCGGACCAGCAATGGGCACATGAAATTTGGCCCTCGTCGGCGACGTGATGTCATCCACATGAGATTTGCCTGTATCCAGAAGGCCATTGACCTCGAATGATGCACAGCTGAAAGTGCATCTAATGCCCTCCTATTGGGTTTTGGATGATTAATGACAAACGATTAAGGGACTAATGTTATATTTAGTATATACATGTGATTAGTACCAGGAAGTTGTTTAACCATAGGGATGTCGACCCCTCAAAATGAAGTGAAGAAGCAACGGCTATGGAATGAAGACGCAGAGCGTTCATGAAGACTTAGGAGCAGAAGCTGAAGATGTAGGTAGTTCTTCAGTAGTTCTAGATCCTCAGAGTCGTAGGAAAAGCCGTACTATAAAGAGAGGTGTGATCTCCTAAGGAAAAAGTGAAACTTGATTTCGTTCTCAGCTAGGTTCACACTTTGTGTAGCAATCTATTTGGAAATCTTTGAGTAATCAGTGTGCAGAAAGACATGAAGAACTAGGTTGAACACTTGGTAGAACTGGTTACGGCTTCAGTAGAACCAATGTTGAGCCTAGTGCTTCAGTGTGTGAAAATTGCTATTCTGAAGAGTTAGAGCTTCATGTCTTTTGTTGAAAGTCTAGGTGACTGTTGCTTCCGCACGCAGCACTTTGTAAAGCACCAGGCTAGTGACCGTTGTAATGCTTCAAGTAAAGAGCATGTTCCACCAACGGCTAGATTCCGGTGTGCATCTATAAATAGGACCCGACCCCCACGGGTAGGGTTGGTGACTTGAGCTGAATTCTAGATCTGAGATCTATTCTTTGTCTTGCAAGTTTCCCTCTCTCTTTGTGTTCTTGAGCAATTCCTTGAGAAAGAAAGTTTGAGCTTAGTTGAGCATCGAGCAAGAGCACGTTCTAGCCTTCGGAGATCCGCTTGTTACTCTTGGAGACTTGGCATCTCCTAGCTGGCTAGGCGTCGCTGTTGAGCATTCAATCTATGGATTGACTGCAGCAAGTTTGTGAAGGCTTGGTGATTAGCTTAAGATAAACCCAAGAGATCGAGCTAAGTTCTGAGGAACTTGAGCTTGCTAAGAAGAAGGCTAAGTCCGAGGACTTGGGTGCATGCGTGCATAGCCTCCACAAACAAAGACGTAGAGCTAGGCCAACAACTTGAACTTCAGGAATTACATCCCTGTCTCTATCTCTTTTACTTTGTAGTTCATACTTGTTTGTGTTTATTGCTGCTATTGCTCTCTGTTCTTATTTGCATGTTTTGAAGCATCATAAATCTTCTTAGCTTATTTCTGTTTTAGATCTATTGCTTCATTATCTGCTGAGTCATTCTAGTTTCATTTCTAGTTCTTCAATAGATTTTCTGAAGCTTCTGTTTTCTTAGCTTAATTGGAAGTAAATTTTGATAACTCCTATTCACCACCTTCTAGTTGCCATATCTCGGTCTTTCAATTGGTATCAGAGAAAGGTATCCCCTTGCTATTGATTTGGTTTAACCACCAAGGGAATTAAGATATGTCGAATTCAGGGAGCTCTAGGAGTCATTCTAGTAGACCTATGTTTGACGTTGCTAACTATGCTCTTTGGAAAAAACAAGATGAAGATGCATCTCAAGGCTATTGATGAGTATGTGTGGAGAGTTACTGAGGAAGGCATCAAGGTTCACCTGGCTAACGACAGAGAAGCCAACAAGAAAGAGAGGCACTGGGATTCCTTTGCATGTGATGCTCTGTTCAGTGCACTCTGCGATGAAGAATATGCCCGCATTAGCAACCTTGAGTCTGCAAAGAAGACCTGGAGCACTCTTGAAGAACTATACCAAGGCACTAATTGCGTCAAGGAAACAAGGATCGACACTCTGAGGAGTCAGCTTACTCGTTTCAGCTCTATCCGAGGCGAATCAGCTCAAAGCATGTACTCCAGATTCATGAAGATCACAAATGAGATCCAAGGGCTAGGAGCCAAAGATGTTGATAGTCTTCATCATGAAGAAGATGATTCTAGCTCTCGATGACAAGTATGACAGGTTGTGAACCCTCATCAAGGAGAAGCTAGAATTCCAAACTATGACCCCCTCACAGTTTCTCGGAAGAATCCAAGCTCATGAGAATGTCCTGACTAAGAAATAGATTCTTCGTGATGCCAGCTCCAGTTCGAGAAAACATGGCACCGCTCTTAAAGCATGAAGTGCAATTCCTCTGATGAAGCCTCAGGAAGTGAATCCGATGATGAATCAAACACCAGGGAGAAGCTGGACAAGGATATGGCTCTTCTAGTCAAGCGCTTCAACTGCTTCAACAAGAACAACAAATACAAGAGGATCGGAAGCAGCTCTCATTAGTCTTCAGAATACCCAAGTGGAAGAACCTTCTATGAATGTGGTGAATCTGGCCATTGGAGAAATCAATCCAGTTGAAGCCTCAAAAGATGAAGGTGGATCAACTCATGAGGTTGGTGAGTCGTCAAGGCAAAATGAAGAACCTATGCAGGATAAGCCCAATGGTGAAGATCCAGCACAAGCAAATCTTCAATGACCACCTGGTGTCTCTCATGCTCGAATTCGTGCTCAAGCCCATAAGTGGCATGCTACTGACAAGATCCTCAGTGGCATCAATAAGGGAACTCAAAATCGATCTATTGTATGTAATTTTTGTCAGCTGTCATCGTTTGTTTCCATTATTGAACCTAAGAAGGCAGATGAAGCACTTGAAGATCTAGATTGGATTGCTACGATGCAAGACCAACTAGACAACTTCAAGCGCAACAAAGTCTGGACACTCGTTGAGAGACCTGACCCAAAGCAACATAATGTCATCAACACTCGATGGGTCTTCAGGAATAAGTAGGACGAAGATGGACAAGTCATGCACAACAAAGCCCATCTAGTGGCTCAAGGTTACTCACAAATGGAAGGTGTAGATTACGGTTAGACATATGGACCCGTTGCTAGGTTAGAAACCATCCGTATCTTACTCGTTTATGCCAATCATCATAATATCTTCTTATATCAAATGGATGTGAAAAGTGCGTTCCTCAATGAAACTGTTGATGAGCTTTTCTATGTGAAGCAACCCCTAGGTTTTGAAGACCCACACTTTCCGGATCACGTGTACAAACTGGACAAGGCACTCTACGGCCTCAAACTAGCCCCACGGGTGTGGTATGAGTGCCTCAGAAAGTTTCTTCTGAAGAAAGGCTTCAAACCGGCAAGATTGATTTCACTCTCTTCACCAAAACCTATGTGGATGATACTATCTTTGGATCCACTGACCCTTCTTTCAACAAAGATTTTGGTGAGGTATTGGCCAAGGAATTTGAGATGTCCATGATGGGAGAGATGAAGTTCTTTCTAGGGCTTCAAGTGAGGCAAATGAAGAATGGGATCTTAATCTCCCAAGAGAAGTACATGAAGAACATCATGAAAAAGTTCGAGATGGACAAGGCCAAGGGTCTTCGTACTCCAATGCAAACCAACGGTCATCTCGACTTGAACCAAGACGGTAAACCTATAAACCAAAAGTTGTACCACTCCATGATTGGTTCTTTGTTGTATCTTTGTGCATCTATACCTGATATAATGCTAAGTGTTTGCATGTGCACACGATTTCAAGCAGCCTAAGGAGTGGCATCTCATGGAAGTAAAGAGGATCCTAAGATATTTAGTTTTCACGCCCAACTTGGGCCTGTGGTATCCTAAGGGTTCAAGTTTTGACCTCGTGGGATATTCAGATTTGGACTATGCAGGTTGCAAGGTTGATAGGAAGTCTACATCAGGTACCTGCTAGTTGCTTGGAAGATAATTGGTAAGTTGGTCTGAAGGAGAACTCAGTGTCCCTATCAAGTACTGAAGCTGAATACATTGCGAACGGATCTTGCTGTGCGCAACTTCTGCGGATGAGGCAGATGCTCAAGGACTTTGGAGTCAGAGTGAAGCATGTGCCTCTTCTATGCGACAACAAAAGCACCATCAAGATCGCCAACAACCCAGTTCAACACTCTCGCACCAAGCACATTGAATTTCTTCACCACTTCCTGAGGGATCACGTGGGGAAAGGCGACATCGACTTGTGTCATATTGGAACCGAGAAGCAGCTAGTCGATATCTTCATGAAGCCCCTAGACGAGAAGCGGTTCTCTGAGTTGCGATGTGAATTGAATATCATAGATCCTCTAAACCTACAATAAAGCCATGCATATATGTTGATGCCTCTGGCATGTGTATTGAAGCTTTAGATGGATCACACTAAGGGGAAGTACTGTTCTCACAATGAGTAAGTGCATCCAAATGTGTGAATATATAAACATTTGTGTATAAGGAATATCTCGTGATACTTACTTATACAAAATAATGAGTCTGATCTCTAGATCCAACTTCTTCAATGAATACGCGATTTTAGAATCAACACTTGTACATGGTGGCTCAAAACCACCCCATATTTTTTGAATCTTCAATTTTTTATGCTTCACTTTTGCAGTTCTTTTTTAGTCTTTAGTCCTAATGCTTCATCCAACTTATAGCTATTTCTTTATTTGATGCTTCGCTAAGTGGATGAAAGCGGACCCTGTCTATTCTATCTAATCTTTCCTAATGCTTCATGCTATCTGATCAAGTGCACTTTGACAACAAAGGATCTGAATAATCTAACTTTTGCAGGTTATTCTGATACCTCACTTTGATTCAGATTTGAAAGTCTTAAAAAATACTTCTATTTTGAGTCCAAATTCTTCAAAACTGTTTTGTGTCCTCAGTTCGTCATGCTTAGTGCCGCTGAGTTATCAGGACTTATACCGGTAACCCATGTTCTACACTACCGCTATATTATAGCGCTTTTTACTGAACGAGTGGGATCGGATATCTCGGAGGTCGTGGCATTTATTTCCCCTATAAAATAGAGTTTATCCCCTCTATAGTTTTACCCTGCCACTTCCATCTTCTCAAACTCCTTGTCTCCTTCGCTCGTCGCCGCCGATGAATTTCACACCATTGCGAGCGCGCCTGAAGCTTAACTGCCTCGACGCATTCATCATTGGTCTTCATCGCCATCGCCGGACACATCTTCTGTCCGTCACCGCCATAGAATCGCTGCCAGGTCACCGAGTTAGGGTACGACAGCGGACACCCGACTTCATCGGACACATTCCCTATCGCGTTCATTGAGTTCATCGGTATTAAGTCAACTCCTTGTATTCCTTTATGAGAAGTTTTCCGTAGATTTTCGATGCACTTTTAGATCCAACATTGGATGCATCAATCAGTCTTAGTTGTTTTCTCTCTCATGGTCACATCGGCCACTTATTCAATAACTAGTTCTTTGTCTGTACCCTAAAGAACCAGATCACAGACTCAGTACTGTCATAGTGAAGAACTAGCTCTGTAAGTTTTGAAGAAGCAACTAAGGCCTCTGTTAAAACTTCTTAAATTTAGAAAACCTTTTGTGAAAATTTGGTGTTGTGCACTTCTGACCATATCTATTCTCTTCATATCTATTCTTGTTCACAGGTTCATCATGTCTGAGCACTCATCTTCACCAACAGTTTCTGAGAACTTCTCTCATGAAGAAGCAGCTCTTCCTCAATCATCTGTGGCAGATGCCTAAACATCTAACCCTGCCACTCCTTCAAAGGTGAAGAAACAGGTCAAAGAACAAGCTAGACCTTCTCGAAGGAAGGAAAATCTGAGTGAACATCTGGACGACCCAAGATTCCGCACTCCTCCTCCGGATAAAGAAGGAAAATCTGAAAGTTATCTGGCCTACAAAAACAGACAACAAGCTATCCACCAAGAATGGGAACACAGATTTGAGCTCAGTGAGTGGGTACCTGAGGATCATCGCAAAGCTTCATCAATCGCGGCCTCAAGGTTCTTACTGCAGAAGAACGCGCTGCTAAAGAAGAAAAACGCAAGAAGCGTGAGGCAAGGGATGTAGCTAAGGCTGGTGAAGGACTAGCAGCAAAACGTGTGAAGAACTCTGGCATAAAACCAACCAAGCTAGTGGCTGATTCTTCAGAGCCTAGTTCCTTAGCTGCACATCAGCCTGCCAACAAACCTAAAGAACCAGCTCAGCCTAAGAAGCCATGAAAGGTGGTAGCTAAATTCAAAGGTTCTGCATTTCAGCAAAAGGCTCAGTCCAAGGCCTTTGCCAATCCGCTTTTCGTGGCTGAAGAACCAGAAAGGGAGACAGTCCCTGAAGCTCCTGAAATAGTCTCTTCACAACCTGAGCCCATAGTGGGCAATGCTTCAGTGCCTGAATTAGGCATCACTACATCTCCAACACCATCTGCTCCTGAAGAACCTGAAGCCCAAGCAGATATCCCAGTGCTTCACATGAATATGAAGACCTTATGTCATTTCAACCAGAACCTATCATAGATGAATAGGTTGAAATTCTATACAATGCAATTATTGCAAGGAACCACAACCCGACTGTTGAATCTGTTCCAACTAGGTTTGAAGCACCTAAGCTGATGTTAATTGGGAAGCTTAAGAAACATCTTGTTGATTTAGGCCGCTCTGATGTCTATACTCCTCCACCAGATGTTGATGATGAATATTTAGAGGATCTCCATCCACTACACCACAACACAGTATTCCCTACCGACCTGTGTCGGCAATAGTCACTATCGTCGACGGAATGTTGGTCGGTAAAACTTCTATCAGACAGTCGGTCGGTAAAACATAAAAATAACAACCGACTGTCGGTCGGGAATGTGAAAAGATGTTGCGTCGAGCCGTCGGTCGGGAATACAGCCATGCCCATCGAACTGTCGGTCGGCAAACAATGCCGACCAACAGCTTGTTGCTAGCTGGGCTGGCAATGCGCGGGTGGCTGAAACTTTAAAGCGGCAAAATTGAGCCCAAGCCCGCGAACTGAGGCGAAAAGTTCCACCAAACCTAGATGGTATATATACTGCAGCTAACCCTAAGCCTCTATCCTCTATCCTCTATCCCTCTTCTTCTTCTCTCGGCGGCGGCGGCCGCGACTAGACCCCTCTCCTCCCAATCTAGCACTCCGCTTGCTCCGCCTACCTTCGTCGGCCGGCCGAGCTGCGTGCACGCTTCTAACGATTAACCACATCGACAGGGAGCTCTTGGACGGATCTGGCGCGGCGATGATATGGCCAAGCCAAACTCCTTCGACGCAGGCTCTCCGACCCGCGACCCGTCCTCGCCGAGCTACACCGGCGCAGCGGCAGCCTGAAAGTGAGCAGGCTCGGTGGTCGTCTGTACTCGGCACTCCGTCTTCCAGTGGTCGGTGACGCTGTTGAGGTCCTCCTGAGCGGCGGCGGTTGAAGGAGATGGTGACAGGGGACATGCCATGGAGCAGCAGGCGCAGCTACCCGACGGTTCGTCCCCTTCCTCTCTAGCTTCGATCTAATTGTTATCTTTGTACTCGATAGCACCAGAACCAACGATTTTCTAACATTTAGAACCACCAACTACCGGTATTTGTTTTGTTAATTATCCATGACTTTCTCCGAAGATATTACTTGCTACCATCTAGGATCGAATACACGTGACTGACTAGAATATTATGTTTTGGACTGTGCATGTGTAGTCTAGTGCTTGAGCGCATCACTGATACATGGATCTACCATGTGATTAATTGTGTGTAACCTAAAATAAAAATGATGGCGCCTTATTCTGATTTTTAACTTGGAGTGCAGTGAAGTGTTCTCCCTGGAAGTTTGCGTTTGTATTTTCACTTTTGTTTTTGAATTGCAATGATGTGAGTGTGTTTGCTTAACTAATAGTGTCCGTTCTATCTCTGGACGTTAATATTGCCTCATAGCTCTCCTGCTTTCTCCAAGCCAATTGCATATTCTTCAATGCGTAGATGCTCTTGATTTTTAATCTTTTTGATGTCAGATCTATCTGACCGGTACTCTAGCCTGTTTTGATAAACTAGTCAGTGTTTGGTTTTCATAATCTGATCTCCAGTTATCGTAATTTTGTCTGCAGGAGGTTTACCTAAGGCAATCCTTCGTAGCTCAAGTACATAATGCATGAGGCGATTGCCATCAACAAGATCCTATTGTCAATCTTCCGATCAACAAGGTATAACACTTGTCTCCACTTTAGGAAAAACTAGAGATATACACTGTGATTTGATTCATGTTTGAACTAGTGTTATATGCCAAATGTTGAGTCCCGTCCTCAGAAAATCTAGTAACTGTAAGCTACTTATAAAATCTACAAACCTGTATACTTAATTTAGCAAAAGGAAAAGTATGTGGTTAAGTTGGGCAACAGCTAGGGCTAGTATATGTTAGACTGAGCTTTTGTCAGGTTAATAACTAGAGATAGGCTTCAGGTTGATTCACTTAAAGCTCTATCCATACTTGACCGAAGTTTCTGTTACTTGCTTCTCTTGAAAAGTTAGGTATTCGGCTAAACCGTCTTGCAATTGTGTTATCTTGTAACAGAAACCTCAAAGTTGCTATCTGTTTGTCTTGTGCAGACACTAGCATGGTAGTGTGGATTTTCTGTCTCTGCTCACAGTGGCACAGAACCAAGGTATCTGTCCTAGTCTGATCTCAACAGCACAGCCTTGCTGCCATTTTTCCCCAATGAACACAATCCTACAGTCGAGCATTTAGATTGAGCCCTAGCATGTTGTATAGATTATACAAAAAATCTTATACGAACAAATGTGGGTACGTATCAGGTGTTCAGTTTAGTATATCCGAATTTAACCAGACCAGTGACCGTGGATACTTGTTTTTTTTTGGAAAACTACAAAAAGAAACCTGTAAGCAAAAGTGTCTGCAATGTTATTAATCTTACAAATCTGCCAAGTTAACTAATTATATTTTGTATAGCAAGCCTCACCTTTCGAGTTTTGATTCCTTACGGTTTTGTGTTCCTTGTTCAAGTTAACTTGTTTAACTGATTTTGCTGCTCCAGAATAATATTTTCATGCTGAACAAAAGAACAACTAACTGTGTCATAGTTACATTCAAATTAATTGCAAGCTTTTCGTAATATGTAGCCTTGCCACAAGATAGTTCATTAACTAAGCCATCTTATCATGCATTATTTTTGTTACAACAGTCGCATACTATGCCACCAGCTTCATCCGTGCCCAATCGTCTGCATGAGTCATGACGTCAACCTCAAGCACACGTTTCCGATCTCCAGCTGTCAGTCATGACCTCCAACATATCACCGACCAAGGTAAGTGACCCGGTCTTTAGCCCCGCCTCCTCCATTTTACTGGTGGATTTGATCAATGCTGATGGTTTGCGTACAAGAATCCAACCAGTTTACAAAGGTTAAGATGATTCGTTTGTACATAATGAACATGTAGCATTTACCGAGAATCAGAATGTTTTAAATTAGTTGGTTCGTTGTTCATGAAATATGTGCTGTTTTGACTAGATAAGTTGAGCCGTAGACCTTCATATCCTCTTCACCCTGTAGCTGTTACTATGAAACTTAACATTATGGTCTGAGTTACTTTGGTGCCTTATTTTCTGGAGTATGTTAACTGAATCATTCCACGCGTCACTTGAAGAATTGCTCAGAGCTTTTCTTTTTGTACAACTTTGTCGTCTTTTAGATGTAATTGAATCTCATGGTGTATTTTCATCTCTTGAAATATCATTGATGAAATTAGTTGGTACGCTGTATTATTTTTGGCGAGTGGCAATATGAGGCCATGGATTCATACCCTACAACGCTTGCTAATTAGTGAAACTTATTCAAACATGATCAATACTGTCATACTTGTTACCAATGGAAATCCATCAAAATTAGATCTGATCGACAGTTGCATGTTGCATGTGGATCACAGCAAGCATGATGGTTAATATGTTCTGTTGATATTCCTTAACTTTAGGGTGACGAGTGTCGTTCTTTGTCTTCTATTTAATTATATATTAGATGGTTGGATCAGTAGTAATACAAGACCTTGAATTCATGTCTTCTTTATTCATTTCTTAAAATCTTTTCCCATTTGACAGAATAGTGTCACTAGGGGGACTTCTAAAGGCTGTGCTTTTATTTTTTGCCCATGGGATTTCTCTTTATCATAACAGCTGACCTAATTGTGATGAATTAGCATTGTCAAGCAACAAAATTCTCATCGGTTTGTACCTGTTTGTGCAGGTGCCCCTTCAGAGAATGAATTATAATGCAAAACTCGTGGCAATATGTATTCCACCAAGTAGCTGGCTGTTTTGCATCAACAAGATGTTTTGTGTAATGTAGGATGCCTTTTGGCTACCACTTTGTAAACCTGATCATGTGGTAATCATTTTGTAAACTTGATAATATGATAATCGATTGGGAACACATGAAAATCAGTTCATTATTGTTTGGTTGTCTTGATGTTTTGGAGGATATCCATGTATGCTTTGTAGTGTGAAATATGTGAATTTGACAGATTTTTGGCTTTAAAAAGTATCTTAAATATGTGAATATGGCACGATGTGGCTGACAGTTTGTTGGCAATTAATACTCCGTCGGACAGTTGGTTGGGAAAGGTCCTGGCATTGCTGTTAGAAAGTCGGTCGGCAAAGCAAATGCTGTCTGAGAGTCGGTCAGCATTAAATGTCCGTCGGGAAACAATTGTCGGTCGGGAAAGATTATGTTGGTCTGGAAAGATTTTCCACTGCCGTCAAACAGTCGGTCGGCAAAGTAAAGTCGGTTGGGAAAGGCCTTTCCCGACTGGACTTACGGTGACCGACAAGGTCGGTCGGCAATACCGATCCCCGACCGACTTTCTGTCGGTGAAAGCCGTTTTCCCTACCAATTTAACGGTTGGGGATGTAGTGTCGTGGTGTAGTGATCACGTTCTCTCCATCGGGATACGTACAGTTCTACTTGACAAACTTGCCCAGGAACACTAGGAAATGAAGAAGGCAAGTGATGGTGCTGCTAGTGAACACGACAAGACGTATCTGATGGGGCAGCCAAGCAAGCATACCAAAAGAGCTAAAGCAACACGTGCAGCAGGCAAGAGACCCAAGAAACTTGACCTTATTGCCGAGAAGGGCTTCAATGTCATCATTGATAGACTCATTGAAGAAGCCGATGCAAGTAAGGCATGACAAGAAAAGGAAGCCTTGGTAAAGCGCATTGCTGAATCTCAAAAAGAGACAACACCTCTTCAGTTGGCTAAGATAAAACTTGCTGAGCAAAAGGCTGCAAAATATGCTGCAGCACAAGCTGCACTTGAAGCAGCAGTACAGGTTGCCAAGGAGAAAATCAAGAAAGAAGAAGCTGAGAAAGTAGCCACTCAAAAAGAAGCAGCAGAGAAGGCAGAAAAAGATGCCGCAGCAAGAGAAGAACTAGCAGCAAGAGCTGAGTTCGGTGCACGTGAAGAAGTAGCCAACAAGGCTAAGAAGGAAGCAGTAGTTGCGGCGAAAAAGAAGAGGGAAATATCTAGTGCCTCAACTACCGCGTGGGCAGAGCGCGAGCTGAAGCAGAAGCTGGATAAAAACATTGCTGCAACACCAGCTCCCACGATAGCCCCACAGCCACGCGAAGATAAAGACATTAAAGAATCTGCCAATGTGCAGTTAGTTCCATATGCCCCATCACCGTCACCTCCTTCATCTCCTCTGCTACTTAAGATGATACATGAGTCAACATTGGTTCCCTCTACTGCCATGGCAACCGAATTTGCCAATGTGGAACTGGCTGAGGAAGTTGCCCCTGAGGCAACAATAGAAGATGCTGCTGAAGCGGCTGAAAAGGCACCAGTTGAAGAATCAACGGTTCCAGTGTCTGAGGAACCTGTGAAAGATGATGTTGCTGAGACATTTGCTATTATAGAAGAACTTATGCAAGAGCCACATGCTCAAAATCAACAACCCGCTGACCAATATGTGGCTCAGTCTGACGCACAATCCGAGGACTCATTCATGAAGGTGCATAAAGCACCGGTCACTGAGTCTGAAATCAGTCGATACATTTCGAAAGCACTAGTATCTAGTTTTTACCGAAGAAGAAGCCATCTCATCAAGAAGCAATATCTGCTGCAATAACAGAAATCATCAAAGTCAAAGAGCAAAAAGTGAAGGCTTCACAACACAAACCTGCTCTAGTCAAGAGCAAGCCTATTCAGGATCCGCGGGATCATTAGGACGTACTTGATTTGTAACAGCCCAAAGTTGAAAACCTAAAAAAACGAATAAAATTTCCACTTTTTGCTTTCCCTCATGCATCATGGCATCCTTAATTAAAAATGCTCAATGATTTATAACATTGAGAAACCACTAATATGAATTGCTTCATTCACAATTCAAAACAACGAGAGTAGTTAAACTTGCAAAACAAAATTACTTTGACATCTATTATTGGTCAAGGAAGTTCCTAGAGTTTAATAAAACAATATTTTGAAATTGCTATAAATTTTCCAAAGGAGCAACATTTTGAATTTAGCAAAATGCCCTATTTCTAACCCTATGAACAAAAGTGGTCCAAACTATTTTATTTTGTAATACCAAAATTTGTGGAGCTTCTACAAGTTAAGGGGAGCCTCCCCAAATTTTCTCATATTTTAATAAAATGTCTAAGTGCCTCATTTAAATCTCCCAATTGCTGCTGGTTTTAAAAGGTCTTTAAAAGAAAAATGGACAGGGACCTATCGGTGATGGAAATAACTTTGGCAGGGGGTTCCCTGCAAAACGGTCTTCGTCTCTCTCCTCCGCGCTGTAGCGACCGAGAGCACGGTGCTCGACCGCACCCGTGGTCGCCGTGCACGCCGCGCCTCGCCTCGGGCCCCCCCCTGCTCTGCCCTCTCCTCCGCGCGAAGAGCACCACGTGCTGCACCCCGTCCCCACTCTCCCCTGCTCCATCTCCTCTCCCCCTCTGCTCCCCACGAGCCGCCATGGCCGCGGAGCTCCGCCGCCGTCTCGCCGCCGTGTGAGGTTTCCCCGTACAAATCGAAGCACACCACGACGACCGCCTTGTCGCCCTCTCCAGCTCCGCCGGAAGAATCGACGCGGGCGAGCCGAAATCGACGCCGCCATCCGAATCCTTCTCCGACCCCGACCACCACGGTCGAGCTCGCCGCCGTCGCTCTGGTCCACCTCCGGCCACACCGTCGCTTCGCACGCAACGAGGGTGAGCTCGCCGTCCTGCTAGGCATCTCCATGCCCTCCCCCTTGCTCGAAATCGTCGTCGCCACCGTAGCCGTGGCTCACGGCCGCCGTGACCGCGCCGGTGTCGTGCACGGACACGTCGCCGTGCGGCCTCGTGGCCACCACCCGCACACACACGAGCACGCACACGTCGCCCGCCTCGGATCCACACGCCCACGCACGAAGGCGCCGCCGCTGGAGGTCGTCGCCGGCCATTGCTCCCCGTCGGGCCCTGCCACTGTGTGCAGTTTCAGCTTCGTCAGTTGGTCTCGTGTGGGCTAAAACCAAATCGGATATTCCGGTTCAGAAACCACCGGATTATCCGGATTAAACCAGTACCGTTTTTCTCCAGTCCTTAGCCAAAAATTCGAATCCACTGCTTGACCGGATATTCCGGGTTGGTTCAAATTCGGATTGTCCGAATTTATCCAGTACCCCAAAACTTCCTTCCTTAGCCGTATTTCAAAAACGTAAGCCTATCGGATTTTCCGATTCAAATAAATTCGGATATTCCGGTTTAACACAGTACCAAATATCCCAGCTTAATTCTTCCTTCTTCTATTTTGGTTCTAAATAATTGTGTTGGGTTGGAGTTAACCTATAACCTTGACATATTTAAAAGAGGAAACCAAATAATGAAAAGAACATATTTAAAATAATAGATTATAAAAGTAATAACTTTTCATCGGTTCGTCAGAAAATTGTGTTTGTCATACCAAAATGTCCGGAATTTTGTGAACTATCTAAAATCTTCATCATCATGCATATTGGGTCACAAATAGAATCATGTACTTTTAGTAGTGCTAGAGTCATTAAGATAAATATGGGTTTGTGCCAATTATTGCCAAATAATTTGGGATAACTCATTTAAATTGTTGATCATGTTCATGATCCTTTAGTTGCATTAAAATGTCATATCATCATTTTTGTATGCATTGCACAATTGCCATGTGTTGATTGTTGTTCTTACTTTCCGGTGTTGTTTGCTCCCCGGTAGGTCACGAGTTCGGAGTTGAGTATAATTACTCCGACGAGCAGTTTGACTACTCCGCCCAACAAGGCAAGCGGTTCCGCAAATATTTTCTCCACTATAATATTGCATGCGGTTCTAAATGTCTTTTGTTTGGATTAGAGTATCCTATAGAATGCATTAAGGTTCCTTATGCCATTTACCTCTTTCCCCTCCTAAATACCATAGGTTGCATTGTTGGCCATGAAATATTTAGCTATGCTAGTTGATGCTTAGCCATGCTTAGCTAAAATGCCTAGAGGTACTATGATGGTACAATGTTGGAAACAGGTGCGAAATGAGATGATGGTGGAGAATTGTGGTAATGGATAATAAAATGCTTAAAGGTGGGGATGAGAGGCCACTGTGGTTGTGGTGTTTTGTCTCATTCTCGCCGCCTAGGTGCGAGTTCTATACCTCTTGAACCAAGACTGAGCGTCCAACCATGCGTGAGGCCTATGCATTTGCAGGAACCCTCATAGACTAAATAACTCGAGCGGGGCTAGCCAGGGTCCTCTAGTTCGGGCTTCCATTTGCGCGTGCGTGATGATGGCGGGATGAACTGGGATGAGGATGGTTGTGTTAGGAAAATGAGTGGCCACGGGACAGGGGATTGGAGGAGACACCAAACCTGTTCCGTCCTCACTGATGATCCTGGAAAGTCCTTAACGAGGGAGAAGTCGACACCGCTCCCACCCAGCCGGCTTTCCAAGGAAGAGAGCTAATTGTACAGGTAATGGGCCGGACGGTACGCGTGGCGAAGGAACTGGGGCCCCTCGGGACTCCGGGGACTTCCACTTTGTACACCCCTGCAGGGTAAATCTTTTCGAAAAGCCGTGTCCGCGGTTATGGACGAACTTGGGAAGTGAAGGTAGGATCATAAAATAACTTTAACGGAATGATTAAAAACTGGGTACTAGAGGTACCACTCACAAATGCAAGGTGAGCTTCCTCGAGGGTGATTCGGGGAGGTGCCTTGGTGAAACAGGTACAACGGTTGATGGTGATGAATGATGAGAAAGGTGTTTCAAAGGAAAAAGAGTTACTTCTTACCCCTTTTCAAAAGAATCTGATTAGTCGATGCCATCGAGTTGTGTTTTATAAACAAAATCAGCTTTATGCAAAACAGCCATAGAACCTTGAAAGCCAATCATCGAGCATATATTAGCTCTTAATCTTGCGAGTTCGTCGAACTCAACGTCGTTTGCTTATTTTCAGGAGAGGACTTCACCGACCTCGAAGGTGGGTTCTTTGTGGACGTCGACGAGTAGTCGGGGGTTCCCAGGTGGCAGCTTGGGACATCCCGGAACAGCTGGCGCTGTGATGTTTATTTGCAGGCCTCTTAGGCCATAATCTGGTTCTTGTTGTTTAGAACAACACACTTCGTTTCCGCATGTTGTAATGTTGGGTCTGTGACCTCTGTTTGTCATTTGCTATCTTTCTCTATAATAAGAGTTGAACTATATGCTTTGTGTCGTAGAGTCTGTGATGTGCCAGTTGTTCCACAAGTCTTGATCTCTCTATTATGCCTTGATAGTGTGTCTGGTGGTATCGGATAACCGGAGACACAGTATCACTGTATAGCAGTCAGGTCGGGGCGCCACATGATTATAGCTCATTGCCAGCCATCACTGTTTAGTCTCTTCGTAGTGACTTCAACCCATATTTGAAAAATCCAAATGCCTCATATCCTAGATTCTGGTCCAAGTCTCAACAAGATTACTATGAAACAGTGTTATCAAGGATAACAAATTTGAAGACACTAAATACGTCTCCACAGCATAATTCAACTCAGATGCTTCATTTGTTCCCATATCTAAAGGTTTATTAGAATGTGGCCTTGCTCCTTTTATTACCATGAAGCAAAATTGGAATGAAGAAGTTCTTCTTCAATTTTATGCCACTATCTTCATCTCTTGACCAGAAGCATCTACGGACGGACCAATCAATTCTTCAAACTGGCACATCAACTGGATGACCGACTATGATCATTACACAAACCATATCTACGACTTCATTGATTCCTTTGGTCTCGAACTTGAGAAAACGCCAAATGCAAAAGCTTCATGACCAAGATATCATGATCTCCTCTGATCTATTGACGCTATATCCTCAAGGCACTTGAGCTGTAGCCTATGGAAAGACCTCACATATGATATATGAAGCCAGTGTCCTTCACAACATCTTGAGGCTCTCTTTTGGGGAAGTTGGAGAAAAGAAGACTACTATGGAGAATTTGAGCAGAGGACTTCTCTTTCAGTTACTGACATCGCAACCCTTCAGTTTGGCTGACTTCTTTGTCAGAAATATTTCCAGTGTTACTTGTGATGCCTCAAGGAAACTTACTTATGCTCCTCACCTCATGCGGTTCATTGAGCACTTCACATAGCAAAAATTTGCACATGAGAAGACTCAGAAGCAATACAAGCTCTCACCAACACCTGCACCTCTAACGGTTCCCGAGTCATCAGGCAAAGGCAAGGACCCA
Organism: Poa pratensis; assembly: GCA_947311845.1. Classification (NCBI taxonomy): domain Eukaryota; kingdom Viridiplantae; phylum Streptophyta; class Magnoliopsida; order Poales; family Poaceae; genus Poa; species Poa pratensis. The sequence continues at coordinate 86,460,243 of CAMZMU010000037.1, read as the reverse complement.
ATTTTTCATGAAGCAATGACTCAAGCTGAACAACTATTTTCTCAATCTCTTTCACCGCCTCCCAAAATGCGCGAACCTCTCAAACCAACTGACTCTAGTTATTACACATCTGATGATGAAGCACTAGAGCTTAATATTGCACTTCTTCTGGACATCCAAGCCACTCAGCAGGAAATATTGAAGAATCAGGAAGCACAAGCTGCCACTTTGTCGAATCATGGGAAACAACTCGCTTTGCTTCGTCATGATGCAAATAAGTTATTCAATATTGCTGAAGGCACAGTGAAGTTTCACTCTGAGATGCGCCTCATTATGAAAGCGCTCATGCGCCACTACTTCACCAATGAGGAAATGATCGCGCAAGGTATTAATCTCAAGGAGCCAATCATTTACTCTCCTCAAAGCTACCGTCTGAATCCAACGACTTCACCTCCGTCTATGCCAAGGGCTTCACCGATTCGTCAATAGTCGCATCATTCTTCATACGACTCATCACCAGATGCTTCACCTTCGCCACGTTCTCTTGATGCTTCAGCTGCCGCGCCATCACCTCCTGTTCCTCAAGATCGGTTGCAGAACGCGTAGTTCTTCACTTCCTTTTTGGTGTCTCGATGCCAAAGGGGGAGTGATTATTAGAAGCTTCACGGGAAAATTGGGAGGATAGAAAATTACAAACCTCAAACTTTAATTCAGTTCTTGTATTGGTTTGTAAACTTATGTTTGTGATTCCTTTTGTACAATCCAACCATGACATGCTGACATTCGATATCTTTATGCATGTTCGGTTTCTGATGCATCACATACATGTGCATTGTAATTCTGCAAGTTTATCATACACAATGCACTCCCACGGATTCCAAGATATAGCCATATAGGGGGAGCTCTTCACGAAACCTCAATCATGTGCACTTGTATTCAAGCTCAAATGTCAAATAGTGCACATCTTTAGGAGGAGCCTCTCTATATCATGGAATTCAAAATCAACACCAAACTTCTATTTTTTTTGAAGCTTTAATTGGGTTGTCATCGATCACCCAAAAAGTGTGAGATTGAAAGTGCATCTAGTGCCCTCCTAGTGGGTTTTGGATCATTAATGACAAATGATTAAGGGACTAATGTTATATTGAGTATATACAGGTGATTAGTCCCAAGAAAGTTGTTTAACCATAGTGATGTCGACCCCTCAAAATGAAGTGAAGAAGCAGCGGCTATGCAATGAATACATAGAGAGCGTTCATGAAGACTCAAGAGCGGAAGTTGAAGATATAGGTAGTTCTTCAGTAGTTCTATATCCTCAAAGTTGTAGGAAAAGCCTTACTATAAAGAGGGGTGCGATCTCCTATGGAAGAAAGTGAAAGTTGATTGCGTGCTCAGCTAGGTTCTCACTTTGTGTAGCAATCTATTTGGAAATCTCCGAGGAATCAGTGTGCAGAATGACATGAAGAACTAGGTTGAACACTTGGTAGAACTGGCTACGGCTTCAGTGTAGCCAATGTTGAGTCAAATTTCTACTCATTTATGTCTTCATTTAAACCGGATAATTCAAAGAATATCTCTGACTATTCCTCCAAATCTGCCACAAATCACTAATAATTGCTAAGATTGAAAAATCTCCTTTGTTATTTGTTGCTATGCAGGAATGGACGCATTTATGGCTAAATAAGGCCAAATATGGGAAGTATACAATGATGGAGAAGGAAACGAGCGAAAGGAGGCAATCCAGGCATTCACACGCAAGCGCTCGTACCAGCGGTCTTACCGTGCGCCGCCCATTTGGAGATAATGGCCAAGTGAATAGATGCCTAAGAGAGGTTTTCCCAAAATGGTTTATAGGGGAGCAATATGCGAGTCTTCACCGAGCAGAGCGCAATCAAGAAAAGTGTTCCAACTTGTGGCGGTCATGAGCGTCATCATCTAGCTCAAATGGAATGCGCAAGGCAAATGTATGATCTTGACAGGGTTTCTTTTTTACCGGGCTCATGGTGTTAGTTGGAAGACCGGGTTATAGGATAGATAACCGTACTATCAAGAGGTTCTCTCAAGTGAGTAACTTGATCATATCATTCGTTGAGAGCTAAAAACATTGCATCCTTGGCATCATCTTTTTTTGTTCTTATTTGGCTTTTCTCTATGTGGGGTTTTGGTGCTTGTCGTGATCTTCATGACAAGCTCAAGTTCACCGAAAACGGATTTCGTATGAAAAACTTGTTGTGTTTTCCGTATTGGAGATTTTACCGGTTCATCTTTGAGGAAGGTTCCACACCTCTCCATGTGTGGTATTTTCTCTATTGATAGAGCTTGTTGTTATCTTTCCAACAAACTTGGCTTCATCTCAATCGGATTTCGTTTGCAAAAGGTATTGCGTATTCAGTTTGGTTGTTCCTGCCTGCTGGACTTAGACCGGATATTCCGGTGTGTCCTTGGCCGGAACTTCCGGTTGTTAAACACCGGAACTTCCGCCCCTGGACACCAGAAATATCCGGTGTGGGTTTCCTTGTCCTTCGAGGAGCAAAATCCCGAGTGGTGCTCCTCTCGGGACAGGGCCCGGATATTTGCCCGGAAGTTTGCCCGGAAATATCCGGGGGCCGGAACTTCCGGTGTGCCTGGCCCGGAACTTCCAGAGTTATGTCCGGAAATTTCTGGGCCCCGACGGCTGTGACGGCTACATTTCGTGGGGACCTATAAAAGACCCCCTTCTTCCCCAAAGGGTCCAGAACTGCTTGAGCTCGTTTTTGCCCCCCATTGTTGACCCGTTGGAGCTCGATTTCTCTCTACCCCTCCAATGATTCTTGCCCCCTTTTGAGGAAAAAGAGAGAGGAGATCTAGATCTTTGGATTCATTTGTTGTTTTCCCTCTTGTTCTTCCTCTTTTGTTCATCCATAGCATTAGTTGCTTTGGTGGGATTTGAGAGTGAAGGATTTGACCACTTCGTGTGTTCGTGCCATTGCATCGGTTGTATCGGTTTGAGTTCTCCACGGTGATTCGTGGAAGTGAAAGTTGATAAGTTTATTACTCTTGGGTGCATTGTGTTCCCTAGAGCTTGTTCCTCTTGGGTGCATTGTGTACCCTAGACGGTTGGTGTTGTCGCGGAGCTCAACTTGGTGAGAAGCTTCAGGAGCCTCCAATTAAGTTGCGGAGATCGCCCCGGACAATTTGTACGGGTTTGGTGAACGCCCTCAAGATCACCTATAGTGGAATCGTGGCACCTTGCATTGTGCGAGGGCACAAGGAGAATAAGGTGAGCCATTGTGGCTATTGGAGGGAATTGTTCCTCCACACCTCTCCAACGGAGACTAGCTTTCATTGGGAAGTGAACTTCGGGATAAATCATCGTCTCCACGTGCCTCGGTTATTTGTATTCATGAACCCCTTACTTATGCATTTACTTTGTGATAGCCATCGAGGTTGAAGTTATATATCTTGCTATCACATAGTTGTGTATCTTGTTTAGCATAAGTTGTTGGTGTACATAGTTGAGCCTAGTGGATTTAGGTTTTGTGCTTGATAAATTAAACGCTAGTTTTATTCCGCATTTATTCAAGCCTAAACCGTAATTATTTTAAATCGCCTATTCACCCCCCTCTAGGCGACATCCGTTTCCTTTCAACATGGCTATTGCAGAAGCATGCAAAGAATCAGTTTGGTTGAAAGGTTTGTATACTGAGCTTTGTGGAGATAATTCTTACATTAATCTGTTTTATGACAGTCAAAGTGATATATACCTTACAAAGGATCAAATGTTACATAAGAGAACAAAGCACATCGATGTCAAATACCATTATGTTCGAGATATTGTTGCTCAAGGTAAATTGAAGGTATGTAAGATTAGAAGTCATGATAATCCTGCTGATATCATAACAAAGCCAGTTCCTGTTGCTAAGTTTGAGCTTTGCTCAGGTTTAGTTGGTATAACTGTTTAGCCCTAGTGGCTGTTTTGGCGTAGTCGGTGTTTTCTATGTTGTTCAGGGAGAAGGTTCGTTTGTTGAACAAAGTCATCGATGTTGACCATGACATATAACCCACAGAAAACACTAGCTACCTGCGGGTTGTTGCCTACAGGGGAAATTGAACTCATGTTTGGGCTTCTCCTTGGAAAATTTAGTACATCCCCAGAACTTCGCAATGAACCAAGGTTGATTGATGACATACTTAATCAAGGAGTAGTCCCTTTGCTCTTTGTCTGGCGTGCGAATGATGGAATCAATGTAGAAAGCCTTCCCCCAAATAGGGCATACGACAATCATGATCCAATGTAGACTGCGTGTTAAACAAATATAAGTACATACAAATGGACGAAGGTGAGAAGAATAGGCACAATACAGTGTGAAAGAACTTACGGATAGTTACAGGGTATGATGATGTTCATTGGCAACGGAAAAAGTACAAATGTCCGTTCCCATTGAGATTCACATTGGCAACGGGTGAATACTTTTAACCATTGCCGAACTCATTAGTAACGAACATTTGCTCATTTTCCGTTGCCAATGTCAGTAGCCCAGCAGCGGCCCATTCCAGGAAGGCATCTTCGACTAGGCGCAAATATTTTTAACCGTGAGTCTTGTTTCTGCCGTTGCCGATGGGGGTGTCTTTTGTGTCGGTTTGTACTAGTACTGCCCTGTCGGCGTAAAGAGCAGCAGGGGAGGAGCGACGAGAGGTAGCCCTGCACATCCCTGCCAGGCGCGTCGCACGACCCGCAAATCTGGAAGACCACCGAAAATGCTACGGGAATAACTGCCTTGTTTCTGTGAGTCTTGTTTCCGTCGGCGTAAAGAGCAGGGGAGGAGCTTGTTGACATCGCGTGCATGCATGCATCTTCTTCTTTTGTAACTTGGTAAACATTTATGGATGTGCTGAAAACGGTGACAAGGACGACCCACTTTTATTTTTGAAAAGGGAAAATATTCCAGCCTCTGCATCGAAATCATGCATATGGCCGCTTTATTAACTTATTCAAAATTTGTTTAGAACTTATTACAACTCATGTGTCACTCAAAGTAGAGACATGTATCAACCATCGGAACCAAGCTAGTAACATGATAAGCCTATGCTCTAACATGTTAATCTATAATTAAGCTGCCAGCCGTATTGGTTGAAGAAATCCCGGGCAACCAACTCCATACGGTTGCACCCAAAAATCCATAGTCTGGCATCGGTCCACAGGTTGGACAAGTGACCATGTACGGATCCAATGTGTGGCCAAAGGAATAACCTGCAAGAAAGAAGAAATTTTCGAGTTGTTAAAAATAATGTCATTTCGCACGTGCCATATGGCCCAAAGTAAAGCACAAACTCCTACTCTTATGTTGGATTTGTCCTTCTTAGTGACCCCATTTAACCAATTGCCAAACAAATTAGTAATATTCTTTGGGGGTGTGATATTAAACGCCATATACACTATGCGCCAAATGACCTGAGCTAGAGGACATGCTATGAACAAATGCTGCACTGTTTCAGCTTTGTCACAGAAGCAACACTTAGTGCTGCCTTGCCAATTCTTTGTTGACAAATTAATCTTTGTTAACAACACTTTGCGATACATGAACCACATGAAAATTCTAATTTTCAGAGGTACTTTGTGCTTCCAGATATACTTTCTAAGTAAGGGTGTATGACCATTTAAGAGATCAGTATACATCGATTTAGTTGTGTACTTTCCAGCAGCCGTTAAACCCCCAGACAAAGCTATCTTTGTCATTAGACAAGTGGACATCCATTAACCGGTGAATAAGATGGAGCCAACGCTCCCATTTGTTCCCGGTTAGCGACCTTCTGAACGCTAAATTTGGATGATCACCCTGTAATACTGAAGCAACCGAAACATGTTTTCGTTGAACAATATTATATAAGGTTGGGTACTGGGTGATAGAGGTGCATCTCCTAACCATTTATCTTCCCAGAACATCGTGTTCTGTCCATTCCCTAAGACAAAGGATCCCCTAGTGAAGAACTCTTCCTTCACTCTCATTAGACCTTTCCAAAAGGCGGAATCCGAAGGGTTAGCTTGCACCTGGGAAAGCGACTTGGTGTGTAGATATTTATTTGTAAGTAACTGTTGCCAAACGCCTTCCTCATTCAGCAATTTAAATAACCACTTACAAAGAAGACTCTTATTTTTCAGACTAAGAACTTCTACACCAAGCCCACCTTGATCTTTTGGTCTACAAATGATATTCCATTTTGTTAGGCGATATTTCTTCTTATGTCCATCGCTTTGCCAAAAGAAACGTGAACGATAGAAGTCCAATCTTTTACATACCCCTTTAGGTATCTCGAAGAAGGACAACAGGAACATGGGCAAGCTTGTTAGGACAGAATTAATTAAAATGAGGCGATCCCCATATGAAAGTAATTTGCCTATCCAACAAGCAAGTTTTTTCTCAAATCGGTCCTCCACTGGCTTCCACTCTCCATTTTTCAGCCTTCTAAAATGTATTGGAATGTCGAGATATTTAAATGGGAGGGCACCCGACTCACAACCAAAAAGTTGCATATATTCAGTCTCTACTTCCTTTGCTTTACCAAAACAGAAAATTTCACTCTTGTGAAAATTTATTTTAAGGCCAGAAAGTTGTTCGAAAATGCATAGAATCAACTTCATATTCAATGCTTTCTCTAAATTGTGCTCCAGAAAAATAATAGTGTCATCGGCATATTGCAGAATAGAGACCCCTCCATCAACTAGATGAGGAATGAGTCCCCCACTTGGCCATCCTCTTTTACTCTTGCAATTAGAATAGCTAAAACATCAGAAACTATAATAAACAAAATAGGGGATAGGGGGCGCCCTGTCTTAAGCCTTCTTTAGTTTGGAAATAATTACCTATGTCATCATTTACTTTAACACCCACACATCCTTTTCGAATAAAATGGTCAATCCAGTTACACCATTTGTCATTAAAGCCTTTCATACGAAGCACTTGTTGCAAGAAAGGCCACTTGACCTTGTCATATGCCTTCTCAAAATCTATTTTAAAAAGAACCCCATCCATTTTCTTCCTATGAAGTTCGCGAATGGTCTCATGGAGCACCATTACCCCTTCAAGTATATGGCGCCCCGGCATGAAAGCAGTTTGTGTGGGTCTAATTACTTTTTGAGCTACCAAAGAGATACGCAAGGTCGCTACCTTGGTAAAAAATTGAAGCTCACATTAAGAAGACAAATAGGACGGTATTGCTGAATCTGAACAACGTCTTCTTTCTTAGGGAGTAAAATGATTGTGCCAAAATTTAGGCGAAAAAGAGGAAAATCTCCTTGCTGAAATTTAATCACCATTGCCATAAAATCATCTTTTATTACTTCCCAAAACTTTTGGTAGAATTCAGCCGGGAACTCATCTGGTCCTGGTGCTTTATTCTTTTCCATTTGCATAATTGCCTCATGGACTTCTTTTTCAGTGAAGCCAGCGGTGAGAATATCATTCTCTTCCGAGGATAATTGAGGTATATCATCTATTGCGACTCAATTAAAGAAAAGTTATTTGTGGCCGGCGCCCCAAACAATTTCTTATAGTATTCAGAGATGTAAATCCTCAGATTTTTTCTCCTACAATCGTCCCCTCATCTTGCTCTAATTGAAATATCTTCTTTTTTCTATGCTTGACATTTGCAATTAAATGAAAGTACTTAGTATTGTCTCCCCCTTCCTGGATAAATTTAACTTTCGCCCTCTGAGCCCATTTTGTCTCCTTTGCTCGACGCAGATGATTTAGCTTGTCATTGGCATTCCTCAAGGACTCCCTATCGAAAGTAGACAAGGGAGAGGATTTGGCTTTGAGATCTAGCCGATCAATGAGGGATAAGAGTATATCACGTTCTTTCTTATAAACGTTACTCTGGTTTCGCGCCCACCCCTAAGATATTGCAGATATGGCGGATCTTATTCTGCCATATCTCCAAAGGTGAACTCCCTGAAGAAACAGCAGCCCATTCTTTAGCTACCATCTCATAAAAACCCTCATTTGCTAACCAAGAGAGTTCAAAAGAAAAAAACTGATTTGTTTCCAACATGAGCTTGTTCACCGGAATCCATCAGAAGAGGCGTGTGGTCTGAACCAGCCCTGGTGAGAGCACGGACTGTTGCAAGTGGAAACTTATTTTCCCAATCCACGCTTACCAGAATACAATCTAATTTCTCAAAAGTTTGCACCTCTCGACGATTAGCCCAAGTATACTGCCTACCCGAAAGCTTCATAAGCTTAGGCTTTCAATAATTGCATTGAACAAAAAAGGCCATCGTGGATTAAAATTATTATTATTCTTTTCTTCTTGGCGTCGAATGATATTAAAATCCCCTCCACACAGAAGTGGTAACGTATCCACTTCACAAAAACGAACCAGCTCCGCTAAAAACTCAGTTTTTTTAGCATCTTGGGCTGCCCCATAGACCGGTACAAGAGACCATTCAAAACCATGTACCTTCGATTTTACATGGAACTTGACACATAAGTCGCCCGCCACAACCCCCTTAACTCTGTAAACGAGGTTGAATTGAAGCCGACCAAGATGCGGCCGAGCGCCCTTGTGGCGGTAAGCAATACCAAATAAAATCGAAGCCTCTCGAAAGATGTTTCAAAAAAGGAGCAGAAAAACTAGATCTTCCAGTCTCCAAAATTGCAACAAAATCTAACTTATTTTGTCTTATCATCTCATTCACTACTAAATGCTTAGATGGATCCCCAAACCCATAACTATTCCAAAAACACCCTCTCATTGTGAATTTTAAGATTTCTTTTTAAGTCTAGCGCTTCTCCTAACTTCCTTTTTTTCTCCTAACACCACGGTTGGTTGAATCCTTGTGATTCAAAGAGCCAAATTGCTCTTCCAACTCCAGATTCTCACTTAGGGTAATTGCCTTATGCAACACTAGACTATTCAGATCGTGTTCATCTTTTTTTCCCTAGCTAGATCCTCATGTTTTTTTTAAGATAGTTAAGGTACGTGAAAGATCGATCTCCTTTATCAAACCCACCGAATCTAAAATCTCAGTTGGTGATCTACCCAAAGACACGCCTAAACTAGAAGCACGAGCAATAACCTCTTCATTTGGAATGGAAGCAATTGAACACTTGGGAGTGCATGAATTACCTGAAATGAAGATGTCATCGCGAGAGGCAGCACGCTGTTGTGCCCTCTCAAGTTGCGTGCTGTCCGTGTTAGGCTGCAGGCGGATGTGGTTGCTCGACCACATGCCCACAGCCGTCTCCTCCGGGATGCCTCCATAAGCGATCACCTCCACTGAAGTATATCGACCTCCCAGGAACACTCATGTTCCTGTAGGAGACCGAACTTCCGAAGATTGGCTCGACCCTGCCCTCCCTCTCGGAGTGCGAGGCGAGCCAAGATCATGCGCCAACCCCGGAAAGGCCTCCTGCCTTATGGAGCTCGGCCCATGCAATGTGTTTTGCGTCTGCGTAGACCCCTCCGAGTCCATGTCAGCTAGACCCTTCCCAACGTGAGTCTCCTGTTGAACCTCAGCTGTAGCAACCTGAACATTCGACTGCACTTCATGCACGTCGATCGGCGGCCCGGTAAGACCCATCACCTCATGCGACGATTCACCGAAGGACTCGGCCACCATCTGGTCGGCTGTCTCATCCAGGAAACGAAGTGCCGCACGCCCAGCTGGCGTTTGAGCTGTAGCAGGGAAAACCGACGAAAAAGCTGCCCCTGCCGGCAGTGCACCGATAGAAGGTTTCGCTGCCTTAGCAGCCCTAGTCACCGGTGGAGCCGAACCGGGTATATTAAGCTTTACCGCCTCTTCCTCTTCCACCATCTGCCACCAGCTCTTCCTAGGAGCAGAAGCACTCTTGCTAGCAGGTTTGAAAACACTTGTAGCAGGAGTAGATGTTTCCCAAACAACAGTACCGGAACGAATTGGTTCAGCTGGTAAAACAATTGTGTCTAGCAGTCCTATACCTTTTTGTTTAGGCTGAGGAGCTTCAGTTTGTTGCTGCACACCCGATTGTTTATCCGTAGATTTGCTATTGTCATTCTTATTTATGTCACCCAAAGAATCGTTACCATTATACTCATCATCCTTCTGCTTATCATCTTTTTTGTCGTCTTCATCATACCCATCATCCGAATGTATATCATCCATTATCTCATCTCCATCCTCTCCTTCCACCTTAAACTGCAGCATGTACCCTACACCCTCATAGGTGTGATCAACCCTTCGTGGGATGGCTGACGGCTGAATGCAAGAAACGAACATGCGGACCTCCTCATGAGCACGAGTAAAAACCATGTCCAGATCTTTAGTCATACCAATTAGAGATTCCACAGCAAAGAGAGCAAGATAATCTCTACGAAGTTCATCAGGCAGCCCCGCACACGAACACAGATGTCCACCAACTCATAGGTGTTATCCATTTTCTTAGACAGAAAATCTAATCGTAAGGCGCGTTATGGTTAGCTTAACGCGAGACGGAACGTGGCACGTTGATTTTCGATCGTACGGTGCGGAATCGTTCAGACTTTCCATGTGTACGGGCGAGTTAGAGAAATTGCCTCCTCCGCGTGTGCATGCATGCAAAAAAAGGCAAAAAAGCTGATGTCATCCCGCATTTAATGTAAAATCCGAAAATTCAAAAAGTTTTGTAAACCAAACCGTTTATCCGATTTAGAATCCGTTTTCACCGCTGAGCTAATCGCGACGAGATCTTCGAAACTAGATCCCATATTGACATATTCCGACAACTTTTTTTCGGACCCAAAAGTTACCCACCCCGTAACATATAAGTTACCCAGCTGTAGTATGTAAGTTACCGACCATATTAATGATTAGTTTTCAGGTTGAAATAGAACCATTTTTGTTGTTCTTTTGATTTTTTTAGATTTTGAAGTTACCACACCTAGTTATTCATAAGTGAATATCCGTTGGGATGGTAAATGTATCTTGCATAAGTTGATAACTATACACTAAAACACCCGTTCAACTTCATAAGTATTAGAATGATAACTCTCGATTTCATAGTGACAATTACACCATAAAAAAGACTTTATTGATAATAGTTACCCACCTAGTACTGATAAAGTTATCAACCTAGTACTGATAACGTTACCCACCCAGTACTGATGAATTTACCCACCTAGTACTGATAAAGTTACACATGTGTTAATGATATAGTTACCCACCCAGTATGTATAGAGTTATCTTCCCTTCACTGATTGAGTTGTCCATTTATTCATGCTATTGTTATCCACCATAAAATCGTATAGTTACCATGACCTCTTAATAATATTTACTCACCCACTACTGATAGTTATCCATCTGTTTTAGGAGTGTAGTTTTTATCATGAAATCGACAAAGTTATCACTCTAATACAAATTGTTTTAGTTAGTTATACACTTGTACACAATAAATTTTTCGTCCCAAAGTGGTAACTCACTTATGAAATTAGGTTGTAACTTCAAAACATGGAAAAATCGAAAAGAACAACAAAAAATGTAAGATAGTATCAGACCGAAAATTAATCGTTAATTGGATGTGTAACTTACATACTACAGCCTGATAATTTACGTGTTAATGGGTGAGTAACTTTTGGGTCCAAAAAATATATCGTCGGAACATATCAACATGTGATCTAGTTTCGAAGATCTCGACGCGACTAGTCCAACGGTGAAATCGGATCATAAATCGGATAAACGGTTTGAGTTACAAAATATTTTAAATTTTCGAATTTCGCATTTAATGCGGATGACATCAGCGATTTTGTTTTCTAGTGCATGCATGAGAGAGGTACCGTTCCGGCCAGCACGCATGAGAATGCATGCGTGGGTTCGGTGATTAACAAAACAAAATTGTCCTTATGCCTTACGGTTATGCCAAATATAAGACGCCTTACACATAGTCGTTCCCTTTCTTAGATACGTCTTCAAAGTGCAAAGCTACTCCTCTTGTCCCAACCTGAATTATGCCAATCTTCCCAAGCCGCGTCATATCCAGCTTGGTTGGGTACACCACACGGAAAGAGTTTTCATCATGTGATCGTATATCCCATTGATGATCTCCAGGCACTAGCCACCCAAGTTCAGTGGTCGCCTGTTGAACAGGTCCTGTTCTGTTGTCATTGTGCCCCCTGAAACTCTGATTCGACCAACCTTACCACTATCATTTGCTAAGTCGCATGCAATTTCTTCCAACTGTTGGATTTCTTCCTTTTGGTTTTCCGTTGCAGATTTGTGGTCAGTCCAAGGCACGCGCGTCCATTCGTACGATAAAGTAAAAAAGGCAAGAAAATTATATTGCGAAATTGTGTCGATCAGTATAAATAGGAGCACCGTACCAACTCCGAAGATCTCTAACCACCCACAGGCAAGCTCCCCACAGCACAGGCCAATACACAGCCAGCCTCTCGTACGCTAATCGATCCGGAAACCATGCATGTATGGATCATGGTGTCAGAGAGACGAGCCCAATGGCTCCAAGGCAGTAAATGAATGAAAGGTATCTATCACGAAGAACTCAGTATCCTTTCTTAACCGCGGAAAAGAACTCAGATGATCACAAGTAGGTAACCGCCACCAAACACCCGACTCAGACCCGCTCCCGTGTCGTTCCCCAGGGCGACGCCGGGGCGAAACCCTAGCGCTGCCACAAGCCGCGCCCCGGGCTGCTCTCCTGCCGGCGGCAGCGGCGGCGAGGTCCGCGGTGGCGGCAGGCCCGACGCGCCAAAGACGCTAGGGCGTGGTGGCTCGCGGCGGAGGCTCCAAGAGGCGGCTAGGGCGGCCGATGTGGAGCTCGTCCGTGCGAGGGGGCCGGGGCGGCGCCCCTGGCCGTGCAGCGGCGCCCGCCTCCCCTCCTCCCCGCCTCGCGCGCGCGGAGGAGCTCCTGCTCTTCGTGGTTGGGTGGAGGCTGTGGTGCTGTGGATCTGGGAGCCCGCCCAGATCCGCCGCCGGCGACTTGCTGGCTGTCGGCGGTGCGTTATGGGGGCCCAGCTGCTCGGGCTGGCGTTCTGTGGAGGTGATGTTCGGTGCTGTGTGGTGTGGTCGGCATCCCTCTGCCAAGCGGGCAGAGGCTCGGCGGTGGCTGTGATGCTCAAGGCGCAGCGATGCGCTGGACGGCGGCGCGGCTGGAGGTTGAGGGATGCTGCGGCGGAACAGCTGACCGGTGTGGCGAGCGTTTGTACCGAGCCTAGGCTTGCTCTTGCCTTGGCCGGAGCCGACAGCAACGGCGCCCGCGGGCGTCGCCTCCTTCCTGAAGGCGTTGTCGTGGTACTCTGCTCGTCTCCACCGTTCCAACCTTCAGGGCAAACCCTCGATCCGGGTTCTCCGGATCGGACGATGTTGGCATCTCGCCGTCATTTCCCTCTTGAGGGCATCGTTCTTGGATGTGGAACCGGCTGGAGGGACCAGCGAGGAGTAGGCGGAGGTGTTGTTGTTGCTGTTGGTGTCCGTGCTCACGAAGCTCGCGCTTCTACGGAAGGGCTGGATTCTCTCCTCTGAGGACGGCTAACGGTTGGGCTAGTGTCGGGATGTTTCCCGGGTGTCGACTCGGCTACGTGATGCCCTTCGAGTACGCTGTTGGCGGTTGTGTAAAGCCTCGACGGCACATGGCCCTTCGTCCGGGTGTGGACTCGGCGATGCGTTGCCCTTCGGCTGCTCCAACTCTATCGTGGCTGCTCTCGGCTGATTGAAGCCTTTCGTCTACGGCGGTGAAGCTCCTTGCGTGCTAGCGTCCAACGGTAGTCGGAAGACGATGAGCAGTGAAGGCCCTGCTTGCGGGTTGCTGCTTTGTGTCTTGTTTCTCCCCTGTGTAGTTGATTTTCTGTCTTGCTTCTACCTGTAATTTCGCCGGCATTTGTCCGGTTCCCTCTTAATAGAAAAGATCACAGTGCTCGCTGTCATCGTCAAAAAAATAAGAAAAAGATCACAAGCAGGTATTTGCGCTGCGTGCAACCTGCAGCCTTTTCTGCTTTCTTATCTTATTTATGCCGTTTTGCTTATACAACCACATGGAACGAGAAAGTAGCTAAGAACGGGTATTGCATGGCGTGTTATTTCTGAGTAAATGGCACTGGCGGTCACACAACTCGTCCGCTATGTGCACTTAAGTCACACAACTGGAAAACGAGATTTTTTGGTCACACAACTGGACTTTTGGTGCACGCAGGTCACAAACCCCACATGTCAGTCCGTTTTCCGTTGCAGGAGTGCTGACGTGGACACGTAATTTTGCAGAAAACCCCAACCCAAATTTACAGGGGTTTTTTGCGAAATGTCCAAAAATACAGGGGGTTTTCTGCAAAATTTCGTGCCCACGTCAGCACTCCTGCAACGGAAAACGGACTGACATTTGGGGTTTGTGACCTGCGTGCACCAAAAGTCCAGTTGTGTAACCAAAAAATCCCGTTTTCCAGTTGTGTGATTTAAGTGCATATAGCGGACGAGTTGTGTGACCGCCAGTGCCATTTACTCGTTATTTCTGCAGACAGTATAAACTAGGCTCACCGGGATTGCATGCATAACATTTTCAGTGTGCTAGCTTTTCTTCCTTTCCTTTTCTTTCCGCTTCTGCATTGGTTTTTCTTTTCATGTTACAAAGAAGTAAGCAATGCAAAGGGAAAGAAAAAATCTAAACAAGTTCCTCTGCGTTAAGGAAATGCAAAGTAGGAAAATCAGGCGAGTCCCTCTGCGTTAAGGAAGTGAGTCAAAAAGGCATTGTTCGTACGTTTCCTTTTCCTTCCATTGTCTCGGGACCGGGGGACAGATGTGTCTACCTAAGTAGTGTTTTCAGGCCAACTAACTGAAAAACTAAATAGTGCTCCAGGCAACTAACTAGTGCTTTGAGGCAACTAAGTAGTGTTTTAAAGCAATTTTAAATCACTGTCTAGGCATTTTTTTTTGTAGTTTTTCATGCAACTAAGGTTTTCAGGCCAATTTAGCAGTGCTTCAGGGAACTTAGTAGTGCTTTGAGGCAACAAATTTGTGCTTTCAAGCAACTAAGTAGTGTTTCATGCATTTCAGGCAACTAAGTAGTGTTTTCATGCATTTAAGTAGTGTTTTCATGCAAGTTTAAATCATTGTTTATGCATTTTTGAGTTATAGCAGTAGGCAATTATGCAGTGTGATTTGTTTCTTTAAAAGCATGTACTACAATAGATCCATTTTTTTCATGCAAGTATTTTCTGAAAACTAACACACTTTCTTAGGGATTTTTTCCCTATCTTCTGTTGGGTTTCTAAATGATTCGCAGACATGGGGAGCAGCCAATAAGCGTCAAATGGTAAACTGATTATCGCAAAAAGACCAGATGCAGATATGTATAGCGAAGGATGTTACAAATATGCATCAGTATTATTTGACATGTAAAAATACTGCGAACATCATGGGGGTGGGATCTTGATGCTTTGTTCGTCTTTTCTCTTCTTTCATGTGAATATTGGGGATGTTCCCCCATAGAACACAAAAGCAAGTTATAGGGAGAAATCTGTGTCAAAAGAAAGAGGAAGATTGATCTGAGATTTGTGATATGTGGATCACGGTGATTTTTTACACTTGATTTGTTTATGTAATTTCTTAGGAATTTTCTTTTGTATATGATGTCGTTGTTGCCTTGTTCTATATCAACGCACCTTCATCCGTATTTCTCATTCATGTATCACAAATGGATCTACAGTTGGATTTTTTTCCTCATTTGTTGTACCAAAGTAATGAATTTAGAATAATGAATTTATATAAAATAAAGGTCTTATTGCTGAAATCTATTTGATTTTATGCTCGCTCAATGTCAGTAGAAGGGAAGAGCCGCCGGATGACACCCCTGAGCGTCCGGCCGCTTGCTAGGCTCAACTGGGCTCACCGGGATAAATTACATGCATAACATTTTCAGTGTGCTAGCTTTTCTTCCTTTCCGCCTCTGCATTGGTTTTTCTTTTCATGTTACAAAGAACTAAGCAATGCAAAGAACTAAGCAATGCAAAGGGAAAGAAAAAATCTAAACAAGTTCCTCTGCGTTAAGGAAATGCAAGTTCCTCTGCGTTAAGGAAAATCAGACGAGTCCCTCTGCGCTAAGGAAGTGAGTCAAAAAGGCATTGTTCGTACGTTTTCTTTTCCTTGCATTGTCTCGGAACCGGGGGACGGATGTGTCTACCTAGCCATCCAGCTACGAGTACTTTTCAGTCGTCCAGCTCAAAAGAAGAAAGAGCTTTTGAGTCGTCCCGTGCTCCTCGACCTCTATTTCTCTTATTAAGCCAACACAACACATCTAGTGTGTACTACTCCCTCCCTCTCGTCTCCGATGGACGACTCCAAATCCTCCCCGGTCGCTCCCTCCTCGACGCAACTCGCCAATCAGCCGCTAGAATACCCGCGGCGGCCCGGCGAGCCCGACTGCTCCTACTATGTCAAGTTTGGGAGCTGCGGGTACGGGACGAGCTGCTGGTTCAATCATCCTCCCAGGCCCTCCGGCTCCGGGTGCGGCGAGATGAAGCCGCGGCGGCCCGGCGAGCCCGACTGCTCCTACTACGTCAAATCCGGGAGCTGCGGGTACGGGATGAGCTGCAGGTTCAATCACCCTCCCTGCAGGCTGGCGGTAGGAGTACTATACAACTCCTCAACTCCCGTAATCAATCCTACACTTGTAGTGCTAGTAGCTTGTGTTTATTATGTGAGAATACCATCTTCCCCTGGCTATCCATGCATCTTTTATAGTACGTACGTGCCCGGGTTTCCGCAGGGCAATGGGGCTAGTAGGAACAGCAGCGGCAGCGGCAGCGAAGCGTCTTCGTCGGAGGAGTACAAACAGGTGATTTTTTTTCCATGCTTACTTCTCTGATCTCTTCCGCCCGCAGCTATATGTTATTCCTGTATAAGAGCAAATTAATTGTTGCACAAATAAACAAACAAACACAATCTTCAGTAGGCAGCTAGCAGCTCGGACCAACTATACCCATATCGTACAGCAATATAAGAATGCACTACAGGAACCACGGGCTATGCCGACGGCCGTTTCCCGTCGGCACAGGCACCGATGCCGTCGGCACAGACCTATGCCGACGGCCACCGTCGGCACAGTGTCGTCGGCATAGGTACCCGTAGGGACAGGTCGTCCGGCCGTCGGCATAGGTGAAAGCCGTCGGCACAGGCTGTGCGGACGGCCAAAAAGAGACCGTCGGCACACAGTTCGTCGGCACAGGGAAGGTGGGGCCCATGACGGCCGACCGCACGGACATCACCTATGCCGACGGCAATGCCGTCGGCACAGGTGGGACACGTGTTGCAAAAAAATGTCCCCGCCGTCCCTCGCTGGGGACAGGCTGGGGACGGGGGCTGTCGACGCCGACGGAGCACGGGCTGGAGCGCCGCCGCTGTGGAGCGCGGCGAGGACGGCCGACGCAAGGCGGAGGTCGTCGTTGGCGAGGCGGAGGTCGACGGCAGGGCGGTCATGGCGACGCGGGATCCCCGGCCGCGCCCCGGAGCTGGTGCCGTCCCAAGAGGAGTCGCCGCAGTGCCGTCGAGGGATGGGGGGCGGCCGCGGCGGCACGAAGCCCGCCGCACCGTGACGATGCCGTACCGGTGAAGTGGTTGTAGACGACGAGCATCTCGCCGTCGTCCCTGCATCTCCAACGCGAAATCTTTGATGTACTCGACGACGAACCGCACTCGCTGCCGCGCGGCCTATCCGGCGGCCTCGCGCGCGCCGTGTCGATGGAGCTCTTGCCGGGCGAGGGGGCGCACGCCTTGCCGCCGGCGGGATGGTGGCTCCCGCTCGCCTCAGACCACGCCGCCGAGAGGGAGGCCGCCGAGTACTGCTCCTCCCCGAACGTACGCGCTCTCGCGTTTCCGACTGATGCGCACGAGGAAGAAGATGGAGGAGGGGACGAAGCAGGGGTCGACGGCGGGTGGTGCAAGGCAGGCAACCGGCGACCTGGTCGAGGTTCCGCGGCGCGGAGGGCTCCCTTACGCCGGCAGTAGGAAGAGCACCAGGCGGCGAGGCAGAGCGCGGCCGAGCTAGGCAAGGCCTTCTGCGTGTGGGATCGATGGGATCGAACGTGCGTGCAGAGAATAAGACGCGGAGCGAGAGGATTTTTCTTTTTTTTAGACGGAAACGAGTGGATTGGATAGGATGTCTCTTGACCAATCAGAAACAGATACACAGATCCCACGGATCCTGTGCTTTCTCTGAGATTCTGGCAGTCGTTGGATCTTGCAGATCAGCATCTAGTGGCTCAGATTTGTTATCCGCGTGGAACTCTCATGACCAATCAGAACGCGTAGTTTTTTGTAAAGTTTTACAGACTAGTAATCGTGCACGTGTCACACACGTGTAATCTTAAAAAATTATTTGCCACCCTTTGTCACCTCGGTCTTCTGAATTGTTTTTTTTTTATCACAGGCGTATAATGCAAATACCGCAGAAAAATATTCCAGGCATCGGAAATTTTATAATTCACAATACAATTTTATTATTCAATCATTAAAAAAGTCTAGTTTCATTTATCGAAGCTAAACAAATTATTTAGAGGTTTGTATAAATAGAAGAAGTTGTTTAATTTCAAGACCAGAATAGATATTTATATAGCAATCCATAATCAAACTGACATTAAAAATATCACAAAGTTTCACAAGCAAAGACACACGTAAACATGTTCTATAGTTAAAAAACGTAGCTGCGACCTTGCTGACAATAGTTGCTTGCTGGGCATAAACTACACTGAGCGCCAAAAATGTAATGCATCCCCTATGACAATAATTGCTTGCTAACAATAATTGTCTGAAAAAACAAAGTTAAGATGATGTATATATTAGGATTGATATCTAGCTGGGCTTAATCTTGCAGTGATGCATCCCCTGCCCTCTTGCAAATATGAAGGCATATATTTGCAGGCATAACTACAAATAGTGGCTTGCAGAAACTGTATCAATATATAGCATTCTTGCATACAGCTGCACCATAAGTACATTATCACAAAATAAGACCAGGATATTCTTCCAAGAAGCAAAAAAGACCACCATCATAGACGGAACCGCACTTGATGTCCATTATCTTTATCTTTACAATATAATGCAACGAAAAAATGTTATAGTCATAGCTGTTCTATTGTAGTCCTTAAATATTGAGGTTAGGAGGGCTTTAACTGGAGATAAATGGACCGCATGCACATTTGGAAGGAAAACTATATTTTCGAATGGAATTTAACTACCACATGCACATTTTCATCAAATCTATGTATGTGGATATGATTAACGGGCATACTAGGTTCGTACAAAAATACTCGTGGTGACTAAAAGTCCCTTTAAAAAAATGTGGACTTCATGCCAAATAATTTCATAGTATGTGTAGTTTGCTATGTCGCCGTCGATAATTTGCTACCGCGTGAAGAAGTTTTTTGGAAACTTTGTCAAAACTCAAGTTTATCATTTTTCCTATCAACTACTACACATATTAGGACTCCATGCCAAACGATTTCTTTTTTTGGGTATCTTTTCACTTTATTTTATTTTCTCGAAAAAACGGTCACAATGGGAGCCATGTCTACTCGTTGAAAGGGGTCGAATTTTTCAAAAATATCGAAGGTTCTGTGATATAACCACTAATTGTGTACCTTAAAATTATTTTTGTAAAATTTTCAGAGCAAACTATCACACACTTGTAGTTCAAATTTGTGTTATTTTCGGAAAATAGGCATAAAGTCATTTAAATAGGCAAAATGAGATAGAAACCGAGAAAATTCCTAATATTTCCGGATTGTCCATCAAATATGGTCTAATTTGTGTGGAAATTGGATGGGTGCCATTTTCCACCATATTTTGTGTACTTGCTTCACAAAAAATGTCATTTTTGACAATAAAAAAATAAAAATGATATATATAAAAATAATTTGAACAAACTCAGTTCTGCAACATTGTTTGCTATACCAAGACACAACTATGTGTCAAATATGGGCACGTTATCACAAAATATGCCACGGGAATAGTCATACATAGGTCATTTGAGTCGAAACTTATACATGTTTATAGATGATTGACCTTTTTGTGAAGAAGTTTTTTGAAAACTTTGTCAAAACTCAAGTTTATCATTTTTCCTATCAACTACTACACATATTAGGACTCCATGCCAAAGGATTTCTTTTTTTTGACTAATTTTCATTTTCTTTTATTTTGTTGAAAAAAAGGTCACAATGGGAGCCATGTCTACTCGTTGAAAGGGGTCGAATTTTTCAAAAATATCGAAGGTTCTGTGATATAACCACTAATTGTGTACCTTAAAATTATTTTTGTAAAATTGTCAGAGCAAACTATCACACACTTGTAGTTCAAATTTGTGTTACTTTCGGAAAATAGGCATAAAGTCATTTAAATAGGCGAAATGAGATAGAAACCGAGAAAATTCCTAATATTTCCGGATTGTCCATCAAATATGGCCTAATTTGTGTGGAAATTGGATGGGTGCCATTTTCCACCATATTTTGTGTACTTGCTTCACAAAAAATGTCATTTTTGACACTTAAAAAATAAAAAATGATATATATAAAAAATAATTTGAACAAACTCAGTTCTGCAACATTGTTTGCCATACCAAGACACAACTATGTGTCAAATATGGCATGTTATCACAAAATATGCCACGGGAATAGTCATACATAGGTCATTTGAGTCGAAACTTATACATGTTTATAGATGATTGACCTTTTTGTGAAGAAGTTTTTTGAAAACTTTGTCAAAAATCAAGTTTATCATTTTTCCTATCAACTACTACACATATTAGGACTCCATGCCAAAGGATTTCTTTTTTGACTAATTTTCATTTTCTTTTATTTTGTTGAAAAAAATGGTCAAAATGGACCCCGTGCCATAATTTGTGTTAAAGTGTCCATATTTGACACATCGGTGTATTTTGGTATGGAAAACATTGTTGCCAAAAACAATTTTTAAAATATTTTTATAAATATCATTTTACATTTTTTAAGTACCAAAAATGACTTTTTTATTAAGCAAATATCAAAAATATGTTGCAAAAAGTCCTATACATGATGAAAAAGATGATATGGATGTCATATTTGGATTCCTCTCATTTTTCTAATCGATTTAGACATTTTATTTGTTAAATTTCGATTTACGGATTTAAAGATATGAATTATTCCATATTAGATGGAAAATAGGGGAAAAGAGCTATGCCTACGACTTACCTATGCCGAGGGCAAAGCCGTCGGCATAGACGGCATATCCTATGCCGACGGCTTTGTCGACGGGCTGACCTCGTCGGGACCTATGCCGACGGCCCCGATAAAAAGCCGTCGGCACAGGGTTTGGCCGTCGGCATAGATCCCCATTCCTGTAGTGATGGTGCCTTCAGTGGAAAATCTACCTGCCTAGGCACCTTGAAATATGCCATAATGTCAAGCACATTGCCAAGGCTACGTTTTCCTGTTAAGTTGACCACCATTCCAATCTAGAATTTCAGCACTCCTGAAACTGCCTTGTTATGCGCCTGACTAGTCCTCAAGGTGGCCGTGCTTTCCCTTATAACCACGTTCATTCTGTTCAAACTATCCACTCGGCTCCGGCTCCGGGACTGCACGCGCCTCTGTTCCCTGCCCGCGCCTCGCTCCTCACCGCCGCTTCCCATGGCACCGACTTCATGGTG
This sequence comes from Poa pratensis, assembly GCA_947311845.1. Classification (NCBI taxonomy): domain Eukaryota; kingdom Viridiplantae; phylum Streptophyta; class Magnoliopsida; order Poales; family Poaceae; genus Poa; species Poa pratensis. Next base: position 86,438,653 of record CAMZMU010000037.1, on the reverse strand, counting down.
GCCTCACCGACCAGCATTCATGGCGAGGGGTCGTTTCAATCAGCCTCGCCCGTCCCATCCAGCCCCGGCACCATTCTAACTGCTTGAAGAAGGGCCACCTGGTGAGGGATTGCAGAGATCCAGTTTGCTGCCGCCGTTCAGGGCACAAAGAGAGGGATTGTCTCCAGCCGCCCCCCTGCTCCTGTCCTCAACTCCGGTGATTTCCCCCCGGTTCGCCCTGCTGCCATGCCGCGCCACATCGGGGACCTGCGCTCTCGCCCGGTAGTGGTGCCGGCCACGGCGCTCCTGCAGCAGACAGCAGCCGCCCTCGCCTTCAACTCCGTCCTGCTCAGCTTTGGAGGGACCAGGCCGCGCATGTCCACCTCAACAGTGCCCGACGCCCTCCACGACGAGCTTCGGGTGCCGCTCGCCTGCATGGTCGTCGTCCGGCATTTCCCTCAAGATTTTCTGGCAACCTTCGTTCATCAGCATCACCGGGAGCTCGCCACCACCAACTGCTCCTTCCGCCGCGGTATCCTCGACATCCGCATCAAGCCGTGGGCACTGGAGGCCCTTGCTGATCACGTGGACATGCTGTACCATGTCCAGTTGGAGCTGCAGGGCGTCTCTTTGTACGCTTGGGAGGAGGCGATCGACAACGAGTGCGATCTGGATTACATTCTCGCGCGCACCACCAGGCGGGAGGACGCCCAGACGCTGGGCTGCTGGGTCTGGATGGACAACCCCGACTCCATTTCGCATGTCAAGAGCCTCAAGTTGCCGGCTCGGGCTGCTTCGGCGAACATGCCATCCATTGGCCGCCGCTGCCTCCGTTCTAGGGTGCTGGTTCACTTGGTCATGTATGAAGACTTCACCGGTGTGATCGTGGAGGCCAACGTTCCGTCGCGGCCCCGCCATTCCTAGGAGTTTGGCTGGACCCTAGGTGTCGTGGATGGCGAGAGGGTGCCCACGGATCGGCTAGAAACGCCCCAGGACCAGGGTGACGTGGTCACCGCAGGGACGACGATGACGACCGTCGCGGCCGCCCCGTAGATCGCCGTAGTCTTCGCGACCGCTGGCTTCGCCGTAGCCGTTCGCGCGCCTCCGGTGAGCCTGCTCGGGAGGGTGCCCAGGAGCGCCGGGGCAAAGGACGCCAGGACGAGCGCCGTGACGAGCGACGGGACGACAGCCATCGAGTCGCGCGGAGCACGCCACCGACTCCTCTCCTAGTCCTCCTCGCAGTCCACGCCAGGGTTCGTCGCTCTGCTGCCATCCTCTGGACCAGGCTCGTTCCTCCTCTCCTGTCTCCGTCCTGCCGTCGCCGCCCGGGTCGCGGACTCGCGGTTGGAGGTGCCCGAGCTATCCCTGGTCTTCGGCTCCGTCTCCGCCACCATGCTCATGCTGACAAGGCCCCCTGGCTTCGACCTCTCTCCTGGTTTGAGCGGTGCCCCCGTGGCTTTGTCGCAGCTGGCTACCCTGATCCACATCCCTGCAAGCACGCCGCCGGTGACCCCCGTCGTGGACGCATCTTCGGCTCCGGGACTGCACGCGCCTCTATTCCGGGAACAATCCCCACCGGTCCTCTCCGCGCCTCGCTCCTCGCCGCCGCTTCCCACGGCGCCCGCCACAAGACCTTGGTGCTGGGATCCCTGTGAGACGTAGCAGCAACCGTCTGCCAAAGAACCGTGGGGCTCCGGTGGCCACCCTGTCAGAGCGTCTATGATGCTCGTCCTGGATGCTAGCTTTTGCTACTGTGTACCCTTCCTGCTGCCACTATGATGTTGCTATGTATCGTGTGCATCTTCACCCTATGAATGTTCAAGTGTCTTGGCATGTTGTGTGTTTGATGCTGGTGTCTGCTTTGTTCCACAATGAGTGACTACATCAACTTCCCCAATATCTTGAGTTGGAATGTCCGTAGTCTAAACGATTCGGATCGCAGTGACACTGTCCACTCCACCATTGCATCCCCTTCTTGTCATATCGTCTGTTTGCAGGAAACAAAATTGGCCAATGTTGATCAATACATTGTTGCTGACTTTATGGCCAAAATCCTTACTATTTGCTAGATACCATTCTTGGTTCAAAGTTTCCAAAATATTCATTGAGGATGAAGATTTTAATACAAGTTATGTTGATTCAGCTTCTGTTTTTTTAAAGAAATCAATAGAGTGATGGACAGTAACGTGCAAGCTTAAATATTTTCCGTACTATTTTTTCCCTCTTTGCTAGAAGAATTAGGTATTTTATGACAAAGTATGCCCATTCCTTACCCTTATAAAGCAGTGTGTTATGTTGTTTAAAAACATATTTTTTAATGCTCGTATTTTTCAGTATTCTTCTAGAAAAGCACCCAAGTACAACACCCTTGGAGGAAACACTGAAGTCGAACAAGTGAAGCTAAACCTCCTTGGGCTTCCACTTCGTCCAGTAAGTCTTTCTGGAATTCCAGTTCATGTCGTTTAGTTCCTTGTCCTCCGAAGTTTTGCCAGGCTAATCATTTCATGGTTTTCTTTTATCCTTTCCTTGCACCGTAAACATATTAGTGCTTTTAACACTTATATTTCACAAATTACCTGTTTTTGTTGAAACCTGGTGCTTTTTAATCTTACAGGGTACAGGACTATGTTCATACTATATGTATCGAGGAATATGCAAATTTGGCATCAACTGCAAGTTTCACCACCCAGATCGAGAATTAGGACATGCGAATTGGAATGATTCGTGGCAGGTTATTCAAGGATCATCTCAACTGAACTTTTCATCTGAGCTTGTCCAACAGGCACTAAATGGGCAATCAGATCCCTTAGTTACATCACCAACTAGTGGAATGTTAGAAATTATTCCAACTCAAGGAGTGTATCCGTGTCCAGAATGGAGTGGATACCAGGTAAACAATATGGGACTGTCTATTTCTATGTTGCTTGAATTTTTCTTAAATCTCAGGCATATTTCTTAGCCTTTGGATCAATATCCAAGCATCATCATTGCCATCCTATTCCATATATAGAATTAATCTATGTTAGATAAAATTTGAGGAATTGATTAACCTTGATAGAAAACTAGAAAGACAAAAAGAAATCTTAGTTAGAAAGGATGAGCCCTGATTGTAAAGTGAAAATACTAAAAGTTACATTAACGTTTTGCTTAAATTTCATATTTCTTGGGACTGCAATTTTGAGATGACTAAGGTTCACTAAAGTTTCAGGTGACCGAGATTAGCAAAACCGAAACAATATATGCCATTCAAAACATTTTCTTCTACTGCATGGAAATTGAACATTCTTGTTATTGTTTGAGGTTACCGAGATTTTGCTGACTTATTAAAACCTGTTTTGAGTAGCAAACAATAGTCAATGCCTATTATTCGCCTTAGAAGCATATGCATATATAAGAGTCTAGCATTCTGAATCTGAACCATCGATCACTCTCCCGGATCCAACACAAGAAGAAAGTATATCCAACAACGTCCTGCTCTATAAAGGGATTGCACATACATGTTGTTGAACCTCATAATTACCAAACCTAGACCAAAGTTGGATCACCATAACATCCCCCCACAAGATAAGAATTTGGATAGCTTCCATACAGAACAAAACTGTTGATGGTAAAAGCTACCAAGCAACGTTGTTCAATAAACTATTTTAATGCTCTCACCCCTGTTTACCACAAGTTCAGGGTCACATCCGCACTCATCGGGTCCTAATTTCTTGCAATTCTTCCCCATTTAAATTTCCTTTATATAAAATAAATTCCTTAAGTTCAATTGCATGTTGCAATATGCATACAGTTATGTCCACATGCGATGAAGAAAATGTAAACGCCTAGTTTTGTACTATATAACTTTGTGAACATGTATTACATTATGGGACAATGTCATTTATGGAATCATTCAATGCCTAAAAACTTATAAAGTGCATATCAATTAAGCTCAAAATGCTCAATCTGAACCTAAATTAAATTGTGAAGTAAACGTCCTTAAAAAATTCCTACAATAATTTTCATAGTTCCTAGGAAGGCCTTTGAAAATCTTCATGACCATAAATCTTTACATGTATACTATTTGAATCAAGTGTTTTTTTTTTCAAATTCATAAAGTGATATAACTGTATTATAATTGTTTGGCCGTGATTCCTATCATAAAAGTGCATGCTATTTAAAATTGGAGCCTTAAATATTAATCTTCACCCAAATATTTTTTTCATGATTTTATCTATCATTATTCACCCATTTACTATTCATCAGACTGTGGGGGCTATATCACCTTCCTCCAGCTGATGCATTGATTTGCCGACTGTTGAGGTCACGATTGATGACTTGTACAAGTAGGGCCATATCACCTTACTCCAGCCGATGCATTAATTTTTTGGCTGTCGAGATCGAGGTTGATGTCGTGCGCTTTCTCCGATGTGATCATATTTCATGTATACAAATTAATTTCTGTTGTCCCGACAAAAAATACTTAAATCTACGTGGAGTTATAGTATTTGAATAACAATACTACTTGCAGTGTTCAAAAAATGAACTCCAACATTTATAATCTCCATGGGTAAGTGACTATCCTATTGACTGACGTACATCAAACTCATCAAATTCCAAAGAACATGGAATTAATTGCACAGCGATGTTGATACGCCCGCTTTCGACATTTGTTCCTTAAAAACACCAACTCGTGAGACATTTCATCACACCTTTTGATATGCACAAGTAGAGCAGCAAGAAAATAGTGTATTATGGCATATTAAAACACCAACTCGTGAGACATTTCATCACACCTTTTGATATGCACAAGTAGAGCAGCAAGAAAATAGTGTATTATGGCATATTAAAACAGATGATCAAATAATCTTGCGATGACATTAGAAAGTTGATGAATATGCATGTCGACCAGACTATGAATTAGGAAAATGTCACATTTATATCATCTCTAAAAGTGACACTCTAATTCATCATTGGAAGAGGGCTAACCTTCTTCAAAAAGGATGGAAAATAACAAAGGGCTTGCTCCTTATTTAGATTTCAAATTGTTGTGACAAGCTTACAACAAATATCACAAATGTAGGTCGCTGTCGGATCTTTTGCAGTCAACCTTTGAAAACATTGACCACTAATATCTGTGAAATAATGTCATTTTATTTGTCTTACAAAATTCTTTCATAATATGCATCTTTGATAACATATTACGATTATACATTATAGTCAAAGTTTTGCGTTAGATACCGTGAAAAGACAAAAATACCCACATTTCTTATGAGGGGAGCACAAAGGTTCTTGGTTTGCATTGCACTTTTAAATGCATTTAGGCTGTCCAATTAATTATGTGGGGAAAAAGATATATATTATTTATTCGATTCCTTGCCTTTCCTAGGCTGACTTTTGTAGTAATCCATTGCAGCAACGAGATTCATGTGTTGAGACTGCTAAGCGAATCCAGTACACACAGGATCAACTTCTTGAACTGCGTGAGGTATTTGTTTGTTGTGACTTATATATTACTCATTATGTTTATCAGTATCTATCTCCTTGTTTCATCATATGAAATTATGCCTATATGGAACATTTGGTTAGCTTAGCAAGACAACCAACAATGTGCCTACATAGAATTCAAATAACTTTTTGCTTAGTTGGTGTTTGAATGAATTAATGAGCTGGTGGCCTCTATCAGCAAACATGATGTAGCACAAGTATTGGAGGAACAACTCAAATGTGCTTAAGGATAGAAGTAGCACAAATTGTTGAAGGAACAACTTCAACATGCTGGTAGATAAGGCCCACAGGCAAGAGTGTAATCCAAAGCTCTCATGGATAGAAGATCTAGTCCATGATCTAGGATAAGAACACAAAGCTGTATTAAAGGGTTTCTGAATACAATAGCAAGAGTTACAAAATCAGAGGGCATTGCCTCAATTTACTGACTTCAAAGCCTTACACGACTCATACACAACTATCATGACAACTCCTAGCCAACTGGAAGACAACTCCTAATTGACAACTCATACCCTAGTCAATGACAACAAGTGGACAACTCATATATATCTAATGTATAACTATTGATGTGATGACATATGCCATGAAATCATATTCTTCCTGGCTAAACTTTCATGAAGCATGTGAGAAAATAGAAGTCAAGGGAAATTGACATCCAACGCTCGGTAATAGAATTCAAATTGGATTGTTCTAGCTGCAAGCTTAGATTTCCTGCATGTGTGTATTATGCCCCTCGTCAAAACATCATGTATATTTTGCATATTCTATATTCAAGAAGATATGCATTAGGTTGAATTTTGGGAAGAGAGGAAATAGCAATCTAAATTTTGGGAAGAGTGGAAATAGCAATCTAAATTTTGGGAAGAGAGGAAATAGCAATCTAGTCTACATTTGAGAATTTGAGTGGTCTATATATATGATTGCTTATAATTTGTAACAGTGTGTCAGGGGTGATGCCTGTTGGAAAATATAGGCAATATATTAATTTCAATAATTAATGGGAAACGAAATTCATATGAGTTCATGTACTAGAAAAAATAATTTTCAAAAGAACATGTACTATGTACCATAAGTTACTCCGTACGTGTTTAAAGGGTACGGTTGGACTTGGCACAGTCTTCGCAACTACAATTTGCTAGATTATGATCATTGGTCCCTTTTTTTTTTGACAAAACGCAAAATCTTTGCTTCTCGATGCATAGATAGAAAGAGAGTTGTATACAAGCCCAAAGAAGGACCACACGCAGAATTACAACACAACGCCTCCTAGAGATTAGCTCCTGCTAGAAGCACTACCGCAAGGCCCCTCGCCCCTGCCCTAACCCACTGTCGGGCCTCCGCCCGTATCATGTCTAGAAGACGAGTGCCGCTGGGCTGCGCACTATAAAAAATGACCGCTTTACGGTGCTTCCAGATCTACCAGGCCATGAGCATGATGATCGATGATGTGCCCTTATGCACAGCGGTGGGGACGGAGTGGATGGTCCGCTGCCACCAGTCCACAAAGTTGTCTCTGGCGACGAGAGGGAAGGCAGTGGATCTGATCTAGGAGAGCACCTCGTGCCAGAGAGTATACGAGAATGGGCAGCCAGTGAGGAGATGAGACATCGTCTCCTCCTCCTGGTCGCAAAGCACACACTGGGGTGCGTATTGCAAGCCGTGTCTCGCGAGACTCTCCCTAGTCTAACACCAGTCCTAGCAAGCAAGCCAGATGAAGAAATTCAACCTTGGAGGTGCCCACGATTTCCAGTTTAACTTCCACGAGTTTGAACCGATCGCCCCTTGGAAGAGGGCATCGTAGAAGCACTTGGAAGAGTATTGGGCATCAAGAGTCCAAGGCCACTGGAGGACCTCTAGGGATGCTGAGAGCTGCACCCCGCGGATGGCAAGCCACACCTGAATGTACCGCCAAAGGCTTGATGTCAGAAATCCAATAGTGGTTGGCTATGGCCTCGCGGACGGTCCGGCATTTCCTAGCGCGCCCAACACCATCATGAGTAAGTCAGGCGACGTATCCGGAATATACGAGTTGTCAAGCCAGCGGTCCTCCCAGAAGAGGGTGGGTGTTCCATCGCCAACCACCATCCGGGTGGATGCGACAAACACAAGGCGCTCATCTCTGGTGAATAGCAGGTCCAAGCCTCGCCAATGGCGAAGCAGATCGGTCTGCTGATAACCCCCAAGTGAAGGGGATAGTTGTAGCACCAATCAATGTGGAAGTAGGAGTATCGATCCGCATGAGACGTAAGTAAGACCTTTATTCCCTTGGGCTATATATGTCACTTATATAACCTTATATTCACTTAATAAGATAAAACTAATTTGGTAATTTTGAATATGAATAAAACAACAAATAAAATAACAAGTAAAGTAAAATAAGATCATGTTCTTTTACTTGCGGTTGGAGGCATCCTGATAAATGAAAGCCGTATTTGCATCCCCCTCAGCCAGCCATGCAATGTTGGACCGCTGGCGGGCCATAGAGCACTCAACCGAGGCAAGTCCAAGATAGGCATGCTTGTGGCGGGTGCACAACTTCTGCTCCAGCTCTGACAGGAGAAGAAACTTCATGGCCACGTCAAATCGAAAAATGATCTCACGAGCCATCATGAGTTGGAATGATGCACCCAATCTGCTTCTCACTCCAACTCATAAGCTAGCGAGCCGTGCTCTTGAGCTTGAGGACCGGGTGACGGAAGGGGTTTTTCTCGTCAGCTGCCACCGCCCAACCGCCCAATAATGTCTCCTCAAAACCATCCATCTTGATCCAAAACCTCTCGAATTGGAATCGCTGCCGACTTGTAGGTCGCGGTGAGCAATCCAGTAGGAGGGGGCAACGGTCCGAGATGACGGTCGAGAGACAACGAAGCGAACAACTAGGTGCGAATCTTCCCAGTTGACCGTACAAAATACCCGATCAAGATTGACTAACGTTGGAGTGCCCCGCTCATTAGGCTCGACTGTCGTGGAGGTAGATCTCCTTGAGCTCCTCATCATTGCGGTGGAGGAGGTTGTCATTGATCTTGTCTTCATCGTGGTAAATCATATTGAAGTCACCGCAAATGACCCAGGGGCCTGGCCGATCGAGTAGCTCACACATCTCGCATCTCAGTAAGGAAAGCAATCTTCTTCACGTCCTCCTGCGGCCCGTAGACGCACATCAACCACCAAGGATCTCCCCCGGAAGGGGGTCGTCACACAATTTGTCGACACATGGGCCTGACAATTTAACCCCCGCAGGTTCCACACCAGTACTTTAGGGTCATACGACACCAAGATGATTTTTACACCCAGAAGGACCGAGGGGGTCAGACCTCAATGAGGCTACCCCCAACCTGATCTACATCCACGAACGGGCCTCCGCGAAGCGCTCTGACTCACCAGTCGTAGAGCTCGGCGATTGCCTCTATCATCTTATCATGTCGATCATCGCCCATGGGGACCTCGAAGAACCTATGGTACGCCGAAGTGGCTTCTTCCAAAATCTTCTCTGCACCCTCGACGATATCGAGCTTGCGCAGCAAGTTGCGATGAGCCCACTGCTCGTAGTGAAGTTCTCCACCCTGGCCAACGATGCGATGGCTACGCTGTGGCTAGAAATCAAGCTCGAGAAGGCGGTGCTGCACTGGAGGGGTCTACAGAAGAGCCTCCGCACGGGACTTGGTCGCCGCAAGGAAATCCCTAGGGTGAGGGGGCTTGCGCCTCCCGTGTGGCCCGTTGAAGCCAAGACTGACCTCATCGGGGGTTCTGCTCCGAACTGGATTGGTGGCGACGCGAACCATGGCAGGAGGGAGAGAGATCCCATGCGGAATGAGGGTAGCGGCAGCTGACGCGAGCGTGACATCGGTGGGGCCGAACCCAGGAGCATCGGCGAGCACATCCCATCGCCTCGTCCGATGACTGAAGGAACATCCACCGCGCTGACCGACCTCCCAAAGCACCCACCCGACCAGGCGTCGGATGCGTCTGACTGCAGCGACGCCGACGCACCACCTTGCCCCTCACAGAACTCCGACTAAGTGGCGCGCCGCACTGGCCTCCTAAACGGGACACCGCCGATAGACGCGCTCATGCCGGCCGAAGGCAAAGGAGTAGAGCGTTGAGACGGATCGGGTGCTAGGCAAAAAGGGGTTCCGAGCGGGCCGTAGACAAGGCCATCTGGGATTGACTGGTGGCACGGGCCAGCCAGACCTCGAAACTGGTCTGGGCCAAGGCTAGGCACGCCAGATGGATTGAAAGGAGCTCGGTGCCTGGCCCACGGGCCTGCGTCCACCACATCCACGAAGGATGATCAACAGGGTTGAACGACCCAGTCAGCGCCAAGCTGGCCACGGGCCCCGCCATTGCCCCCACCGCCACGCAGATAGTGGGACCCGCCACCAAAGCAACGTCGTCCTCAACCTCCCGCACCGTGCCTTCCAGAATCGACGCATCGGATTCATACCGACGTGACGAAGGCAGCGGCGCATTGGTCCCATTATTAACCCTAGACCTCGGGTTTAGATATATAATTCTTATGGTTCAAGAATTTTTCTTATCTTTATAGTTTAAATAGGTTTTTTTTTGCGAAAAGGTTCACGGATCTATAAGTAAACATCAATAGCAGTACAAAGAAACCCGAAAGTAATAAAAATTACAAATAGGTCCTTGGACCACCTAGCGACGACAACAATCACTAGATTGAGCCGAAGGCGCACCGCTGTCCTCGCCCCTCCATCACCGGAGCCGAGCAAAGCTTGTCGTAGTAGAGATTGTTGTAGTAGACAGACGGGAAGTCGTCGTGGTAAGACCTCAAAGGAACAGCGCACCCAGCAACCATCGCCAATGATGAGAACCATAGATCGAAAGAGCCAGACCTGCAACCACACCAATGAACAGGAAAACCGACTGGATCCCAGTAGATTCGCCGGACACATAACTCCACGCGCACTCCGCCGGCGCTAGGCGCACCAGTTGAGCGAGGATAGGGCGGGGAGGACTTTATTCTGACTTCAGCGTGTCGCCGTCGCCTCACCATCCCGAAGAATACACTGAAACTCCAAAAAGGAAAAATGGAAAGCCTCCCGTCGGCGAGGGGCTGTGGTCCGCCGCACCTACAAGACCCCGAGGGCCGCCGGAGGCGGCACGGACCAGCGGCGTCGCCGGCGAGGGGTACCCAAGGACATCTTTGAACTTACGCAGGATATTGATGTCGAACTGGCTCGCAATAACTCAAATGCGAGAACTATTCCCTTCTATTAATTCCAGATATCATCTTATTTCACTTCGTTTATTCAGCTAGCTCTAATTGATGTTCATTAGTGTTGCCTAAGAAAGGGTTGATGCTATTGTTGATTCTAATCACCATACCTTTCCCTTTCCGAAGATGAGACTCCCGACCAGCATCAATATTCATTGAAACATACCTTTATGCAAACATATTCACGACCATTGCCACTTTGTTACTTACCCACCTTCTGCCGAGGGTTTGCTATTCGATCGAGTGGTTCCTGAGATCCGCCTGGATCAAGTTAGATTTGGGGCGGCTGAAACAACTTAAGCTGAAGCTTTATTAGACGTCGACGGAAAGGGAGAAGAGCTGATCGAATCTACAAAGAAACGGTTGTGTGGTGTACATATAGTCTGGTTTCGCCGTTAGAGCAAGGCTAATAATATAGCCAAAAGTCGGCTATATAACACTGCCATGTCATCAATAGCCAGAACTATCAATCACTCATATAATAGGGTTGGCTGTAACGTTGGCTATTAGCTTAACATTTTTTTTCTTCTATTTCTCTCTTTCTCTTTCCTCTCATTTACTCTTTTTACCTAGGAGCACGTGTAGAGGTTGGCTCTTGCATGAGAGCCCAGTTCTTTCTTTTTGCATTGTCTCTCTATTCTTCCTAAGCAAAAGTGCCATGTAAGCAGGATTATAGCCCACTATTATACTTGCTTTTAGCAATGAATTTTGGCATTCTACATGTTTTGTTAGAATAGTCGGGCATCTTAGAACTATATGGTGTGTCAAAATATGTAAAATTCAGAGGGTAGCATCGACGATAATGACCAACCTTGTCTTCACCATGTGTTCAATTTGTCATAGTTTTCTTTTTATTTTTTAGGCTGAATCGTCACCTTACACCTTGCCCAACAGAAATGCAGCAGAAAACGAGGGCCCAAAGTTTCTAAAATGGGTAATCTAAACAATTTTCCTTTAGATGGGGTAATTAGTGTCACAAATGCATAACTAGAGGGTAAAAAATGGAATTCACTCTTGAATTTATTAGTAAGGGAATGAATGAAGCCAACCGAAAAGAAGATGGATATTTTAATAGAAAGAATGCCTCTTCTAGGTTTCTGCTTGAAGTGCTGCTGTAATTAATGTTCCTCAGTGTTGCCAAGTCTTATCTGTCACACTAAGACAATTGCGGAGGCTGGGTGTATTTTTTGTATCATCTTGATGCATTAATATATTGCCCATTAACGAAAAACACTAAGACAATTGCAGTTTTTTTCCTTTCATCATTGCATTATCCTTTTTGTGATGGTTTATCGTATCTTTTAGGTACAAGCTGATCAGTCATGTAATCGCTATGATAGGACTGACAGCCGTGTCTGGCGTTCACGGTCTTCAAAAATTCCTATGGTTGCTAGTGAAGAGAAATCTTGGGACAACATCTATGAAGCGCAAGAATCCTATGCTCCAAGTGGCAAGCAAGAGCAATTAAATAAGCATGACCAATTAAACTTTCAGCTTGATTCTAACGCTCAGGTATCTTGAAGATAAAAATTGTTAGTATTTGTTGTATCAGTAGGACAGTAGGCTTGTCGACTGAGCTCTCTCATCATGTATGGATTTATCACTGTGTACCTCTTAAATTAATTAATTCCTACGATTTCAAGTATATGTCGTTTTAAAATCTGTGTCAGATAAGACCATCAATATAAAGTACTACCAAAGATTGACAACGTCAAATTGATATTACTAGGTATTTTATTTGAAGCAACATGTTTTTTCTAAGAGATTGATAATCCAACTGTCACCTAGATTGTGCCGTTGTCCAAAACGACATATATTTGGAATCAGAGAGTGATAGTTAAGCTAAACTGCTGCACCTAAGCTTGCCGTGTACACATTGTCACGTGCCTGCCTGAGAACAGTCGTTGATCTTTAGGCTATTCTTGCATAAATAAAAGCAAATACTCTGTAGATAGTGATGCGATGCTTGTGGAGCCTTTATCTAATTCGGACCTTAGAAGCATTATCCAACAAAAAAATTGGTCAATGTTTAGATGATTGGTTCAAATTTAAACTATAATTTAGACACGTATGCTTGTATGTTATTTCAATACACGAATGCTTTCCTCATAGTAGTTTATACAATAGAAATATTCAACAATATGTTCAGCTTTGGTCTTTGGATGATGCCAGCAATTTGTGATACCTGAATGATTGTTGTGACATTCCAATTTATTTTAAACATCTTCCGACCCTTGCTCTTGTTCAGGTTTACGTCCCTTGGTCGATCCAAAGAGGCAATCTCTCTGACAGAGATGGAGTTCTTATGGCGGTGAAAGGGTATATTTGATTTGTTTTTTTTTTTTTTGCATTCTGTTAATTTCCTGAAACCTTTTATTTTTTTTATAATTTCACAATAAAAAATGAACATCTTTATTTGTTGTATGTTGCACAGTATACTGGACAATTTGACACCAGAGAAGTTCGATCTTGTAAAGGACCAGTTAATAGAAGCAGGAATCACTAGAGATGATATTTTGGAGGTTCGGTTTATTCCTAGTTGTTTATTGAATTGAATTGAATTGAATTTAATTTAATTTGACATTTGTGATTCACCTCTGCTATGGTTATTTATTTGTTTATTTATTTATTCAGGATGTTATTACTGTTATGTTTGAGAAGGCTGTTTCTGAGCCCACCTTCTGTCCGATGTATGCTCAACTTTGTTCTTATCTCAATAAGAAGCTCCCATCATCCCCTCCTGAAGAACCTGATGGTAAAGAGATTGCGTTCACAAGTGTACTGCTCAATAATTGTCATGAAGTATTTGACGGTGCTGGCAATCTATGTGCCGAGATCGATAGATTGACTGGTCTAGACCAAGAGATGGAGACAGGGAATAAAGAAATAATGCTAATGAAGCTTCGAACACTTGGAAACATTCGCCTTATTGGCGAGCTGCTCAAGCAAAAAATCGTCATAGAGAAGATTGTACATCACACGGTTCAGGTACACATGCAAATCTTATATTAAATATTATGCTGCAATTATGCTATAATAATATTGTACACGTAGTGTAAATGAAACTGCACTTGACAGAAGAGTGACATATATGATATTAGCAAAAAAAAAAGGGAAAAGTCCATATTATATGGCTATGTAAAGTCTGAATTATTTTTGGGTAGGTAGGTATACACTCAATCTAACATGTATCAAATTTCCAAATTTAAATTCGATGTACATAAGGTGGAACAGAAACGACAATTCTTACTATCATTCACTGACATTTGTCCTGTACTAGCCCTGCAGCACTTATTGCTCCTCTGTGGAAGTACAAGTGGACAGTACAAATAGAGTGTGTAGGTGAAACTGTTCTCAGAAGTTACTTATTATAGATACTAATCCTCCAATTCTTCATATCTTGACACAAATACATAGAAACACCAAATAAAACTCATAGTACAGGTGGACGGTTCAGATTTGCTCAATTATCTCCTTCATTGCTCTCTGGATTAACCATCCTCATTCTTATATTGGTGTTACATATTCCACTTGTATGCCCCATCAGTTTGCAGGTGATATATAAGAGTCTTGACGTTTAGTTTGTCCCTCAATGAAATTGTGTAATTGTAGATGGACGAAAACAAGCAAGGAAACCAGAATGGGATACTTCTGCTACTAAAGTTTTTTGTGATATTTGTACCGATGAGGTTTTAGCTGGAAATCGACCGACCGACCATTTGAATGCTATTGGGTATAACAACTTATACGCCAAGTTCAATGAAAAAACAAAAAAAGGTTACAATCACGAGCAATTTAAAAGTAAGTGGGAGTCGTTGAAGAAAGACTACCAGACATGGAAGGCATTGATGGAGAATGAAGATGATCTAGGACGGGATCCTATAATGAATACTATATCTGCAAGCCCAGAATGGTGGGCGAAAAAGATGGAGGTATAATTTCCTTTTCATTTACAGCTTCATGTTTATCTGTTTTTACTCAACCATATTGTCCTTTCAAAAAAAATTAGGCAATGCCGGATTGCGGCAAGTTCCGTTCTGCACCACTCGAGAATGTTGATCTTCTAAATATAATGTTCGAGGATATGTTGGGTTCAAGTTCAACAACACCTGAAGCTAATTTGGCGGTCAATACAACTATCCGAAGTGAGCATGGTGCTGGTGATGGAAATGATACAGGCTTAATTGATAAGGCTGTTAATGAGCAATCTAAAGAGACAATGTTAGAAAAAGATTCAAACAAAGAACCTAACTCGACGAAGCCCAAGACAAATTGCGTACATGAAGAATTCAATCATCTTGTTAACATAGATGAGAATGTGAACCCAAGAAATTCTGCAACGTCTATGAGGGTCGATCGAGTAGGAAGCAGTATTTCTGAGATCATGGAGTTAGTTGTGGATGATGGAGTCGAGGAGGGCACTGATGAACATTTCATTGCTACCCAATTATTTGTTAGACCAGAATATCGTGAAATGTTTCTTACCCTGAAGACCCCTCGTGGAAGACTTGGGTGGCTTAAAAAGATGTGCCAAGTGAAGGAATAACTTTAGGATCCAAGATCAAGTGTAGCTGATGTTTATTCTCTAAAAACAATTTGCGCCTGTTGTTATCATGAGACCATTTAAAAGCAATAATGTACTAATTTAATGCTACTTAATTTATGTACTTGCTATTTTACAAGGAACGTAGCTTCTAAACCCACCTTTGATTTTGTGTGAATGCATTGAGTTCTTACTGTGATTGATCATATCACGTGGCCCTTTGATCTCTTTTGCTAGAGAAAATATGCTGATGCCATAATTTATCTACTAAAGGCGGCGAACTCCTGCTGCAAGCGACACCATACACCCCCCCCCCCCCCCGCCTTCCCGTACCGCGGCGGTGCCCACTGCCGGGGCGCGGATCCGGCGGTGGCGGGACCTTGTTCCCTGAGCGGCGCCATCTCGAGCGAGGGGACTCGATGCGGTGTCCGTCGGTGTGGCGTGGCCTTCATCGCTTGTCGTCGAGCTCGGTTACGGTGGTGGTCGGCGGTGGAGGATGGCGGTGGTTGGAGAGATGGTGGTGGGGCGGCTGTTGTGGCGTTCCTCGCTTGCCTGGGCCCCGGATCTGGCCTTGCTCCTGCTCCGCTGTCCTTGCGGCATGGAGGGTGGTTGGCCGGCGTTGGAGTCGTGCGCTCGTGTTCGCCTAAGCCTAGCGGCGGACAGGGCGCTGGTGGAGGCACAGCTGGTGCAGTGGTGGTGGTGGGCTCGTTTTCTCTCGTGAGCGGCGTGTTGCAGCAGTCGGCGCCCCGGGTTTCACCAGCGGTGGTGGTGGTGCGGGTCATCGAGTCGGGCAATCCTCATGGTGATGTGGTGGTGCTCCTGATTCTGCTACGTACGGCTCGCCGTTGTCGGAGTGGACAAAGTTGC
Source organism: Poa pratensis (assembly GCA_947311845.1). Taxonomy (NCBI): domain Eukaryota; kingdom Viridiplantae; phylum Streptophyta; class Magnoliopsida; order Poales; family Poaceae; genus Poa; species Poa pratensis. Next base: position 86,422,538 of record CAMZMU010000037.1, on the reverse strand, counting down.
GGCTTCGTCTCGCTGTTGGAAGTGGCTGAGGTGCAAGGCTTTGGGCGAAAGTCCTGTCTTCGACAGGGGTCGATGCCGGCGATGTTGGCGCTTCAGGGCGTCATTCCCTTCCTCGGAGGCATCGTCGAAGAGTCCTTCCTCTTCTGTGGGCTGTGTTTGGTTGGATCGGGGTCGACCGTGGAAGCTCTTGGCGTGTCCAGATTTTGCCCTGAGGTTCGGGGCGGGGGGGGGGGGGGGGGGGGTGGTCGTGTGCAGTTTTGGGTGAAAGCCTTGTCTTCGACGGGGTCGATGCCGGCGAGGATGACACCCTCAGGTGTCATTTTCCTTCATGGAGGCGTTACCGAAGATCTTGTTCACGTTCACCCGGGTAGAGGTCATGGTTTGGCTTTGGAGGAGTGCTTGGTTCGATGGCGTCCCCGGCGTTGTCGGTTTTGTTTTCTTTTTTTCTTTGTTTGGTTTTTCAGCCTAGTTTCCCTCATAAACCGGGTCAAGCTCTGTATTTTTTCTTTGTCCTACCTTAATGAAATTGGTAGAGCACCTGCCTTGTACGTCAAGAAAAATAATTTATCTACTCCCATATTGTAAATAAGTTCCAGAGCACGTACCTCTGACTGAAGCGCATCTTGAAGGGGGACGTGCTGCAGCCATCAAAACCTCAATGTATATATCCTCCCACAAGACGCCACCTCAGTCACCTGTACCATTTTCTGCAAACAAGGAACTCTTTCCTGCTACTACCACTGCTGGAGAATAGCCTATCGCAGAGGTAAAAAATCTCACCCCTGACTGTTTTGCCATCCATCTGCAGGCTTCTGTCACTGATAAGTCAGGCCATCACAGATGGAGAGACAGCCATCAGTCATGCGACTCATCACTGACGGGTGTTTTATAAATCCCCATCTGTTATGATGCACATCATAGACTGGGTTTCATAAGACACCCGTCTGTGACGGGGGTGCACCGAATTTAGCTATCTATGATGTGGTTTCACATGCACAAAAATAATAATAGCTCGGACCTCGTTAGCAATTACATACATGAGATCGGAGCATTAGGTCATCAGTACCAATTACGAAAACCAACGAAACAGAACTCAATATATTTGCCAAGTTAGAAGAAACAAATTCAACGGCTGAATTTTCAGTAATACCTATCACCCTCAAATGGATGGTAACACTACATCAGAAAACAATTCTACTCACGGGCCCTTAAACCCCCCACCGACAAGCCTGCGCCCTTCAGTAATCACTCGTCAATGGAAGTCTAACTTTTAAGCTCCACTGACGCGTGTGTCCGTGGCCCGTCAGTGGGCACCCGTCCAGCGCGGCCTGGGAGGCCACCTTGCAAGACTTCCGCTGACGGGCACTGGTGTGGTGCCCATGAGTAGAAGTACCTACCACTGATGGCCCACTTCCACCCGCCCGTCAGTGGTACATCTATATCCATGCCATTTGGCTGGGCAATTCAGCATATATATCACAATTAACATCACAATGTTATCACATAACACTTTAATTCACAAGACACATTCATCATATATATACATATATCCATCGATCACATAACAAGTTCTAACACAAGTGTAGAAATTATACAAGTTCACAACGAAATCGACAAGTGTAGAAAAGTACACAAGCTATCGAAAATAGAAAGAACAACAAGCTATCGAAGATAGAAAGAACAAATATATGAAGTAATAAAAGAAAAATTCACGAGCCGTACTCTGTGTCTGTGGTGCATGCTTGGTTAGTACCGGCGCCGGTGGAAGTGCCTTGTAGACAGTACGAGGGTGACTGGACTCCGGTGTAGAAATCACCGATTGGCAGTGTGACTTCGTTGTTGATGATGTACACGAATGTCTTTTGAATGCGGGCAAAGTCCTTACAGTCGTAATTCTTGTTACCCATCTCTAGACATAAATTTCTGAAGTTATTCTCGCGCCAATGCGGGTTCTGCATCCAGACGAACTCGCCCATGTGGGCGCAGACGTAGTACCCACATGTCACATTTTCGTCAGGTTTGCCTAGATCTACTTTTTCCTCTTAAATTCTGCTCCTTCCCCTCGCAAGTTGTATTCCCAAAAGGCATCTTCCAAAACATTCGTAATGCCCGATTAGTCCCACTTCACTATTATCTGGGAATCATGATAAAATATCTTTTTCCAAGCCTTAACGATCACAATGAGGATCCAGTGGTCACTATGTAAACGGGAACAAATGAATGTGAACAGACGGAGGTAGGTGCACAAAAAATTGGGGGGGGGGGGGGGGGGGGGGGGGGGGGTGGTTTGTAGGGCAGGAGTATGTAGTATTTGTCCGTATGATAGATGACTGACTAAATAATGTAATTCACAAGAATCGGTCTCGCTTTTTTGTCTTCAACATAGGTTTTGTTCATGATTATCGGATCCATTATTCCAACTTTGCAGTTGGGTAGATGTGGAGACCCCAGACAAGCTGTCCGAAATTCCCATTATGCATACTACAACGATCCCATGATCAATTTGTCGTTGTGCATAACTCGAACTGAATACCAAAGTTTATATCCATACATTACCGAATCATAGTCTTACACAAATAGGACCATTATGGTCAAATCTTACATTCAAGCCTCGAAAGGCCAATTAGCAATGGAAACACCAATAGAACACTTCGGGCCCAAGCCATCATGCCTCTACCCTACAGACAACTGACTGGGAAACTTCGTAGTTGGCAAGGACGTCGTTGTACGCCTCTTCCATAATCAGCTCCTCTGACCAAGTTAATAAGTCAGGTGAGTACATTTGAATGTACTCGCAAGCACCCACAAAAAGGTATAGGAGAGTATTCATGCAACGGTTCACTAGAAAGGATAAATGCCGCCACACTAGTTTGTTTTGCTTGCAGAAAAGCTTTTCTTGGTTTTGGAAAAATAGAGTAGTAGGTAAGAAAGAGCTTTCGAAAATGGTTTTGTAAATACTCTTTTCCATCAATGATTCTTCTACTGATCGTTTGACTTACTTTGAAAACCCGAGGTCATCACCTCACCATCAACCTGGTGGGTTCTCATAACTTCCAACCTCACCCATCGTAGCACAACCGTGGTACGATCCCAATGTCCATCAGTTTGAAAACATCATTTTGAAATCAAAAGTCATCTTCAAGTTTAGTGTGGCCTCACTAACTATCCATGACCATGGACATGGCTATTCGAATAGTTTGACACTCTGCAGAGTTGTACAATTTACCCACAAGATCTGATAAAATCATCGTGTCAGCCACATGGCGCCATACAAGGTGTATGTGAACTAGTGGAATGTTAGAAATTAGAGGAGGAGGAGGTTGTCGCCACGGGTTGTCGCCGGAGGTGGTGGAGGAGGAGGAGGATGTCGCCGGAGGTGGTGGAGGAGGAGGAGGAGGAGGTTGTCGCCGGAGGTGGTGGAGGAGGGGGTCACCGGAGGTGGTGGAGGAGGAGGAGGAGGATGTCGCCAGAGGTGGTGGAGGAGGAGGATGTCGCCGGAGGTGGTGGAGGAGGAGGAGGTCGCCGGGGTTGAGTTGAGAAGGAGGAGGGAGGAGAAGGGGAGAGGAGAAGTGGAGGAGAAGGGGAGAGGAGAAGTGGAGGAGAGGAGGAGGAGGAGGAGTAAATGAGAGGAGAGAAGGAGAGAAGGAGAAAAGAGAGGGAGAAGGGGGGCGCCGGCAGGATTCAAAATTCGAATCCCGCCCAAGAATTCTGTGGCGCATATGTAGATATGCGCCACAGAATTTCTTCCCCAATTTTTTTGATTTTGTAGAAAAAAATCTTCTTTTTGAAATGACTTTTTTTCCTTTTGGAATTTCGAGGATCTGAGAAAAGTTCACCTGGTAAACTCGGGTGAAATCGAGCTCCAATTTTTCTCTAGTTTTTTTTTGATATATTAAACGCTTTTTTTCGACGTCGTATGCAAAAGTTATGGCTGTTCTAAATTTTTTTTTGTTATTTGCAAAAAAGGTCAAAATTCATATTTCAAAATTTCTATACCAACTAGACACTAAAACCTAACTATATCTCAAAGGATTTTATTTATTGAAGATTTTATCATTTTCTTTTCTTTTTTGCAAAACTGAAAAGGCGATCCACTGGAGGGGACGGGGGGTGGGTGGGTGGGATCTGATTTCAAAAATTTATGTGGCGCATCCATTTCTGTGGCGCATCTGGACACATGCGCCACAGAAAGGACACCCACCCAATCATTGGTGGCGGGGCCCACCATATTTCTGTGGCGCATGTGGTCAGATGCGCCACAGAAATGTTGATTTCTGTGGCGCATGGGTTTGCATGCGCCACAAAAAGCATGTATTCAGTGGCGCATGGGCTAGTTATGCGCCACAGAAAGGGGCTGAATTCTGTGGCGCACCACCCCGGTGCACCACTGAATATTTTCTGTGGCGCACGACGATATTGGTGCGCCACAGAAAGTGGTTCAGCCCTTCAAACTCCCCTTCCTTCTTCCCAACTCCGTCGAACCAAAAAGGCTGCTAGCTAGAGTATAAACTCTCACTCCTTATCTATCTGTCAATGTTAGTTAGGGACCCTGGTTGTTTGCTTCCTACCAACATGTCTAAATTGATTACCTATACTTTTACTGACTGTTCGGTCCCCCAACTTTGTAAAAACTCAGTTTCAAAAGGAGTTATTATATAAATTATGTATCTCAATGAGATCTACAAATTTTCGTGCCACTTTTTTTTCCCGAGAAAAACACTTTTAAGTCATAATCATGTTGGAAGTTCTGCCATTTTTTATTTCTGTATTGATCTTGCTTGCTTCCAAGGATGGCACATTCAACACCAAACACCTACAAGGGAGTTACACGAGTAAAGATTCATAAAATATGAGAGATGAAGCAATTAAGCCCATACATTAACGTTTTAGTAGTGATTTTTCTCAACTCAGGCAAATATAAATTATATACGCCCCTTTTTATTTTACAAAGCGTATTTTGATAAAGCATGGGCAGTAAAGAGGTCACAAGAAAAAGGGAAATCGGAATGATATTCCTGGTTTTGATGTCTTGGTAATAAGAGAAATAACAATTATTGTTGCTGATTAATCATTAAATTTACTTGCACACTTTTAAGTTTTTAAATTGAGTTAGAAAAAACAATGTCTTACATTTTGAAACAGATGGAATTCAAGCCAAAGTGTCGACATCTTCCATGCATCCTAATGTATATGCAATTTTCACTACTATATATATGGTAAAGATGGATGTCTTTAAATCGCCCCGCTCCCACCCCCCCAAATGGTTGTCTTTAAAACTTGTTTTCACTTGGTGCTTGAAGTTTGCTGGTTCTGATTTTATCCAATCAATGGACAGACATTCCTGAAGTACAACTATATGTATGTGCATGTAGTGTTGCTGACTTTATGGCCAAAATCCTTACTATTTGCTAGATACCATTCTTGGTTCAAAGTTTCCAAAATATTCATTGAGGATGAAGATTTTAATACAAGTTATGTCGATTCAGCTTCTGTTTTTTTTAAGAGATCAATAGAGTGATGGACGGTAACGTGCAAGCTTAAATATTTTCCGTACTATTGTTTCCCTCTTTGCTAGAAGAATTAGGTATTTTATGACAAAGTATGCCCATTCCTTACCCTTATAAAGCAGTGTGTTATGTTGTTTAAAAAACATATTTTTTAATGCTCGTATTTTGCAGTATTCTTCTAGAAAAGCACCCAAGTACAACACCCTTGGAGGAAACACTGAAGTCGAACAAGTGAAGCTAAACCTCCTTGGGCTTCCACTTCGTCCAGTCAGTCTTTCTGGAATTCCAGTTCATGTCGTTCAGTTCCTTGTCCTCTGAAGTTTTGCCAGGCTAATCATTTCATGGTTTTCTTTTATCTTTTCCTTGCACCGTAAACATATTAGTGCTTTTAACACTTATATTTCACAAATTACCTGTTTTTGTTGAAACCTGGTGCTTTTTAATCTTACAGGGTACAGGACTATGTTCATACTATATGCATCGAGGAATATGCAAATTTGGCATCAACTGCAAGTTTCACCACCCAGATCGAGAATTAGGACATGCGAATTGGAATGCTTCGTGGCAGGTTATTCAAGGATCATCTCAACTGAATTTTTCATCTGAGCTTGTCCAACAGGCACTAAATGGGCAATCAGATCCCTTAGTTACATCACCAACTAGTGGAATGTTAGAAATTATTCCAACTCAAGGAGTGTATCCGTGTCCAATGGAGTGGATACCAGGTAAACAATATGGGACTGTCTATTTCTATGTTGCTTGAATTTTTCTTAAATCTCAGGCATATTTCTTAGCCTTTGGATCAATATCCAACCATCATCATTGCCATCCCATTCCATATATAGAATTAACTATGTTAGATAGAATTTGAGGAATTGATTAACCTTGATAGAAAACTAGAAAGACAAAAAGAAATCTTAGTTAGAAAGGATGAGCCCTGATTGTAAAGTGAAAATACTAAAAGTTACATTAACGTTTTGCTTAAATTTCATATTTCTTGGGACTGCAATTTTGAGATGACTAAGGTTCACTAAAGTTTCAGGTGACCGAGATTAGCAAAACCGAGACAATATATGTCATTCAAAACATTTTTTTCTACTTCATGGAAATTGAACATTGTTGTTATTGTTTGAGGTTACCGAGATTTTGCTGACTTATTAAAACCTGTTTTGAGTAGCAAACAATAGTCAATGCCTATTATTCGCCTTAGAAGCATATGCATATATAAGAGTCTAGCATTCTGAATCTGAACCATCGATCACTCTCCGGATCCAACACAAGAAGAAAGTATATCCAACAACGTCCTGCTCTATAAAGGGATTGCACATACATGTTGTTGAACCTCATAATTACAAACCTAGACCAAAGTTGGATCGCCATAACATCCCCCCACAAGATAAGAATTTGGATAGCTTCCATACAGAACAAAACTGTTGATGGTAAAAGCTACCAAGCAACGTTGTTCAATAAACTATTTTAATGCTCTCACCCCTGTTTACCACAAGTTCAGGGTCACATCCGCACTCATCGGGTCCTAATTTCTTGCAATTCTTCCCATTTAAATTTCCTTTATGTAAAATAAATTCCTTAAGTTCAATTGCATGTTGCAATATGCATACAGTTATGTCCACATGCGATGAACAAAATGTAAACGCCTAGTTTTGTACTATATAACTTTGTGAACATGTATTACATTATGGGACAATTTCATTTATGGAATCATTGAATGCCTAAAAACTTATAAAGTGCATATCAATTAAGCTCAAAATGCTCAATCTGAACCTAAATTAAAAAAAATTGAAGCGCAGTGCAGTAGGGGAAAATTTTCCATTTTCTATTACCAGTTCACATATTTACATGGAACATGCATCACAATTATTCATAAAGTATCTAGCCAGGATTGCATGCCATCCTTAAGACTAGGTCTAGCTCTATGCATCGACAAAGATAGGAATGATTTAAATTAAGAAACGAGAGTTTTGGGTTTCGGTGGTTCTAAGCCTCCACCGGTGACCTCTTTATATATGCACAACAGGGTACAATACATGTACGAGTACGTACAGGAGTACAAGCCGATTCTATTTCTAACACACCCCCTCAATCTAAACTAGCTAGTACATACAAGGTTTAGATTGTTCGGAATCGGTCTAACATCTGTCGTGTGGCTGGCTTTGTAAACACATCAGCCAATTGATCACCAGAAGAGATAAACTTCACCTCCAAAGCGCCATCAGCGACACGCTCACGCACAAAATGGAAATCAATCTCAATGTGCTTAGTACGAGCATGAAACACGGATTTGCTGTCAGGTAGGTGGCCCCTAAATTATCACACCATAAAATAGGGACTCGCTGCTGAGAAACGCCGAGTTCTTTGAGCAAGGAATCGACCCATATAGCTTCAGCAGCTCCATTTGCTAATGCCTTATACTCTGCCTCGGTGCTCGATCTCGAGACAGTCGGTTGTTTCTTCGAACTCCATGAAATAAGGTTTGGTCCAACAAAAACTGCAAAACCTCCGGTGGAGCGACGATCATCAACACACCCTGCCCAGTCAGCATCTGTAAATATGCTAATGCCCACAGAAGGAGACTTGTGGAAAGTCAAGCCCGTGTTCAGAGTTCCTTTAACATAGCGTAGAATACGCTTAACTGCTTCCCAGTGTACCTCAGTAGGCTGAGAGAGGAACTGGCACACCTTGTTGACCGCAAAAGAAATATCTGGACGTGTGAGTGTTAGATATTGTAGACCACCAACTATACTGCGGTACCGGAAAGAATCTTCAGTACCCAATGGTGAACCAGAATCACGGGATAGTTGCTCCGTTGGCACAAGCGGAGTTGAAGTGGACTTGCAATTCTCCATGCTGACTCTATGAAGAAGATCAAGTGCATACTTACGCTGAGTCAATGTCATCCCCCCGGAAGAGTAGGCCGCTTCAAGTCCAAGAAAATATCCCAACACACCAAGATCCTTGATAGGAAACACGTCAGAGAGAGACTGAATCAGACGATCAACAGCAGCAGGACTAGAGCCAGCGATGACAATATCATCAACGTATACCAGCATGTAGATGCTAACATCACCATGAATGAAAATGAACAAAGACGTATCAGCCTTAGAAGAAACAAAACCGAGCTGAAGCAGAAGACCACTCAACCGGGCATACCACGCCCGAGGAGACTGCTTAAGACCGTATATAGCACGTTGCAACTTGCAAACATGGGAAGGATACTGCTCATCCTCAAAACCAGGGGGTTGTTGCATGTAAACATCCTCAGACAAGAAACCATGCAAAAAAGCATTGCTGACATCAATCTGACGAAGTGACCATCCTCGAGACACTGCAAGAGAAAGAACCAAGCGAACAGTCGCTGGCTTAACAACCGGACTGAACGTGTCTCCATAGTCGATGCCGTGCTGCTGAGTAAATCCTCTAGCAACAAGGCGCGCCTTGTGCTTGTCTATAGAACCATCCGGCTTGTGCTTGGTTTTGAACACCCATTTGCTACCAACAATATTGACGCCCGACGGTTTGGGAACCAATGTCCATGTGCGAGTCTGACAGAGAGCGGAAAACTCGTCAGCCATAGCGGCACGCCAAGCAGGCTCTCGAAGAGCATCACGGTGAGAGACCGGAGCGGCGAAGAATGCTCGACGACTCGGATTGTAGCGTACTGTGCCATCAGTGTACACTTTTTCACGTCGGGTGTTGTCCTGATGGCGAGTCACCATTGCATGGCCGGGAGGAGCATCAGACAATACAGAAGGAGCAGCGGCAGTCTGGGGCGTCGCGGCTGGATGCGACCCAGCAGTAGGCGACGCGGACTGCCGTGCGGTGGCCGCTGTCTCGGTGAGTTGGGCAGGCTGGACTGGACCGTGAGCAGCAGCAACAGGCCCAGATGCATCGGAAGCTGAAGAGGCGCTCGCTTCTTGAGCGCACGAGCCAGGCACATCGGCACCTGTGCTAATACCATGCATGTCACCAGTACCATGCACGTTGATCGTTGGCTCAGGAACGGACGCCGGCGAATCAAGGATAGCTCCCTGCACAAGTGAAGAATCAACCTGAACGGAGGGGTTAGTCGACATGTAAGATAAGTCATATTTGCGCACATGTTCACTCGTAGCCGGTTCAGAGGAAGGAAAAGTGATAGCCTCGTGAAGAGTGGGAATATCAACGGTGACTCCCGGAGTGGCATAAGGAAATACAGATTCGTCAAACACAACATCGCGGGAGATATAAATCCGTCCCGTGGAACGATCCAAACACTTATACCCCTTATGCATCGGACTATAGCCTAGAAAGACACATAATTTTGAACGAAATTCTAACTTATGTGCATTGTACTTACGGAGACTAGGCCAGCAAGCACATCCAAAAATACGAAGAAAATCATAGTTTGGCTGTACCTGAAAAAGACGATGAATAGGAGTATCCTTATCTAAGACCGGCGTAGGCATGCGATTGATGAGATAACATGCAGTCAAGAAAGCCTCATCCCAAAATCGAAGAGGAATTGAGGAGTGTGCAAGAAGAGCCAAGCCTGTTTCGACGAGATGACGGTGCTTGCGTTCAGCAACACCGTTTTGTTGAGATGTGTGAGGACAGGACACCCGATGAACAATGCCTGTCTGCTGAAAATAGCGATGTAGCCTATGGTATTCACCACCCCAGTCGGACTGTACAGCCTTAATTTTTGCATCTAGAAGACGTTCGACATGAGCCTGGAAAGCATAAAAGACTTGTTCGACATCAGACTTATGTTTAAGAAGGTAAATCCAGCAAAACCGGGAATAGTCGTCAACGAAGCTAACATAATATTTGTAACCACCAGAAGAGACAACAGCGGGTCCCCAAACATCGGAATGAATTAACTCAAGAGGCCTAGTGGAAACACGTTGAGAAGCATTATAAGATAGCTGATGACTCTTGGCACGCTGACAAGCATCACAAACAGAATTATCTGACGGGGAACAAGATAAATCATGGTGCTTAACAATGTTTTGCACTACATTATTAGAGGGGTGACCCAAACGCTGATGCCAATGTGACGACGAGACCCTAACACTGGAGCTAGCATGACGAGATGACCGTATGGAAGACGCTCGACTATAAGGAATAGGATAAAGCCCGTCGTGACTTCTACCGTGAAGAAGAATTTTTCTCGTGGCCTTGTCCTTAACAAGGAAAAAATGACGGTGAAATTCAACGAACACATCATTATCAGAAACAAGACGATAAACAGAGAGAAGACTCTGACTAAGATGAGGAACATGGAGGATATTTTTCAGGTGAAGTGATGAACCGGCTAATGTGGAGTGACCAATATGCGAAATAGACAAACCTTGACCATTGGCGACATGAACGTGGTCCCTCCCGCCGTAGCGCTCATGCGTGTGGAGTCGCTCGAGCTCGTTTGTCAGATGATCCGTGGCACCGGTATCCATCAACCAATTAGGCGTGTTGTGGGAGCTCGTGGAGGCAGCATTCCCAGAACGCTGTTGATTGTTGTTGTTGATGCGGAAGTCATGGTTGAAGCGATTCCTGCAATCAAAGGCTTCATGACCCCAGTAGCTGCATATTTGGCAGCGAGGATGGCGACCGTTGCCGACATATGGAGCGGGAGGGTACTCCGGTACCCGTGGCAGCTGGCCATGGTTGGAGGAGAAGCCAGGCGGCCGGGACACCAGGTTAGCCGAGGATGTCCACTCCACGGCTTGCACCTGCTGCGCCTGAAGGGCCTCAAACGATAGGATGTGGGAGTAGAAGTCCGTATAAGGAACGGACTTGTTGCCGACGGTCAGCGAAGCCGCGATGGAGTTAAACGCTGGTCCAAGGCCGACGATGATGTGATCAACAAGCTCGTCGTCATTGATAGGAACTCCGGCTGCCGCCATAGTGTCGGCGAGAGCTTTCATCTTATGCATGTACTGCGTCGCGGACATGTCCTCCTTCCTCAACATCTGAAGTTGCCGGCGGACGTGACGAACGTTGGCGCGGCTCTGGGCGCCGTACATGGTGTGGACAGCAGTCCATACCGCCGCAGCGGTCTTGCAGCCGATGAACTGGCATGCGATATCTGGCTTCATTGAGCCGAGAAGGAGACCAAGAACCTTCTGGTCCGTGGTCCACCAGCGCACGTACTCCGGATTGGCGACGGTCACAGCAGCGTCGCCGCTCCCCTGCGTGATGGTCTTCGCAGGAACCACCTCGTCTTCACCGAGGTAGACATGGAGTCCGGCACCGGACAGGTTCGGGAGCAGCAATCCCTTCCACAACATGAAGTTGTTCGAGTCTAGACGAACGGAGACAGAGGTCGTGGTCGTAGCAGAAGAAGCGAGCGCCCCTGCCATGGTCGAGAGCTGCAGAGCGGAGGAAGTCATCACGGCAGCGCGGAGAAGCTCGCGGTGACGCGGATCGCTGCTCGCGGATGGAGCTCGCGAGGCGTGAGAGAACCGGCGGCCGGGGCGGACGTGGCGTCGCGGAACCGGCAGCTTCGGCTCAGCTAGCTTGGATCGATCGCAGACAAAACTTGCGTCGTAATCGCGGCGGCGGAAAGCGGATCGCGCGGCCGGCTCTGATACCAAATTAAGAAACGAGAGTTTTGGGTTTCGGTGGTTCTAAGCCTCCACCGGTGGCCTCTTTATATATGCACAACAGGGTACAATACATGTACGAGTACGTACAGGAGTACAAGCCGATTCTATTTCTAACAATTTAAATCTAATAACACATCTATCCACAGATGGTGTAATTTCTCTAAAGATGGCATCGTTTCTTTGTTCCCATAAGCTCCAGCATCCCGTAATCATGATCTCCATTAGGAAGTTGATTGAGTACCTAGTCCTTGCTTCCTGAATCATCTCATTTATATCATAATCAGTATTCCATTCGAATCCTAAGGCCACCAGAAACTTTGGCTGAAGCTGCATTCGAAGAACAAGTGGAGAAGTGTTTCTTCAGGACATGTGTCACATAATACACAGTCAGAGAATTCCACATAGAAGTTCTTTCTTTTCATCATCTCTTTGGTGTTTAGTCTGCCATATAGCAAGAGCCAAGTGAAAAATTTGTGCCTCGGCAAGCTGCAAGTCTTCCAAATATCCAGGACTGATTGTTGAGGATGATGTTCCCCCATTATTGCTCTATAAACTTTTCTTGCAGAATATCTCGTATCAGATCCAGATATAACCCATTGATCATTGTCCTCAGATAAATGAATGGCCATTAAATCCTCTCGTAGTTCAAGTAGTTGTTCATGGGCTATGGCTGACAGGGGTAACTCGAACATACTGTAGATGTTTTCATTCAGTTCATTCCATGCTTTGCGGAGTGATAAATCTTCGTTAGTACAAAAAGAGAACAAATGGGGGTATTTATCCTCTCTCACTGAACCTCCCCAGTTTTTTTTTTTTTTTGCGAAGAAGATACTGTATTACTGAAGCGATCTTACAGAAAAGTCCAGGTAAACAGAAAAATTACACAGAAGGCCCTCCTGAACTCCGTCGTCGTCGCCGGTCACCGCGATGAGAAGACGGCGTGGCCCGCTGCCCAAGCTCCGCTTTACGCCTTGGAATCGGAGCCCTCCCGAGACAGCGGGGTTGTCGAACTTCACGTGCTCCGCAAAGCCGGCACCACGAGCCATCGACGCCGTCGACGCGCTCCAGCACCCCAGCATCTTCCAGTTATTGAGCAAAAGACCGGATCCGCCGTCTTCAAGATCCGGCAAGGGAGAACCACGAACGCCCGATCCGGGGATCGACGGACGCGAGGAAGAGAGGCCGTCGACGCTGGCGCTCCGCAGAGCCCCACCGCCAGAGGAGGAGACCGCCCCCTTCCGAGCCCGGCCCGGCCGCGCCACCACCTCCACGGCGCCACCGGCGGGAAGCCCAACTACGCCTACGCTATATACACGCCGCGGATCGGGATTCCCCCGTCCTCCCGCCGTCGAAACGGCAGTCGGAGGGCAAGGGAATCGCCGACCCGGCGGCGGCGAGGTGGCACGGTCGGAGTTGCCCAAGAAATCGCCTCCATAAGAGAATTGTTTTACCGTCATTAGGAGTGCAGATGGTCAATTCCTTGTATTGCTCAAAAGGGGACATGCAATCTCTCCACCAGAATGATCCTTTCCGATTTGCTACATGTGGGATCACATCATTGTTGTAATGTGCATTCCATAATAATTTAACCCAAGGAATGTTCATCTTGTTGTAAAATTTGTGAAGTAAACGTCCTTTAAAAATTCCTACAATAATTTTCATAGTTCCTAGGAAGGCCTTTGAAAATCTCCATGAACATAAATCTTTACTGCTCCTAGCCAACTAGAAGACAACTCCTAATTGACAACTGATACCTTAGTCAATGACAACAAGTAGACAACTCATATATATATCTAATGTATAACTATTGATGTGATGACATATGCCATGAAATCATATTCTTCCTGGCTAAACTTTCATGAAGCATGTGAGAAAATAGAAGTCAAGGGAAATTGGCATCCAACGCTCGGTAATAGAATTCAAATTGGATTGTTCTAGCTGCAAGCTTAGATTTCCTGCATGTGTGTATTATGCCCCTCATCAAAACATCATGTATATTTTGCATATTCTATATTCAAGAAGATATGCATTAGGTTGAATTTTGGGAAGAGAGGAAATAGCAATCTAGTCTACATTTGAGAATTTGAGTGGTCTATATATATGATTGCTTATAATTTGTAACAGTGTGTCAGGGGTGATGCCTGTTGGAAAATATAGGCAATATATTAATTTCAATAATTAATGGGAAACAAAATTCATATGAGTTCATGTACTAGAAAAAATAATTTTCAAAAGAACATGTACTATGTACCATAAGTTACTCCGTACGTGTTTAAAGGGTACGGTTGGACTTGGCACAGTCTTCGCAACTACAATTTGCTAGATTATGATCATTGGTCCCTTTTTTTTTGACAAAACGCAAAATCTTTGCTTCTCGATGCATAGATAGAAAGAGAGTTGTATACAAGCCCAAAGAAGGACCACACGCAGAATTACAACACAACGCCTCCTAGAGATTAGCTCCTGCTAGAAGCACTACCGCAAGGCCCCTCGCCTCTGCCCTAACCCACTGTCGGGCCTCCGCCCGTATCATGTCTAGAAGACGAGTGCCGCTGGGCTGCACACTATAAAAAATGACCGCTTTACGGTGCTTCCAGATCTACCAGGCCATGAGCATGATGATCGATGATGTGCCCTTATGCACAGCGGTGGGGACGGAGTGGATGGTCCGTTGCCACCAGTCCACAAAGTTGTCTCCGACGACGAGAGGGAAGGCAGTGGATCCGATCTAGGAGAGCACCTCGTGCCAGAGAATATACGAGAATGGGCAGCCAGTGAGGAGATGAGACATCGTCTCCTCCTCCTGGTCGCAAAGCACACACTGGGGTGCGTATTGCAAGCCGTGTCTTGCGAGACTCTCCCTAGTCTAACACCAGTCCTAGCAAACAAGCCAAATGAAGAAATTCAACCTTGGAGGTGCTCACGATTTCCAGTTTAACTTCCACGAGTCTGAACCGATCGCCCCTTGGAAGAGGGCATCGTAGAAGCACTTCGAAGAGTATTGGGCATCAAGAGTCCAAGGCCACTGGAGGACCTCTAGGGATGCTGAGAGCTGCACCCCGTGGATGGTAGGCCACACCTGAATGTACCGCCAAAGGCTTGATGTCAGAAATCCAATAGTGGTTGGCTATGGCCTCGCGGACGGTCCGGCATTTCCGAGCGCGCCCGACACCATCATGAGTAAGTCAGGCGACATATCTGGAATATACGAGTTGTCAAGCCAGCGGTCCTCCCAGAAGAGGGTGGGTGTTCCATCGCCAACCACCATCCGGGTGGATGCGACAAACACAAGGCGCTCATCTCTGGTGAATAGCAGGTCCAAGCCTCGCTAATGGCGAAGCGAATCGGTCTGCTGATAACCCCCAAGTGCAGGGGATAGTTGTAGCACCAATCAATGTGGAAGTAGGAGTATCGATCCACATGAGACGTAGGTAAGACCTTTATTCCCTTGGGCTATTTATGTCACTTATATAACCTTATATCTATTATATACTAAAAGCAAAATGAGGATGTCTAATAGAGCCACCACATTAAGCCACATCATCTATATTAATTTTGATACTTAGATCTAAAATATGTGGCTAGGATTTAATGAAATATTAGTGTTACGCAAAAAATTGTCACGTCCAACCTGTTAGGAATGTACACATCTTACATGGCCACGTACAAGCATAATAGATAAGAGATAGAGAAAATTATAGATGTGTTACGTGCAAAAAAAAGTGGCGTGCAGGGCCTAATGCAATACGTGTTGGATAAGGACTCACAGAACAACTAGCTACTAGCGTGGCTGTATGGGTCACTGGGACGGGCCGGAGGCCGGAGAAGAACATGCATCAACCGTCTGGTAATCTCTACTATATAATATACGTAAGCGCCGTGGTGGTACGTAAAAAAACCACGCTAAAAAAACCAGTTCTCGACCTCGTGCCTCTCCTCGCTAAAAAAAACGGTTCCTCACGCTAGATAAAACGATCCCCTTGGGCACCTGCAGGGCGACGACGACCACGCCTGCGCCATTCCTCCGGAGCTCTTGGTGGTGGTGGTTGCGCGGATAACTCGGCGGCGACAGAGCAGAGGCGGACGTTCTTCTCTCCCTCCGTCTCTGTCCTCCCGCACCACAAGCAGTATCAACAATTCGTCTCTGCCAGGCGGGGGCGCGGGGCTCTATCCGCCGTGCCAATCCCCAACACTTTACTTGCTTATGATTTTTGTCAGAGTGATTGAGGGTTCGGATTTTGACTGGATTCCGGCATAGATTTGCCGCAAATTCGTCTCTGCCAGGCGGGGGCGCGGGGCTCTGTCCGCCGTGCCAATCCCCAACACTTTACTTGCTTATGATTTTTGTCAGAATGATTGAGGGTTCGGATTTTGACTGGATTCCGGCATAGATTTGCCGCAACCGAATTGATCCTCGAGGAGGTCAATCTGTCCGTCGATCTGCTCGTAAGTTCTCATCCACCTAATTCCAATTTCAGATAGAAACTGACGAACATGACGCACTGCAATGACCTTATCACAGGACAGGACTGCAACGCCAAGCGCAACATTGCCAACTCCATCATCCACCTCTATCTCTGCAGCCTGCAGGGAGGACGTCCTAAGCAGGAGGGGCACCCTAGCCGCCTTCCAGGAATCCCACGAGAAGGGATACCTCAAAGTCGAAGTCCTCTATACTCTCTTTCTGAAATCCATTCAATTATTAACTTCAAAAAAATCCATTCAATTCATCTATCAGTCCAACTTAGCACAATCCTGACATCCTCTCTGAAACTGTTCTGCAAATGCTTCCACTCTCTTTCTGAAATCCATTAAATTCATCTATCAGTATATATGTTCCTTCCATGTCTTTTGTAAACCAGCGTTACTTTACAGTATGCAACTGTGACTGACTGCAGCCGAATTTGATGTGCTTCTCCCTGGGCGTATTGTGCACCTGCTGTAGGCTCTCAATGGTTTGGGACAGCACTTCGGTCTGCAACCAAGATTTGGGTTATTTAAACTTAGTGACGCTAATGGTATCTGAGTGCAGGTTTTCTTCAATCACCTGCTATGGCTTTTTGGCGCAAAACCTGATAATTATGTATTGGTTGTAGGCAAGTAGGCCGACATGTTCTGTTGAGTGTTGTATTTACCGTGGAGTTCAGTTATCAGGCTTAAGCTAAAGGTCTGTTTGTACTTTCCAGAGATGGATTGGCCATGCTCTCTGTATTGTTCTTTTTTTGAATATCTTGTAAATGCCACATAAAGTACAGGAAATTATTGGGTGCGTGCGTACAAGAATCACCCTTGACTCTTGTGTGTCTATGGATCTGAGGAAATCTTGATGCTTTATTGGTCTTGGTCACTAAAATGTTAGGTGTACATTCTTTCATTTTGTACTCCAATCAATCTTGGTCACTAAAATGTTAGGGCAGATGTTGATCTGTGGTTGACCTACCTCCTCCCTGTTCGATTCTGAAACTGCATCAGTTAGCTGCTGTTTGTGCGTGCTGTACTGTGTGTGCGTGTGTGCGTTCTGTACCTCCCTCTTCCCCCTGATGTTTTCACTACCTGCCCCTGGGGGTTTCACCCCATCTTTTTTGATGAAATGATAAAATTCAGGTGGGAGCTTTTTTGCTCCCCCCGATGACAGCTCAAAAAAGAAAGTAGTGATCCAATCAACTTGATGTTTTCTATGATTATGGATTTGATAGGAGGAACAAATGTTATTTAGACATTTTTTAGATAAAAGGCATTTTAATGCCCAACTTTGACTTAACAAAGCAGAGGTTCACGCCATACCATATGCTATGTAGACATCAATATTTTTCTCCATAGTTTACCCTCTACCTCCTTTATTATCCTAATACAGTCATATGCATATAAGAAAGTGCAGCTTTTGTTCCCACTTGTGCTCTGCTGAAGGAGACGACGGGAAACAGTGAAATCATAGTAGGTTATGCGAGATGATTGACTAAAAGTACACCCGTTGCAACGCACGGGCAGTTTGCTAGTTAAAGATAAAATAATTAGTGAAAATTATGAAGCAATCTCTATTTTTTGCCATTCTAATGAAAATTGTACTGTTTGAGATGGACGAGGAAAGTACCCTACTCTGCACGTCCGACCGAGGCATCACAAAATTCATGATAAACGGAAGAGGGAGGGCAACAATTAATTAATCTCATGGGAATTTTATGGATGCGCCGTACAAATAACCCGTCTGCATCTATTTTACAAATCAGGAATTGTTTCCCTTTTATTCGTGCAAGTCTGGAATTAATACACTACAGACGGATCAAAACTACATGCCAATTTCATAAGAGCTAAATTCAGAAAGAGTTTGAAATTAAAAAACTACCAATTAAGTTGTAAATTAGTTGGATAAATTTTTAAGCCCTGATTTTTATGTTTATGAAAATCCAGAATTTATCTCGCTGCAGCATTCGCGTTAGGTTGGAAATAGGCTATCTAAACGTACGGTCATTGAAGGTACACGACCGACATGATCGCCAGGTGTCATGGATTTCAAGGAGTTTGGTTTGAACCAACCCGAGACCTAGAAAAACTTGGGAGTAAGTCATTCCGAGAGTGCGGCTAGCAGCTCCATTCGAGGCGCGGTAATCATTCGCCATCACAGAGGAGGGTGTGCAACAGGTAATCAGGTCATCAAGATCCAACATCTTTATTTAATGTATATGTACTATCTCTCCCTAGATTGAGGTGTTCTGATCGTATATGAGTGCAACACAACTAATCAAAAGACAATCATACCACTAATTAGAGCATAATACACATAGCCGGTACAAAAAATTAATGCATAATCTGCAGTATGAAAGTTCAACTCCAACTCTTTTGGTAGTACGATGGGACATAGCCGGCAAAGACCGTGAGCAAATGCACCCATTGAAACCTCTTGCTGACATACATCGAAAACATCATGCAAAAATGACGTCCTCCATGCCACAACTCTTTTAATTAGTTACCATAATATATTTGTAATCAATAAAGTTTGACATTAAACGTGCAATACTTAGTCTTTTGCCCCAACTTAGGTTGCATATAGTATGGCCGGCAATGGCCATGCGCAAATGCACTCAAGGTAACATAATATGTTTCTCAAGTCTTGAGAGGTTCAATCTGTTCTGTTGGTCATTATAATGTCTTGAATAGTTATTTTGATATCCCTTGACGCCTCTCCTAAAAATAATGAAGGTTCGAGTATTATTTATATGTTGATGCTATCCATATTTTTCTGATAGTACACCATTCGATAATTATATTCATATAGTATGCGAGTTCGCAACACTGCATAGAGAGGGCAACGGACTAAGTTTCTCAACATGATGTCGGTTAGCGTCTTTCTACTCATTGGGAAGTTCATCGACTATCAGTTGTCTGTTAGTATGTCTCAGTTAAGGTCTGAGTGCCAAGTACGTGTATTTTATGTTATCCTTATTTTACTAATTGATGTTATCTTGGTATTATATTCATATAATATGCGAGTCTGTCATGCAGGACACATGACACAACTTAAGGATTAACGTACTCCAGTAACAACCAAAATGAAGAATGTTTAGTGTTTACATTTCTCACGCATCTCAGAGGTTGAACCAATACCACAAATTATTAGCGCGTTTTGAAAATATAAGGTGGATTATCCTATGCTCTACTTTTATGATGTCCATAAAAATATTCGGTATACTACCTAATTCAGCAATATGGATATTCCATTTGTTGCCAACCCTATTCACCTATTTTAATTGTAAGTACCACTATCTGTTCCATCCGGGTAAATATGTAAACCAATAAGGTAGCTAGGTATATCCAACTATTTTTCCCCAATCAAAATTTCCAGATTGATTTAAAAATGTGGGTCCATGTGCCTTTAGAGTTATTTTCTCTAAGATTAGCTAAATAATATTAGGGTTCTTATTTGGATTTTAGCTCGATGGCATTGTCGTAACGGACTGCCATAGTCCGTGACAACCAAAAAAGAGAGATCAAACGTAGGATATACATAGATGTGTATGTTCATTTATTGCGGACTACCAATACTAATGTTTATCATCCATATCCACTAATAAGGTTTCAACTTTTTAGCGACATAGTAGATATGCGGGATTTTAGTTAAAAGAGTTTTGTGATCACACTAAATTAGTAAGGAAACTTCAACAAGTTATATTTTTTGTTTCACCCATCACATCATGAGTTCATATGTAGTTTTCCTATGTAATCAAATACACTTTTGTGTGGGACTTGGGCATTCTATTTTATAAGATTTAAATGTATGTTCCATTGCAATCATGATTTTTGTTACTCTTATTATGGGACTCAAGTAACTACTCTAAAGTATTGGGTAGTATGAAAATGCTACCTAGGAGTATTATTAATCGGCCAGGGAAAAATTGGTGGTGCAATAGGATTGTAAAGATTATTCTGAGCACATGAAGTAAATTGACGACTCATTGAAACTGTGTAACATTAAATTCTCTTATGGAACTTCACTAAATTACATGGACCTGTGTCACACAAAATATATTTAAGAAATAGATAGATAGATAGATAGATAGATAGATAGATAGATATACAGAGAGAGAAGAGTAGTAGAACACATCGTTGGAAGTGTGGGCGATAGTAGGAAGACGGTAAAATATACCCAAAAAGCATTACTTTGGTTTCAAAATAGAGAGCATTCGAGAATATATAGTATGGTATTTTCGCAAATTTAGAAATGCCACAAATTAAAATGATTCAAAATACTATCCGCATATGAACCTAACATGATATTTGTGTCACCTAGAATCCTGTGATTTACAATGACATGTTTCCAAAATCTATGAAATCATAAATTTATTTCAGGAACATAATCAACACACTAAAGACGATGCCCTCGCATTTGCGAGGGCCACCTTGCTAGTTCACTTAATAAGATAAAACTAATTTGGTAATTTTTTTTTGAGGACAAGGTGGTCGTACCACCGCTCGAATAGATAGAAAGAATTGACCCAGTTTTGAGGGAAACCGGGTCCAAAAACCATACAATCTGTACAAAAGAACAACACAAACGAAGCGACCCGTCGTCCACACGACCCAAGTCGACAAACGCCACAACACACACCACCCGCTCCGGGGCCGCCGCCCCGGCGTAACAACCAGATCGACCTTCGCATTGCCCGAAAGCGATCCAGTCATGGTCGACGAACCCTCTGCCCACGCAGTCTTCATCCAGGTTGCCACCAAAACCACCTGTTCCGGGGCCGCCGCCCCGGTGTAGCAACCAGATCGACCTTCGCATTGCCCGAAGACGATCCAGTCGGGTCGACGAACCCTCTGCCCACGCAGTCTTCATCCAGGTCGCCACCCAAACCCACGCTAAACAACGGTTCTGCCTCAAAAACCGTCATAGCGTGGGAGACCCAGGCCACCGCCTCGACGTCCACCACCGTCCGGAGCCGCCGCCCCGGCGTCCGCCACCCTGACTGCAACTCCATCCTGCTTGGCCTTCACGAAACCGTTGCACCGCGAGGGCCAACAACTCCAAGGCGGCGCCTTCAAGAAGGAAGCGACTCCGTCGCCGCCGCCCGCTCCCACGGAGCTTAGGCTTTCACCCGGAACTGTTGACCACTCCCGTCGGATGGACTCGAAGCTCCACGACCGACGCAATCAAGAAGGGAACGACGCCCGGAGGCGCCGCCGTCGTCGGCCCCGACCTCGTCAGGGCAAGGCTTTCGCCCCGGAGCTCGATCTGTCCGCAAAGCGCAGGGAGCAGCAAGCAAGCCAGATATCATTGTTGCCGACCACCACCTCCACTGGCGCCACCACTGCCCCCGGGAACTCCTTCCCGAGCCCAGATGCAGCTAACCATGCATCCTCCGCAGCCGCGCCGTCGCCCTCGCACCCTTCTCCTCGCACGGACGCTGCAGCTTCTCCACAGAGCCCCATCCAGCACGCAGCCCGCACAGGCCGCGCCGCCGGGCCACGGCAAGCCCAGATGGGGCCGCCCGCAGCACACCCTGCAGAGGGCCGACGCCCCGCGCCACTCCGCCGCGCCCGACCTTCACGCGCCCGACCTCCGCACGCCCGACCTTCACTCCAATCGCCGCCACAGCTCGGGCCCGGCGGGCCCAGATCGGGCCCGCCAAGCAAATCGATCCAGCGGCTCCCCCGCGCGGCCGCAGGCGACGGCACCACCCTCCGCCGCCGCAACCCACGCTCCAGCCGCCACCACCCGAGCCCGCCGGCTCGGCTTCCTCCACCCCGGCCGCCGCCGCCCCCACGGGCCGGCCATCCACCAGACGAGACGCGAGGGCCTCCCCTCCGGCCACCTTTTGGCAGCAGCGGAGGGGTGCCGCCACCGCCGTGGCTGAGGCCGGCGACGGCAGCGGCAGGATGCTGCCGAGGGAGAAGAGCGGGCGGCGCTAGGGTTTCGTCCTTAGCGTCGCCTGGGGGTGGCGACGCGAGGGGAGGGGTTGCCTAATTTGGTAATTTTGAATATGAATAAAACAACAAATAAAATAACAAGTAAAGTAAAATAAGATCATGTTCTTTTACTTGCGGTTGGAGGCATCCTGATAAATGAAAGCCGTATTTGCATCCCCCTCAGCCAGCCATGCAATGTTGGACCGCTGGCGGGCCATAGAGCACTCAACCGAGGCAAGTCCAAGATAGGCATGCTTGTGGCGGGTGCACAACTTCTGCTCTAGCTCTGACAGGAGAAGAAACTTCATGGCCACGTCAAATCGAAAAATGATCTCACGAGCCATCATCAGTTGGAATCTGATGCACCAAATCTGCTTTGAGCTTGAGGACCGGGTGATGGAAGGGGTTTTTCTCATCAGCTGCCACCGCCCAATAATGTCTCCTCAAAACCATCCATCTTGATCCAAAACCTCTCGAATTGGAATCGCTGCTGACTTGTAGGTCGCGGTGAGCAATCTAGCAGGAGGGGGCCGGCAACGGTCTGAGGTGACGGTCGAGAGACAACGAAGCGAACAACTAGGTGCGAATCTTCCCAGATGACCGTACAAAATACCCGATCAAGATTGACTAACGTTGGAGTGCCCCGCTCATTAGGCTCGACTGTCGTGGAGGTAGATCTCCTTGAGCTCCTCATCATTGAGGAAGCATCGGAATCGACGCATCATGCGGTGGAGGAGGTTGTCATTGATCTTGTGTTCATCGCGGTAAATCATATTGAAGTCACCGCAAATGACCCAGGGGCCTGCCCGATCGAGTAGCTCACACATCTCGCATCTCAGTAAGCAAAGCAATCTTCTTCACGTCCTCCTGCGGCCTGTAGACGCACATCAACCACCAAAGATCTCCCCCGGAAGGGGGTCGTCACACAATTTGTCGACACATGGACATTGCACAGCTTAACCATGCTAACCCTCCAAAATCAAGCTTAGTCTCCTAGAGACACCTGATAGACGCACCCGTGGAGTTGACACCCATGCGGTGGGCCTGACAATTTAACTCCCGCATGTTCCACACCAGTACTTTAGGGTCATACGACACCAAGATGATTTTCACACACAGAAGGACCGAGGGGGTCAGACCTCAATGAGGCTACCCCCAACCTGATCTACATCCACGGACGGCCTCCGCGAAGCGCTCTGACTGACCAGTCGTAGAGCTCGGCGATTGCCTCTATCATGTTATCATGTCATCGCCCATGGGGACCTCGAAGAACCTATGGTACGCCGAAGTGGCTTCTTCCAAAATCTTCTCTTCACCCTCGACGATATCGAGCTTGCGTAGCAAGTTGCGATGAGCCCACTGCTCGTAGTGAAGTTCTCCACCCTGGCCAACGATGCGATGGCTACGCTGTGGCTAGAAATCAAGCTCGAGAAGGCGGTGCTGCACTGGAGGGGTCTACAGAAGAGCCTCCGCACGGGACTCGGTCGCCGCAAGGAAATCCCCAGGGTGCGGGGGCTCACGCCTCCCGTGTGGCTCATTGAAGCCAAGACTGACCTCGTCGGGGGTTCTGCTCCGAACTGGATTGGTGACGACGCGAACCATGGCAGGAGGGAGAGAGATCCCATGCCGAATGAGGGTAGCGGCAGCTGACGCGAGAGTGACATCGGTGGGGCCGAACCCAGGAGCATCGGCGGGCACATCCCATCGCCTCGTCCGATGACCGAAGGAACATCCACAGCGCTGACCGGCCTCCCAAAGCACCCACCCGACCAGGCGTCGGATGCGTCTGACTGCAGCGACGCCGACGCACCACCTTGCACCTCACAGAAATCCGACAAAGTGGGGCGCCGCACTGGCCTCCTAAACGGGCACACCGTCGGTAGACGCGCTCAGGCCGGCCGAAGGCAAAGGAGTGGAGCGTGGAGACGGATCGGGTGCTAGGACCAAAGGGGTGCCGAGCGGGCCGTAGACAAGGCCTTCCAGGATTGACTGGTGGCACGGGCCAGCCAGACCTCGAAACTGGTCGGGCCAAGGCTAGGCACGCCAGATGGATTGAAAAGAGCTCGGTGCCTGGCCCACGGACCTGCGTCCACCACATCCACGAAGGATGACCGAACAGGGTTGAACGACCCAGTCAGCGCCAAGCTGGCCACGGGCCCAGCCATTGCCCCCACCGCCACACAGATAGTGGGACCCGCCACCAAAGCAACGTCGTCCTCAACCTCCCGCACCGTGCCTTCCGGAATCGACGCATCGGATTCAAACCGAGGTGACGAAGGCAGCGGCGCATTGGTCCCATTATTAACCCTAGACCTTGGGTTTAGTTCTTGGACAAGACTACAGAGCGGCACCGGCACCGCTCTGTAGTCGTCCCAGCGGCGGTCAACGCAACCCAGAATCTCTTCGCGCGAGTGCGTGACCGCGGCAGTTCTTCCATTCCTGGGCCGCACACACAGCCCGCTAGCAGTACATAGCCCGAAAACTGGATTACCTCACACGATAGACGAGAAACCTATTTTGGCCCGTAGATATAGCAGAAACCACCCAGTACGACCAAAAATAAGTACTGTAGAACACTGTCTCCAGATCTGAAAATTACAGGTCCGAATCTAGCAAAACCGGAGGATAAAAAACCTGGAGGAAGGCATGAACTTTCAAATCCAACCCTCTCCATTCAAATCCTGTTGCAGAAAAAAGAAGAAAATGTTGAGTTAGCAACACTAACATGTCTCCATCATTTATATATGTTTACACGTAAACAAAAGATGGACAGTGCTATCGATGGATCTAACCTTGCCGTTTTCGGTTAATGTTATCTCAAACAACCAAGGTACAAACAAACTTAGTTAACTCACCTCTGGTTACCAAGTTGTTTTATGCTATCGATCAATTTAGATCACGGCACCTACCAAATTCATCTTAAGTTAATTCATGGTAGCTAGCCATGTTAAATCGTTGCAAAGATGTTCATGCAAGCTACCCAGTTATTTCAAGTTATCTACCAAGTTCATTGATGCTAGCTATCAGGTTAAATCATTGCTTTTAATTTAAAAAACCTAGCTACCAGGTTAAAACATGCTACCTATCAGATTAATCCAATACAACGGCCATATTAATTCATGCTAGCTATCAAGTTAATTCATCCCAGCACCAGGCTCATTCAAGCTAAGTAGCTAACTATCAGGTTAAATAGTTGCTAGTCGATTTCAAAAAAGCTAGCTAACAGGTTAATTCATGATACCTATGAGATTAATTCAATACAGATGCCATATAAAGTTGCGCACCTCAGTAGCAAAAACAGAGCAAGTGGACATCATAGTGCTATGTTAAAAATTCTAGCCATGGCATATGTTCAGTCTTGGGTTCATTCCGGGACATCAACAACTGATTTTCCTGTCTTTGATTTTTCTAACTCCCTAGACATGATTCCCTACACAAATACCAAGAGCACTTCCTTTCTGGGTAATCTTAGTAAGCGCTTAGGAGTTGCTAGATTAATTAGTCCTATTCACTACTCCACTACTCACCTCCATGGTATGAATAATGACATTAGAGTTATCCTTGTAGCAGCCACCACGTTAATTAGTCATGATTACCATATTAATTCGTCACGATCAGTAGATTATCACTATAACAATTACCATGGTGTTTATAAATCACTCACCAAATTATCCTAGTAGCAACTATCAGATTAACTAGTCACACATAAGAGGCTATCTATGTAAAAAATTACCATGTCCTTTGAAAAAGCAATTAAAAGATTAATTAGCCATAGCTGACAGATTAATTAGCCATAGTTGCCAGACTAATATCTACATAAAAAATTACCATATTCTTTGAGAAAGCAATTACCAGATTAATTAGCCACAGTTTACATAATCATTAGCCACAGTTAACAAATTAATTATCCATTTAAACAATTACCATGTTATATGAAAAATCAGTTACCAAATTAATTAGTCACACTTGACAGATTAATTAGCCATAATTACCAGGTTAATTAACTATATGTAAAAATTTACCATGTTCTTTGAAAAAACAATAACGAGACTAATTAGCCACAATTGACAGATTATTTAGCCACTCTTGACAGATTATTAAGCCACACTTGACAGATTAGTTAACTATGTAACCAGCAACCATGTTTTTTGAAAAAACAATTACACGATTAATTACAATAGTTACTAGATTAATTGGCCACAATTAACAGATTAATTAGCCACAGTTAACACGATTCACAACAAGCTCTGCAACAACGATGCGCAGCCGTACGGCGACACATAGGTCCATTGATGAGAGGAGAAATAGAGGCTCGCCAGAAACCTCCTATTCGCATGCGTGGCTTCTTGCGCTCAGATGCAGCGGCGTTCCTCCATCTCCCGGCGTGGCGCCTCCTTGCTGCGTGCTCGGCAGCTGCGGGGCTCCTCCATCTCCATGGCGCAGCAACTCCTTATGTGTCCTCGACGCTGACGGCCTTCTACTCTCGCGCCTCTTGGGCGCGGCGTCTGCTTGGCGGCAATGGACTTCTCCTCTCGCGCCTCTCCGGCGAGGCGCCTGCTCGGCGCGACGGCTTTCACCTCTCGCGCCTCTCCGGCGAGGCGCCTGCTAGGCGGCGATGGCCTTCTCCTCTCGCGCCTCTCCGGCGCACCGCTGCTCCCTCCGTGACGTTCTGTGAGAGAGAAATTGTGTGGCAGGAGGAGCTCGCGAACGGATAACAGATAAGGTGGACGAGGTACACACGATGCCTTTTCGTGAATCTTAAAGCGCCGCTGCCAGAAGAGACACGCGAGCGGCGCCTTTCCTTAGCTTTTCCCATAATTCTTATGGTTCAAGAATTTTTCTTATCTTTATAGTTTAAATAGGGTTTTTTTGCGAAAAGGTTCACCGATCTATTAGTAAACATCAATAGCAGTACAAAGAAACCCAAAAGTAATAAAAATTACAAATATGTCCTTGGACCACCTAGCGACGACAACAATCACTAGATTGAGCCGAAGGCGCATCGCTGTCCTCACCCCTCCATCACCGGAGCCAAGCATAGTGCCGTCGGCTTTTTTTTCCAAAATTATTTTTTCCAAAAAATTTATTTTAAAAAAATTGAACTTTTTATATATTTTTTTAATTCTACTCCGAAATTTACCACTTTTGTTTTTTTATTTTAAATTTCGAAATTTCCCATTTAGCCACACACTTAATCTCTAGTCAAAGTAATTAACCTGGTCAAACTTCCCATTCGGTCACCCATCCTCAAATTGCTCTAGCCCACGCTTAACTTTTGAGTTCCTTTCAAATACAAACTCATATACAACTACACAGTCAATTTCATGCAGAAAATTCCAAAAGCAAAGCATGAGCACTATTAGAGAGAGACTGACCAAATCCGATGCAGGAGTCTGATCAGCCACAAGTAACGGTCAAGAGGAAGCATATCGTCTAATGCACAATATCCACTTGAATATAGATAGTCATGCCCGAGAGGCTTAGTGTCTCTGCCTAGATACTTTGGCTCATCAGAAACACTAGCAGCCAAAGTATGATACGGGATCACAGGTGGCAAACCTGATAAAGCACCCTCTCTTTCAAACAGGATACACGATTGAGCTGCCAAAGAGGACAGTGTAGCTTGTCTCACATAATTTACTCCAGCGATGCAAGTGGATATTGTTTTTACAGGAAGCATATGTAATGAAAAGATAGAGACTATGCTATGCCCAATTTACTACGGCCATGAAAGTGGCCATTGTTTTTACAGAAAGTGTAAACTAGTGGTCAATGTTTTTACAGGAAAGCTATCAAAATAATTTGAGGAAGACAGTATTCATACAGGAAGATAAACAGATGGATATCAATCTCAATATAGTAATTGAAGCGGTATACATTAACATACCAGGAAGAAAGGCAAGGATACCAAGGAACAATAGGGCATACACCTAGGAGCTATCACCCTCCATGTGACCCGTGGATATAAAATATGATAGGAACAGAAGAGAGCTTCCCTTTGCTGCAGCTAAAGTACATGCAACGTAAATGAATGATGGATTATATCTGGCGATGAACAAACATGACTGAATCAAGCAAGCTATCACAATCCAGAACCAAGGATGGAGACACTAGAAACGAACAAAATATGTAGATCAGATTCAGACAGCAACCATAACATCATTCTATGGCAGAGACAACCAGATCTAAACATTGCCATAAGAGCCACACATCATATAGCACTATAATATAGATATCAACACATTTTTTTCACCAGACTCAAACCTCCTGATATGGACAAGCATATATGAATAGCAAAAGATTACCAAAATCTCGATGATTATGTCATGGTGCTTAATATATTTCTCTTTCAAAGCATCCATATAGATATGAAGATAGTACAAAGCTAAAGGATAACTAGTTTCACGTAACACAATTCTGTTACATAGAAGAAACTAATGCCTTTTGGAAAACAATCAGGGGTACAATGTATTGCAGAAGTTATAAGATATATTGCAAACAAACAATGGCATAGTCCAAGTCAATGGTATAGCTTGAGCTCAGTTCTGGGATTCATACTCAGTATGAAATGCGTCTAGTATCTCATTTTGTATATTCTTAATTTCTTATTCTATAACTCTACATCAAAGCTAAGCCATACTAAGTGATTGGTAATGGATCCCAAAGACGACATTATTTCCCTGAATGAGTGCAAGGAGAGAAAATAATCAGGTCTAAATGTCATCAGGTTTTAGTGCATAGTCTGAGCAGCACAGATCGCATCAAAAGCAAATGCTTATAATTGTTTGTTCATATAATTCATATGTAAAGGCTGGCGTTCATTTAATAAATGTTCCCTAACCTGATTACTTAGACTTCTAGATTTGTGCACTTAAAAACTTGAAGCATATAGCCTCAAAAATTTGAAGAATACAATACTTCGAACACATTGTGAGCAACCAATTCAAATTCAATTAAATAGAGAATCTAGTATGCTTGTCATCAATATCATCACACAAATATCCACATCAACGACACATCTCAATCCAATGATAATGAGATAGAGGAAGGGGGACGTAAAGGAGCAAGAGGGAGAGGAAATCACCAGATCCTTGCAGGTTCGTTGTGGATGGAGAGGCGGCAGCACGCCTCCACCGGCGGGATCTGCGGAGAACTGGCCGCGTCTCCCACAGCCGCGAACGACGGCCACGAATTACCGCCCAAGGTGGAGGCAGATGTGACGGTGACGGTACCGAGGCAACGCATCGACTCCTAGCGGAGGCTGCCCGGCATTTGCGCGGTCTCCGGTGCTGCTCCTATGAGCACGTCGAATCGGCCCGTCCTCCCAAGAGGCGGCGGCAGTGGCCCATGGCCGGCACCCAGCACACCGGAGCTGCAAAACAGTACAAGCAGCATCAGCACCACCGCAGCAGCCACCTAGGTCCATGGCGCCCCCGCGTTGGAGGCAGAGGCGGCTAGGATTAGCCTAGGCGGCGCGGGCATGTTGGCAATCTTTCATTAGCCGCACTTTTGCTAACTGCCGTGGATTAAACTGCCATCGGCAAACATTACCGGCCCTTTTTGGAAGGTGGACTAATTTTTGGAGGCGATATTGACAAGTGCCGTGCATTGCCGATATTTAAAGGCACTTTTACTTTCAGTGCCGTCGTTATTTAGAGGCGGTTTAACTTACTGCCGGTGATTAAGTCTTAATTAGTGGCACTAATTGTTATCTGCCACCTAATGACAGTTTTTGCGGCACAAAGCAAATATGCCGCAATGAAAGTGCTGGGCTGCGGTAGTGAGAAGACCTGAGTACAAATGGAAGGAATGCTGCTGGCCCAGATGTGCATCTCCGATGGAGGACGAGTGGGGTTTGAGTTTTTTTATGGACAGCGTAGTGCGATGCTCTGACCGCGCTACAAGACGATCGAATCGGAATAAAGCTGGCCCATGGCCCATGGTACGTACACTGTAGCTTGGTATTTCAGCAGGTAGTAATTTATTTATGGAAAATATAAAGGGAGAGAAATAGAGGGGCATGTACATATACGAGACCTGCTGCCTCTTCTGCGTGCCTTAAGAAAGCTATAAACGGACGTAAGAATAATAATATAATAAGAAATACTAATATATGCATGTAATAACGCCTAGATTCTCTATTTAATTGAATTTGAATTGGTCAGCTTTGGGAAATTGAATTTGAACCGTTAAAAGAAAGACTCTACTTTGGGAAATTGATTTGTATTTGTATACAAATATGAATTTCCATACATATAAATGAAGAACTAAAAATAAATTCGTAAATAAAATTGTTTAAAATGGGTATGGCAACCCCTCTCTTGAGCTCCTCTTTACTCTACATGCCACCGCCGACAACCCATGAGCCGTGACGCCTCTTCACTGGCAGTTGAAATGGTTGTGGCCCTCGGGTTTGGTCTCTCTACCTCTCTTCCTGCTTCCCCTATTTGGCTGATTGGGTATGATGCATGAATGGAGAAGGAATGGCCACAACCTTGGAGGAGGAGAGGGGGAGACAAGTGGAGGGAGGAAGAAGAGGAGATAGGGGTTAACAGGTGGACCCAGCATATTTTATTATCTATTGGATGATTTTATGATTATTTTTAATTTGTTTATTTGCTTACTGTGGCTGTCATTAGGACCCATGTGGCGCCACGTAAAGTCAAAACCAGCTTGACTCACCTCGGGGTAATTCGAATGATTTAGATAGTCAAAGGTACGTTGTTATCAGTTTTGGAGTTCAGGGTAAAAAGTAATGGTTTTGCTAAATCTAAGTCGACTGTGTGCCGTCCGATTAGATCAGACGTCTAACATCGTCGACTTAGACATAAGAAAATCTAAGTCGACTTAGACGTAGACACACCCGAAAAATAAACTTTGGCAATAGCTGTCTGGGGGAAACGCGAACACATTTCCTTCTTCTTTTTTCTTCCCATCTCCCGTTTAATAGTAGAGATTATGATTTGTTTCCAAGGAATAAGGCTGATCTATCTGAAACAATCCCTTATTTTCAGAAAATAATTTTGGAAATTGCAGTGACGTCGGCGATATCACTGCACCATGGCCGGCCATGCTCGCTAGTAAAGTTAAAGAGAAAAGATACTGTAAAATGTAAAGCAGGGTGCCAATTAACCTGGTGCGCATCAGCTTTCGGTTGCAGGTCAAGTCGCGCACTAACTCAACAAATATATAATCCTCTTTTCCTCGCTAGGTTCATGCATATCACAAGCCGAGCAGAAGTCAAGCGTTGTGCTTCGCCCCGAAGAAAGAATCATGCATGGAAAGACAGCATCTTCCGTACGCATTTTATATATATATATATATATATATATATATATATATATATAGGTATCAGCTATTCTACAACCACTTGTAGAATAGTTATTCTATAACCCTTTCTGAACTTCGCCCGTCGCATAAGTTAACTTCGGCTTTTTAAGTGAACTTCAGTTTTTTTCATAAATGGACTATACATATTCACAGGAGCAAAACGTAACTTCGAGTCGATTAATAAGTGAACTTCACGTAGCTCAGTGGATAGCTGACTCGCCCCTTACAACTTCACAGTACCATCTTTTTCTGAATTTTTCAGCATATTATCCTTTCTGAACTTCGCCCGTCGTATAAGTTAACTTCGTCCGCCACGTAAGTGAACTTGACAGAAATTTCACAAATGAACTCCTTGGCTGATAAAAAAAAACTGAAAAAAAGTGAACTTCAAATCTTTTAGCAACTTAACTTCCCGTCTCACTGAAGAGGACTTCAGAACCATAAATAATCAATCTGAACCATAAATAATCAATATTTTTATTCTACTCCCAATGAGAGTAAAAGGTTCAAACTTCTAGATTGAAAATCATGAACTTCATGGCAAATGATGAACTATTTTCGCAAGTATAAATTCAGAATTTTTTCCCATAAATAAGTGTCGATTTGAAGTCTCCAATAAATTGTACTTCGCGAAAAAATGAACTGATGTGTGAAGGAAAATAAACTTCCGTCCCTCGTGAAGTGCACTTCACCATTCTCCAGTAGCAAGTAGCGCACTGCTGAAAAAAGAAAAACCAAACTTCCAAAATTGTGATGATTTACCGTGCACTGCAACTGAATCATTTTGGTAATTGTCGCAAAAACTGAAATTCTTCTAAATATCATACTACATGAAGTCTTTTAATAAAAAGAGGACGACAGCACGCCCTGCAGCCTTGTGGGACACTGAACCAAACTTCAGAAGTCATTAGACTAAAATTCCAGACCAGATTCACCTAGCATCGGGTTAGGAGACGCGGTTCAGTGGACAGACGAGGCTCGCCGGGGTAGTCTGCGGGTGCCCGTCGAGGCGTCGTGGTGCTCGTGGCTGTCCAAAGCTAAGCTGACCTTCACGGGATTGAACTTAGCTCGAGAGACAGACCTCGATGGACTCCCCGTGCGCGGCGCCCGGTTAACTCCCGCGCGCTCCGTTTGTGGACTCCCCGCGGCGGCGACGGTGAACTCCGTTGGCTCCGTCGGTGGAATATGGACTATCGTGGCAGCACGGTCCATGGACTGCACGCGGTGGAAGCGAGGTCTGCCTGAGAGTCAACGACGGCGATCCTAGGAGTCCATGGCCGCGCATCTGGGAGTTACGATGGGAGCAGCCACGGAGGCGCCGCTCGGGGAGTCTAGAAGGCTGCTAGCGGGAGTCCAGATAGGAACAAGTTGGAGTCCGTGGGGGGCGTGCTGGGAGCTCGGTGGTCCACGGCCGCACGCGCTGGTGGAGCGCGAACCACGGCGATGCACTGGAGGAGCCGAGGCCGGCAGCGACGCACGCACGGTAGAGCCGGAGAAGCGCGCCAGTGATGCTTGGCTATGGAGGTGCGCCGGTGGTGGGCAGAGTCGCGCCGCTGGTGGAGGTACGGGCATCCAGCGCCGGCATGGTGGAGAAACGGGAGGCGGCGCAGCGGAGGTGGGGGGCAGCGATGCCGGCTGCCGCCGTGGAAGATGGTGGGGCGCGGGTGGCCGCCTGGTGGTGGTGCGCGCGGGTGCTCGGCCGGGATAGCGCGTGGCGGCGCGTGGGTCGCCGGCAGGGTGACGCGCGGCGGTGGCCGGGGGCTCGCGGCACGCCGGCTGGCTGTTCGGGTCAGGGAATCGAGCGGAGGAGTGGATGGGTTGGGGACGACGGGGAACACGTTGCGGGATTTTCTGTGAGGAATTATGTGTGGCTGATTTGGTGGGTGTGTTGTAGAATAGTTATTCTACAATCTCTTAAGAGGGGTTGTAGAATAGTCCCACCATATATATATATATCCCATTATATACTCCTGGGTGTACATACTCCCATACTCAATATACCTCACATACGAGGGTATTATACCACTTTATATTTTTTTATATACCTCATTAATTATTCTAAGATACCTCAATACAAAAAGTATGAAAAAAAATTATCACCATAGTCCTCAATTTTTTCATATACCTTTATTTCATACAAAAAGCAGTATATGTGCAAATAATATAAAATATATAGATTCAAACGAAAATTTTCATGTAACTCACTTTGGGGTATCTACTATTAAATAATGAAGTATATTAAAAATGATAAAGAGGTATATATGATTCACCTATGTGGTATATTGAACGTGAGAGTACATACGCCTAGGAGTACAGAACCATTTTCCTATATATATTATATGAGTTAATAGCACCAGCGGTCACACAACTCGTCGTCGATGTGCACTTAAGTCACACATCTGGATAACTGAATTTTTTGGTCACACAACTCGTCATCTGGTGCACTTAAGTCACTGGCCCCACCTGTCAGTCCGTTTTCCGTTGAAGTTGATGCTGACTGGACACGTAATTTTGCAAAAACCCCCCTGTACTTTTGAACATTTGCAAAAACCCCCCTGTATTTTTGGACATTTCAAAAATTCAGGGGTTTTTTGCAAAAATACAGGGGGTTTTTTGCAAATGTTCAAAAATACAGGGGGGGTTTTTGCAAAATTACGACTGGACACGTAATTTTGCAAAAACCCCCCTGTATTTTTGGACATTTGCAAAAAAAACCCTGTATTTTTGGACATTTCAAAAATTCAGGGGTTTTTTGCAAAAATACAGGGGGGTTTTTGCAAATGTTCAAAAGTACAGGGGGGTTTTTGCAAAATTACGTGTCCAGTCAGCATCAACTTCAACGGAAAACGGACTGACAGGTGGGGCCAGTGACTTAAGTGCACCAGATGACGAGTTGTGTGACCAAAAAATTCAGTTATCCAGATGTGTGACTTAAGTGCACATCGACGACGAGTTGTGTGACCACCGGTGCAAATAACTCTATATTATATATAGCGCTTCCCTGGACAGACTTGACGAAGGGAAAGCTAGCGCATTGATTCATCTTCTTCTCCTCCTCCCACTGAACTGACAAACTGAAGGATGGCGGCTGACGACGACCAGCTGCACTTGCTAGCACTTTGCAACGGAAGAAACGCCGTCGGGCTGCCCGACGAGGAGTACGCCGCGGAGCTCCAGCTCCAAGAAGTGATCATGTCGTCCGTCATGGCGGCCGCGGCGCTTGCGGTACTACCGCCTGATAGCTGTGCTCCTGCTGCCGCCACAAGCTATGAGGCCGCGGGTGAGTGCTCCTCCTCTGCCTCGCTGCTGATCCCCGCCACCGACGACGACGCAACTCTACTCGAGTGCCTCCCCTCGTCAGCTGGGCCGTCCATCCCGGCGACGTTCCTCTTGTGCATGTGACGTAAGAAACACCACGTTCGAAATCATGCATGTCATGAAATAATTTTGGGAACGTAAGACTTCTAGGTGCCAACATATATATAGAATACATTATATATGTTAATGTAAGAATTCTCGGTGCCAACACATATAACTAGCGTAGCGTGATGATTGTAACTAAAACCAGTCCACATATATAGAAATCCACGTCATGGTCCGCAAGATAGCATATAAGCAACACGATTTAAGAAGCACGATTACAAGGAGATTAACCAACGTAAATAATGGTACTTGCTCCGATCCGATCGGCCGCCGGCATGCACATGGACTACCGATCTCACGCTGCGCTGCACGAGGAATGAGACGCCCAGTGCTTCCCACATCCATAGCAGAACTCGAAGCCACACCTGCACTAGCAAATTAATTACTAATGGTTAAATTAATTAATGCAAGTAAGTAGTACCACATGCGACGCGATCGAGCGGGGGAGGGGCACCATGCACCTGCAAGTGATGTGCAAGCAACCCTCGGATTTCTGTACCAGGAACTTGCACTGGGGGCACCTCTTCCACTTCTCCCCCATGGCCATCGCCATCACCGCCAAGTCCTCCTTCCCCCTGTCCCCAGCCGCGAGCTGCCCGTACTCGGCGCAGCCAACGCCGGCGTGCCACGGCACGCCGCAGCATGCGCAAAAAAGCCTCTTGCAGCTCGGGCACTCCGACTCCGCGACGTCGCCGCCGAGGTCGTCCACCATCATCGCCGAGCAGTCCTTGAAGGGGCAGTAGTACACCTTGTTGGCTCCGAGAACCATGGACTCGCACATCACGGCGCACCACGCCTCGAAGGCCTCCCGGGGGACCATGCCCTGGCAGAGCTCGGGGTCGAGCACGCCGCCGCAGCCGTCCTCAGGGCACCTCACGTCGGCCGTCCTGTCCTGGATCTTGACGCGGATGTAGCCCGCGAGGCAGGTGCCGCAGAAGGCGTGCCCGCAGCCGCGGCTGGCGCTGTGCGCGTCCGATGGTGGCACGGCGTCCATGCAGATCTTGCAGAAGAAGAACGTCGCGGGGATGGACGGCCCAGCTGACGAGGGGAGGCACTCGAGTAGAGTTGCGTCGTCGTCGGTGGCGGGGGCAAGCGGTGGGATCATTAGCGAGGCAGAGGAGGAGCACTCACCCGCGGCCTCATAGCTTGTGGCGGCAGCAGGAGCACAGCTATCAGGCGGTACCGCAAGCGCCGCGGCCGCCATGACGGAGGACATGATCACTTCTTGGAGCTGGAGCTCCGCGGCGTACTCCTCGTCGGGCAGCCCGGCGGCGTTTCTTCCGTTGCAAAGTGCTAGCAAGTGCAGCTGGTCGTCGTCAGCCGCCATCCTTCAGTTTGTCAGTTCAGTGGGAGGAGGAGAAGAAGATGAATCAATGCGCTAGCTTTCCATTCGTCAAGTCTGTCCAGGGAAGCGCTAGATATATATATATAATGATGACTCCCACAGTTAGCAAATCCGGCGAAACGATCTGATCAGCCGGTGGGAAATAATCATGGCCGAGGCCGACATAACAAAGCCTTTCTTCACTACTAATCAGCTGACGCATGCGTACGGAAGATGCTGTCTTTCCATGCATGATTCTTTCTTCGGGGCGAAGCACAACGCTTGACTTCTGCTCGGCTTGTGATATGCATGAACCTAGCGAGGAAAAGAGGATTAGATTTGTTGAGTTAGTGCGCGACTTGACCTGCAACTGAAAGCTGGTGCGCACCTGGTTAATTGGCACCCTGCTTTACATTTTACAGTATCTTTTCTCTTTAACTTTACTAGCTAGCTAGCATGGCCGGCCATGGTGCAGTGATGTCGCCGACGTCACCGCAATTAACTTGGCTGGCTTAATTTGCTACATTTTATTTGTTGGAAACAATCATGATTTTCCAAAATTATTTTCTGAAAATAAGGGATTGTTTCGGATAGATCAGCCTTATTCGTTGGAAATAAATCATAATCTCTACTATTAAACGGGAGATGGGAAGAAAAAAGAAGAAGGAAATGTGTTCGCGTTTCCCCCAGTCAGCTATTGCCAAAGTTTATTTTTCGGGTGTGTCTACGTCTAAGTCGACTCAGATTTTCTTATGTCTAAGTCGGCGATGTTAGACGTCTGATCTAATCGGCGGCACACAGTCGACTTAGATTTAGCAAAACCGTTACTTTTTACCCTGAACTCCAAAACTGATAACAACGTACCTTTGACAATCTAAATCATTCGAATTGCCCCGAGGTGAGTCAAGCTGGTTTTGACTTGCCGTGGCGCCACATGGATCCTCATGACAGCCACAATAAGCAATAAAAAAATAAAAAATAATCATAAAATCATCCAATAGATAATAAAATATGCTGGGTCCACCTGTTATCCCCTATCTCCTCTTCTTCCTCCCTCCACTTGTCTCCCCCTCTCCTCCTCCAAGGTTGTGGCCATTCCTTCTCCATTCATGCATCATACCCAATCAGCCAAATAGGGGAAGCAGGAAGAGAGGTAGAGAGACCAAACCCGAGGGCCACAACCATTTCAACTGCCAGTGAAGAGGCGTCACGGCTCATGGGTTGTCGGCGGTGGCATATAGAGTAGAGAGGAGCTCAAGAGAGGGGTTGCCATACCCATTTTAAACAATTTTATTTACGAATTTATTTTTAGTTCTTCATTTATATGTATGGAAATTCATATTTGTATACAAATCAATTTCCCAAAGTAGAGTCTTTCTTTTTACGGTTAATCTAATTGGGCCTATGAATGTTGCAAATCAGTTTCACATCATTTGCTTTGACCTGGGTTATCCATTGCTTTTGGTCAAATTTCCGTGCTAAGATAATCAATTTAGTGGTGTTTCAATTTTTTGTAATATTACCACTTCTTTTAGTTCCTACTTGTAGTAATGCACATTTGCTTCCACTCATATTAAGAGTTTGACACTTATGATCCTAAGGAGAACAATTTGCTACCACCTTATGTGAGGAAAAGGTCAAAAAATTGCCGAAATAGTGCAACACGTGATCTAGTATTTGCTTTATCACAATCAGGAGTATGCGCTGCCTTTAATATATATAGGTGTGCTTGTTTCTTTTGTTGTGCTCCTGTACTTCATATGGTCATTTTTTGAGATGCTCTTCTTGTATTTCCAGTTAGGAATAAGAGAATATGCTTTCTGAACGTTGCTCATAGTTTATTCTACAAAAGAAACAATGATTTTCTCATTACTCTTTTAGTACTTTAGTTCTAAAAAAATCCGTAGACATCCTAACTGTTACTACTACTCGCACCACAAAATGAACATCCAATCCTTCAAGACAACAAAACAACTTCCCATTTTTCCGTAGTGCCTTGAATCTTCTCAGTTGACAGATCTAAGGCTATTTTTACTGTATGTGTATCTCGGTTTAATCATACCCTTGCATAGATCTAAATTTCTATGGATAAAAATTAAATGTTAAGTTTTAGCTCATTAATCTGGTTATCTTACTCTCTCTCTCTCTCTCTCTTCTCTCTCTCTCTCTCTCTTACGCTGGCTCTCTCTGCTCCCTTCAGGCAATGGTAGAGTACTTCAGTTGGCTTATACAAGTTCTCTGGTACAGCGGGAAGATCAATATTTTTATGTCCATCTATCGTGTTTATTAACTTCCTAACTGTTGCGCACAAGATGGCATCGACCGGAACAGCCACCAGCGCCACACACATATCATCGCTTGGTTCCATGGTCAAGATTATGTACACATTCCTCAAATACAAAGGCTATCAGGTAAACATCACTCACTGGTACACTCTGATATCGCTCATGAAAGAGCAGCCTGTAGACTATACTACCAAGAGTTTTTTACTTCTGTAATTCTGATCTGGAAGCTCTTTTGCTGCATATCCAGATGATGTCGATGTAGCTTTTATCCCGTTAGTGTCGTCAATCTCTTATTGTTGTGAAGATGGAGGCTAGAGACTTCTACATCGGGCTTGAAATCAAGAATTTGGAATTCTGATCATTCGATCGTTTTCTAGAGTGCACCAACCTTTTTATATAAAACTAGCTATAGGATGGAAAACTTTGCGTAATCTGTTTTTTTTGTAATATTATTTCAGGATGCTATCACGATATCATGTTCGTCGCTCTCTATGTATAACTGTTTTTAAGCATGAGGCAGTAAGATAAGTTATTTGTCATTACTTTCTTTCCTCACCGGAATGATTCGATGTATTAGTTGTGCCACGTGGATTTTTTGCTTTTCATTTGGTGAAATCGTTGTTTCCCTTTACCAGAAAATGTGATTTTTATTTGTTCATTTTTTTTGTACTGGTAGGAAATGATGGCTATTATTTGTTCAAAAAACTTATACTAGTTGGAAGTGGGATTTTCTGATCTCCCACCCATTTATTTTTAGCCTAAAAAACGACTATCCCAAAAAGGGAATTGATTTTTTCATTGAGTTTTTGTTCAAACTAAAAAGATCAAGTCTCTTTTCGTTTTTCACGAGAAAAGGGAATAGTTTTTGCTCATTAAATTTATTGCGCGGGAAAATTTAATTGGCCCTGAATAAGCCTGCTCTAAAAGGGAATAGACCCGATGTAAAGACAGCAGTTAAAAACTTTGTACCACAGCAGTTTGCGCGTGCGGGGAAAAGGGAATAGCACAGACGTATAACGACACGTATACGCGTACTACGCCGGAAAAGGAAACCTCGCGCGATCAAACTCTTACCGTTTCTGGATAATACGCGTGGTAGGCTGGTCGGAAAAGCGATCGATGGAATCGTTTCCAATGGCCAGCCATCTTCCCCTGTTCTCCACATTTACAGGAGAAGCTGAACTTTGATCGTGTGGCATACACAACGGTTCTGCGATACGATTCAGAAAGCCTCAAGTAAACCACTTATGATACATATTCTACTTATATTCGATTGTTCTTTATCCTGAACTAAGTAAATATGTATCCAGAAGAGTTCTACAATTTCTGAGGCAAAGCAGCAGCCATGGAGCCTGCTAGCTTGGCGTCCTTTATCCTCAACCCAAGTAAATATCTTCCGTCATGCTCGATTACATACAACATTGACAACGACGATGAGAAGGGGAATGGTACCGTCCATTTATCAGCATGGAAACAACCGCAGGTCGGCGGTTCCACTACACAAGTAGTCCAAAACTCGACAAAGAAAAACAGCTTCTGAAAACTCAACAGTACAATAAATCTAGTTAGCTCGAAACCATGATCATCTGATCACACGCCTGGAGGGCCTGGTTCGCGTAGTATCTCACGTCCACGTCTGGGTCCTCGCTGAGCTCGATGAGGCAAGGCTTCAAGGTCTTCTCGACAACCTGCAAAGTTAGTATTCATGATGTTCTCCAATAACCCATAACTGACCTAAGAACCTGACAAGGTAGGAAACTGAGGAGCTCACGGATTGATCGAGGATCAGCACGAGCGACTGCAGAACCTTGGCAACGTTGAACTTGACGTTGGGCACCCTGGAGAAGTTTGCAAACATGTCAGCCTCTTGGCGAAGATGCATTGAAGAGATGAGTTTTGTTGATATGGGTATTTTTTAATCACCTGTCCTTTGAGGAATTGACGACGACAGGGAGCAGCGTTTGACATGTTATCTCTGCACCCATGACGGGGGCTAGCAACGAGATAGCTTGCAGGATGGTCATGCGATACAGATAATGTGGGTTGTTTATCTTCTCCAACACCTAGACAACGGAACATGTGAGCCTTCAAGACTAGCCGATTACATGCCATCACAGGCAGCAAGGAGAACTTTTACATGCTACTACTTCCATTATTAAGTTGTAGTTAGGTGTAATAAATGGGTCCAACCTGAGGGATTATATGCTGCATTGCCCACTCTGAACCAAACTCCTCCGCCAGGCGCTTCAAGTTGTTCGCAGCAGCTTCTCTGATAGAGAACACCTGAAATTCAAACTCTGGTTAACAAGCTTTGCATAAATAGCATCAACGTTCTGTAAGGTTTTTGGAAATCCTCTAGACAGACTGCAAGCTCTGTCACTAACACAACTCCTACATCTAAGCGCAGTAACTTCCATTACGGTTGTTGCAATTAAAGAGCACACAAACTTCACTCCGGGTAGCCAGTATAAGACAGGCATATATACAAACCAACGCAAAAAAAAAGACACATTAGGTAATCATGAAATGACAATACTGATGTGACCTTTCTACTTATGAATTGTCATGCCAGAATTGAACTGGTAAAATGTGAGGCAAATAAGACATTAGCAGTTTTGTAAAGTCCAAACCTCAGCTCTAATGAACAGTTAGCTGCCAACCTTCTAGGCATAATGGTATTTGAATAGAACAGTGGCAACATTTTACATTCTGTACAAACTTTAACCAGAGAAAATATGCAAGCCAACTAAACATAGGGGTGGGATTGTATTGCTGGTAAATAAGATAAATATGTTTGAGATGTGATAGCCAAAATCAAATGAATGCACTGCTAAGTTTTTCCCAATGAAATAACTTCACACTAGTAATCAGAATACCACATACCTTATCCTCCAACCATTGCATGCAAAGTGCTCCTAGCTTGTCATCGAAAAATCCAACACCTAATTGACTGGCCAACAGAGGGATGTACTCAATTATTGCAAGCCGAACCCTCCAGTGCCTATCCTCTGCTAGTTCTACAATGGCCGGCAATAAAGATTGTGACAGCAAATCAATCCCAATGACCTGAAAGATGGCAACGGTGTCAGTTAATGTGGAACAACTAACGAAAAAGCACATGATAATCAGTCAATAGGAGAACGAACTTGATGGAGGGGAATAGCTCTTTATTATGCCATCAGTTACCTTCCGACGTGGCATGTTAACTTTAGTACATATTATGAAACAGCGTTAGACATAGACAGAGGGAGGGGTATGCAAGGAAAAGTTTGGCGCAAGGCTATCGCAAAACAGTAGAAACAGACTGACATGTATTTAGAAAGGGCCTAAGGCAAGTGGGCCAACACTGGACTATCCTACTCAACTAGTTACATTCTGCATAAGGCCCTCATATTTGTGGTAAAGCAAAATGGACACTTCATCCCACTTATACATATTGGTAAAGCAAAAAAATATTAGGATGGAAGCCTACAGACGAACTTTAGAAAACAGCTAACATATAATTTGAGGACTGCAAAGCTAACTCTAACAACAAACGATTGTACCAACCTGATTAACTTGATCGAGTTTGCTGATGATGTTGAGTCGAACATCAGGAAATTCATCCTTGAGCAACGAAAGAAAAATAGGAAGGAGTTGTTCAATGGTAGCATCCTGCAGGAAGCCAGAACTGAAGCTGATAAGGTTACCGAGGGTGCTGAGTTGCTGATAGCAAATATATGAAGAGCAGGAGCTATTGGCAACAAACAATTGCAGTATAATACAGGTATATGAAATAACTAAATTAAACTTCCATTGATAGACAAGGTTAAGAAACAAAGTTGCATGATGGCCCAACATATCAACTTAAAATATCTAACTAGCAAACAGGCCAGTACATATGGAACACACAAAAAAATCAGTTGAAAAACATCCGAAAAATTAGTTGAAACTTCAAGTCTCACTTTAGTGCAGTATAAATTATGAATACCAACATTTGTTTGCACAAAATAATGGTAGATCTTCGAGCACAGTGACAATTATATGATAATGGAAACATATGTTTTATAAAAAGCATGGTTGCATCATTGCTTGCACCTTGCCCAAAACAGGGGCCATTCCCATAATGTCCGAAGCCAAAGCTGAGCGAACATGCTGAGACGAATCCGATGATAACTCCTGTAAATGCAAATTTCTCATTAGATAGTTTGTTGATAAAACAGTAGCGAAAAACAGATGATGTTCAGTTAATCCGCTGCCCCCACCTTAACACATGGAATAATGTGCTGAATTGCAAGCTGCGGACTTAATATCCTGCAGAACTTCGTAACTTTTCCAGCAGCTGCAATCCGTACTTCAGCCTCGTTATCACGAAGAAGGCGAACATATGCAGGCACCAGGTCCGTTCTATTTACAGATATACAAACACATGAATCAATTAGGCTCAAATCTATATCTTATATGTACATAACAACTTGGCTTATGTATGTCCGAGTACCCATTACGGGTATGAAAAGGCCAAGTATGCTATAGCCAATGACAAAGAGAGCACTAACCTTGTAGGCTCAGGGCCAGCAGCCTCGCAGAGCTCGTACAATTGATTAGCAACCATATAACGGACACGCCAAGACTTATCCTATCAAAGGAATTATGACAAAATATTAAGTAGTAGTACAACCACACTTAACGATAATTATAGTTAATTAAAACAATTTTGAGTAACATGAACCTTAACAATCATTAAGTATATCCTGATAACCTATCAAGAGTTATCGCAATGGGAGTAATGTACCTGGGAAAAATTGACGATGACTGGAAGTATATGTGCTACACAATCTTGGGGTTCCAACAATTTTCCGAGGGCGGCACAGCCTTCAACTGCCAATAAACGTACTGAATCTTGGTCTACAAATGAAGCCCAGCAACACTGTTAGACACTATGTTCGTAATGAGCAAAATGTGCATATGACAATATCCAATCTATGTTTAAATTGGTTCAGTATATTATAAAAAAATTGGTTAACAGAAGTCAGGTGACCATTGTTAGGGCTTATTTATTGACCTTTATGTACATTCAAGATTTCAAGCATAAATGAATGGCTTCTGAACTTTAAGAGTTTATGTTGACATTTGAAGCATAGAGAAATAAAACCATGTTCACAGTGTAGAAGGTAATATAAAGCCAGTTAATTTAGTTTAAGGCTTCAACGATTCATTACAAAATTTCGAATGGACCTTGTGAGACAGAAACAGTTATCTCCAATCAAAGTTGAAGGAGATGAGCCACTAGACTGGCATACAAGACTGCAATGACCCGCTTAAAATTGTGAACAGTGAAAAGGCAAAATTTACTGACTTAAATCATAAGTTACCACACAAATAAACAAATTACTTCATGGTACAACGAAAAATTATGCCAGATTAGTAACTGTAATGAAGATAGGCATAAGCCACATGCAAGCACTGAGAAGCAGGATGTTTGCTTATTAAATACTAGATCTGAGAAATCTCTTATACAAGCTCAATCAATAGAAAATGGGTACTTGGGTAGTATCTCAACTGGTAGAATGTGAAGTTCCTTTAAATGGCTATGAGTACTGATGACCTTGGGTGTATCACAAGAAGCAATTGAAAATCGAAACCAACAACAGGAAATCATCTCAACGACAAAACAGGTTAGAAAGAGACCACATGATTTCACGGAGGTAACACAACAAGATAACATATGATACTGAAATCAGCAATTATTCGTTTAGTTTTGTTCCAGTTTTGAACTATTAGCGAACAGATATATAATACATGAAAGATGTATAAGAAAGTACCATCTTGGGTTAAATTATCAAATATCGAGACGATTTCTGTCTTTAAATGGCTCTGTTCAACTGTGGCAGCAAACTTCCCAAGATTTGATGCAGCTGCCCTTCTGACCATAGGCATGTCATCTTGGCATAATTGGCCATAAATAGTTCTCAGCTCTGCTTTCAACGGATCGGCGGCACTTGGATAGGCTATATGG
Organism: Poa pratensis; assembly: GCA_947311845.1. Taxonomy (NCBI): domain Eukaryota; kingdom Viridiplantae; phylum Streptophyta; class Magnoliopsida; order Poales; family Poaceae; genus Poa; species Poa pratensis. Next base: position 86,377,668 of record CAMZMU010000037.1, on the reverse strand, counting down.
AAAAGACCGCAGGATGATACTCTAGCTGTAAACCACTCACCAGATGCTAGCCTCTGAAATAAGTAAAGACTAGTTAATGGAACAGACATAAAGAATAAAAGATACCAGCAGAAAATAAAAGTGCATTGCCGTATTCATCTAAGCACAGCAGCCTTTCAAGTAAAAAAAATATGGTGTTGGAGCGCCATCACTATACAGACCAATATGGCACGGATGCAGTTTGTTGAGCAGCAGACGTTAAGTAGAAATATCATGCAAATACATGTCTTACAAGGAAAATTAATTCTGAGGCTGAGGAGCGCTACCCACAAGAAACAAGGTACTAACCAGTTATGCTGGCAGCATTCTTGATAAAAAATTAGCATTTGGACCAACAATAATCAGGTAAATAGCATTCTTGATAACAAAAAAAAGCATTTCGACCAACAATAATCAGAAAAATATTTGACTATTTACCTTCACTACTGGAATGAAATAATCAACGATGTCCTTCTCCTTCATCTGCACACCAACACGGCACAGCGACTCAACAGCTTTGTCTTGGACACAAGTCTCCTCCACCGTAGACAACGTCTCCAACGGTGGAAGCAATACATGAGCATGGTCTACACCCCCGACATAGGGAACGAACACACCCAGTTCTTCAGCCATCGCGAGGAGCACCTCGTCCTCATCATCGTTGTTCTCCGTGAGAAAAGGAATCAGCTCCTTCCTGGTTCTCTCCTCCCCAAGCGCCCTCGCGATCGTGGGAAGCTTCCTGATGGAGTTGAGCCGCAGCGGGATCTCCTCGTTCTTGAGCTCGTCTATCAGTACAGCTATCGGATACAGACCATCGACCATAGCCATCGGGCTTGTCAAGGATTTTCTACAGCTGTAAAGCAAAAAAGGAAATTAGGACAACGTGACCATCGGAACCGAGTGTGGAGGAAGATAGAGAGAGAGGTCCTGCAATGAACACTTTACTGCACAATCAACCAGATTCCCTCCCATTTTCAGATGTGAGATATAAAGGTGCAAATACACACATATAATTTCACGGTAATACATTGATACAAATTAGAATCTGTGACGAAACATCCTATGTAGTGAGGAACCAAGAAATGTTCTCGTACGGCCGCAAGCATTCTCACGCACGTACATGGACAACATTTAAAACAGCTGTTTGGAAAGGAAAACGGGCACCCCGAAGGTTTGACTTACTTGCCTGATCAAGATGATCATTTCTCATAATCATCGAAGAGAACGAGATCGTAGACCCCCCTAGCAGAACCAAAACATCTAATGCACCTAACTTAAGGAAGCGACGCTGACCTATGCCATCACCCCTTGACCCAACAGGCAAGACGTTTACGATTTGTGTCTGCAAGTGTGGCACAAAGGTGCCATTCAACTATTGACTAGAAATGATCCGAGGGCGCGAGAGATCCCCAATCCTGCCCCAATCCTGTCAACGCTCTGGAGGCTCCCGCGAAATCAACTCGCTTATCCATATCAACTTGTGGATCGAAGCAAATCTCATGCACAAATGAGGAATGTACAATCGACAGAATTCCCCCGGCATATCCAGAACATAAAATAACAAGAGAGGACATTCACAGCCTGCTGCAGCACGTGCTACGTACCCGGGAGCCAAAACCGCACTACCCGAACGGAATCCCCAAACCTCAGGAATGGCGTGGATCTGGGCAGGGAACCACGGATACTACGCCCACATGTGAACAAAATGACGCCGGACGGACGGGGGCGAGGGAGGGGCGTAACCTGGTGGGGTCAGATCGGGCTTCGTCTTCGGCGGCGGCGGCGGTGGAGGGCCTTGCCGGTGAATTTGCTCGGCGAGAGAGCGAGCGAGAGAGAGGATCGGAGGAGGGCAATGGAGGAGGACGAAGAATGCAGCACGCTCCGCTGGGCCGGTAATAACTAATAAGCATGAAAGTCCGCTACCCACGCTGGGCTGGGCCGGGCCAGGCCTGGAACATAACCTGCCGCGGTGAAACCATCCGGCCATTCTTTGCTAACAAGAACGATTGTCCAAATAACTTGGGTGGGGACTAGAAATTTCCTTCGTTTTTCATTCTTACAAATGGTTTTACCAAAGTCCTTATAAATGGTGGTAGATGTTTAAGGAAGGCTCCTTTGACATATTTATAATTCTGGCAAACCAAATGTTTTCCTTGGTCTTAATGTAGGACCGTGCTACTAAGGGCACGTGCCCCAGATTAGCTATGTGTGGGCACGGATAGACTACTGTAAGTAAAGCCATGTATGCATGCAGCCACATATATTTCTTTTCGTTAGAACTTTAAAAAGTTGTATCTCTTAAACCGTAAATCAAAATTCAGATCCATTTTCACGGTTGGCTTTATTTAGACGAGATCTTCAAAACTAGATCCCATCTTAATATATTTTGGTAACTTTTTCTTCTGACCCTAGTTACCAGATTATGCTCACTTAGTCACCATGTATTGATAAGTTGGTTACCAGATTAAAATCAAATGATTGCCCGGCTGTTTGAACTTGTCTACTCACCAAGGTAACCCTTTGGTGACGCTAATTCCAAATTTTAAACACTGATCAAATCCCCACTTTTGGACGTGTAGATCATGACTATGACAGAAAACATGTAAAAATTACTTGGTAACTATAGATTATTTGGGTGGTAACGGCTTACAACTAATATCGTAGCTATAATACTTATAGCCTGGCAACTAATGACAAAAAAAATTGTCAAAACATATTAAGATGGGATCTTATTTTGAAGTACTCATCGAGATGAAGCCAATGGTGAAAACAGATCATCAATTGGATTACCGGTTTAAGAGATAATTTATTTTAATTTTTCGGTGACGGAAAGATTCCCTGCATGCATGCATGAGATTGGTCCAGTTTCAAATGGCTGAATTAGTTATTTATACGCCGGACGAATGTTGCAAGTAAGGCACGTCCCCTAACTAGATTAACCGCTTAATGTAAGCTATCCACCTCATCGATTTTTTTAGGGCCGATTTTACCAATTAAATCTTGTATAAACTAGTTATGATGAAAGATATTGCACATAAACTACCGCCCTCCACGAAACGGGACCCCCGATGTTGGCTCGAGATCATGTGCCACTAGCGGCCTCCTAAGTCTGGTAGAGAAGATGAGACGGAAACTTTCCCTAAAGCCTTACTCCTAACAAGAACAATTCTCCAAATAACTTGGGAGGGACTAGAAATTTCCTTCAATTTTCATTCTTACAATGGTTTTAACCAAGTACCTTACAAAGTTTGTAGGTGTTTAAGGAAGGCTCCTTTGACATATTTATAATTCTGGTAACACAAATTCCTTCTCTTAATGTAAGCTATCCACCTGATCAGTTGCTTCAGTGTCAGCGTTCATTTTACCTTATCTGAAGATTTAATTCATTGGCATGCAACATTTATCAGGTTCATTAATTTATTGATCAAATAAACAACCATTCAGCATCGGTTAAATTTAGGCTTTGTAGCCAATTAAATCTTGCATATTTTAGTTAGAAAATGTCAGCACTCGTCTTATGACCTTTTATTTGCAAAAAAAGTCATAAAGAGATTCCACCTGCAATGAAGGGGGTATCCAGTAGAGATTTCTTGCAGCCGAGCTCCAGTGCTCCTGCTATTTTAAAAAACTGAAATATTTAAAAGTTTCTATTTTTTGAAAAAATGCATGCATGTTCTCGATGACGTATGCTATAGACGTGGAAAATCACAATGTCAAATAATATATATTCTGACCTACACAAAAAATGAGAAATTTACGGATCTGAGTATAGTTAACATTGCATAGTTTCAAATCTCCAAATTTTGTCACTTTTGTGTAGATTATATTATAAAGACTTTTGTAATGATATTTTGACGTTTCTAATATACATCGTTGGGAATATGTATGATTGTTTTCAAAAAATTGGAACTTATAAATATAATTTTTGATTTTTTTAAAAATAGAGAGATCACGGGATCTCATGAGCCAAAACTATTTTCCGGGCGTCCGTCTAGTACTTAGTTATACTTATGTTTGTTATTTTTCTGTTCACTTTGTAGATATGAACTTCATCTTAAGACCCATATAAACTTCATAATAATTCAACTTCTAAGTATCTACCGTACACAATTCTACATTTTTAACATTTCATAATTTTGAAAAGATTGAATTCAACTTTTTACCCGCTAGTTATATATTTGTCACACTAATTACCTCGTCAAGTGAAATCCGCCTATATTACCCCTTTTAGAAGTTTTGCACTGTTGTTTTCTCATGTGTCCATTGTGCAAGGTGTGAAGGGATGACTGGGGTTCGAAAATATAAAAACGACGATGAGGAATGGAACATATGGATAAGAGAAGTTTGGACATAATTGTCGATAATATAACCGGCGAGCAGTTTTGTACTTCAACCTGTTACTTAATTTGTTTGAAAACGACAGGCCATTTTATGATTTATAAGAAGCAAATCGAGCAAACAGCTCCTCAGCTCTGCATAAGCTGCCTCTCACGGAAGATCTCCCCAAGTTTTGTACCCTATCCTCATCATATGGCCACAACAGCGCCTCACCTCACAGCACAGAGAATGCCTTCCAGCTGTGGCTCCAAACCTGCCAACACAACAATCCATGTCCTCCTCTGTATCTTCTTCACAGGCTCTCTGAGCGCAGTTGCCTTTTGCACCGCATAGGGCTGTAATTCTGAAGCAACAGACAAGCAGCACTACGGCAGCCATGGAGGCGGCTACAGCCAGCTTGGCCTCCCTCCCTGGGAGCGTCGTCCACGGCTTCTCGCGCCGGCAGACCAAGATGACCGGGACACGTCCCGCCATGTCATGGGTTTCAAATCTGTGACGTCAAACAATCTGTCGTGCCATATATGCTGTAAATATGGAATGAGCGGTTTACCTGTAGCTAAAATGTCTCTCATGTGGCATGGATACTCAAAGACAAACTCCAAATAATAAGGGTATCCAAGAGAAACATACAGTATCGACCCCCTATTTTGTCTGTTCATTATTATTACACGCACTTCTCCAGATACCCGATGCGAGCCAACAAACAAAGCGATGTTACACACAAACATAACTCTTTCGATTCTCCGGTTACGAAATAGGAGAGAATCAGTAGAGGATAAACAAACCAAGAACATAAGTGGGCAGGGATACCAAGCATCTAATTAGTTAGCCCTATCAGCCACACTCCACCCATCCATTCTGTACAATGTTTTGGATCAAGGACATCGCACCATCACTCCCATCATGAAAACTCACAGGGGTATAGAGGAGCTATGTCCATGATGCTGTACATAGATGAAGATGAACCTAGAGCTACATCCATAACGGCGAACCAGGCGCTCGAGTAAATAAATACACATACACAGACAGCCTATTGTATTCGTGTCGCGTTCATAAGCAAGCAACACGGGCGGTATCTCAGCTTTGCATGAGTTGCCTCTGTTGGAAGATCTCCCCGAGTTGCTGGTACAGGGACTTCTGCTCCTCGTAGGTCAGGTTCCTCATGATCTGGATGTTGGCGAAGAAGCCATGGATGGACGGATGGATGAGAACCACGTGATGCACAGGATAATGTAAGATGAAATAAAACCAACAAGGCAACAAGGCGTCACACGGACCTGATCCAGGATTGCGTCGACGGAGAAATTGTGCGGCGAGATGAATGATTGGTGGTATATGTATGCGAAAACCGCCATAACCATCTGGGAAATGCACAAGAACAATAGTTATTCTTCAGCTAAACTGCACATGCTAGGATAGGAATATTCAACTTGGCATAATAAACAGGTGTGTCTTCTTGGTGGAGGGGAGGGCTTGACAAATTACACATGCAGTTTCAGTGAGTGAGAGATAGTTATGTGTGATAGACCTAACGTTCTTGCAAGCTCACTCCTTTCTGGCCTAAATACACTTGTTTTCTACTACACGGTTAATTTCAGAGTGACCAAGGGCGCTATTACCTCTACCATCTCCATCTATCAATGCTAGTCAAAACAAAACAACAAAGAGATTGAAGTCGTTTATTCCAATCAAAAGAAATTGCTTTGCACAAGACGGATAGTACGAGCATGCTTAACACAAATCTCTCTATAAAAAGTAACATTTATTCCTCTTCTCTCCCCCCACTGTCCCGTGTTCAACAGAATAGCATCAGGTCAATATGTCTCTAACCACAGGCTACCTCAGAAAAATTAGATGAAAGCTAGACCTTAACAATTAGCTTACACATTTACGTCAATCAGTTGGTGCAGAATTGAATTACTAACCACAAGCCTTCTCATTGTTTTTTTTGGTAGAACCAAAATGTTTAAGGTATATGCATAAATATGTTTCATAGGCAGCAAGATATCCCTATAGATGTTCTTTGCGATGACTTACTTGACAATCCATACGGTCAGTAATTCCACCATGTCCAGGTATACTGTCTCCGAAATCCTACAGAATTTTTAAAATATTAATGTAAGTAAAGACTGTATAATCTCCACGCTTTATTATTCCAAGAGACAGCAAGATAATGAAGCAGAACAAACCTTTATTTTAAAGGCCCTCTTGAAACCACTTGCGAAAAATCCACCAAACGGTGCAATTATCGATGCAAACAAACCAAGGGCTACAGCATGCCACTGCACGGGCAAAAGGAACACTTCTTTCCATGGAAACTGTCGAGAGACACAAGTAAAATCAGTTAAAGACTTAAAGTTCACAAATACAAGACCCAGAAACTTCAGAAAGATGGTACAAACCCAATGTGGAAACAACAAACTAAAGTAAAATAGATCAATTATCATGAGGAAGTAGCACTAATTCATCAAGGAGGGGAATTTGATGGATACGGAAGAAAACGAATAAAGAGGCTAGTGGTTCAGCTAGGCACTTGATCACATGCAAATGGTGTGGTGTTTGGTTGTCTAAGCTTTCAAGGACCCAAAAGGGGATACACGTCTTCATTGGTCATTCGAGCACTAGATTTGACCTTACCCAAAGCCTTGTGGTTTTTAACAAACATGACACATACATGTTAAACTTTGCTGCCACTTGTCAGACACATCAGCAGGCACAAGTCACCTGTTGTGAACGGTTCACATTGGGATAGTTACAGTGGGGAGACATACAAAAGATCCGGCTGAGGACTATGACTGAGAAATAGCAAACATAGGTGCACATTTTTTTTCTTTATTGTCAAGTGCGACATTGACCCTTTGCAACAGTCTGATTATCTGGAGGAGTCCATACAATAGAACACTAATAATATGACTCGTAAACTACAACTAACACACAACTGAGACTAGCCTGGCTTGGACACCTACTACCGCATTCATGACTCCTGAGAGACTAAACTCTATCTGGCTCCGCTTCTCCAGTGCTAGATTCTTTCTTCGCGCCACTGTTGCTTATGTTCACAACACTCCTGCGGGTGAGGCTAACAAAAATCATGCCCGTGTTACTATCTGAGTGAGAAGTCATTAGGTGGCAACGTTATATTCAGATGAACCCTATGCTCTGCGAACTTGTGGTGTTTTGTTCCATAGTTCAGTTACTGAAAGGTAGCGGAACCTGGCCCAGGTTGGGGTCAGAATGAAACAAAGTGAGTGAGAAGGCGACTGGGGGAAGAGGAAGAGGAGAAAGGGGGCTCATAGTCCAGGAAAAGGGGGAAGCAGCACCAAGGCCAGAGTCATCACAATGGAGATGACCAGGACGGTGTTTGGGAGGTAAGAGCATCTCCAACAGAGGCGTTACATATGCTGCGCGCACAAAAAACCGCCAATTTAGCGCGCGGGGGGTAAAAACGGCGCTCCAGCGGAGGCTATATAATCAAGCGCGCTGCAAAAACTGTCCAGCGCGCTGGGAGAAGCTGGACCAAAAGCTGGATATTCTGAGCGCGAGCAACAGCGCGCTGGACAATCTAGAGGCGACGCGCAAAGAAAACCGTCAACCTGAACGTTCCGTCCACGACCGCGACCAATCCCCTCCGCCACAGCTCGTCTTGATTTCTCCGGGCCGCTCGGTTCCGGCGTGCCGCCTGGTTCCGCCACCGCCGACCTGGCCACGCGCGCCTCCTAGATCCCCGTCGCCGGTTGAATCGGCCGGGAACCTTCCGCAGCAGCCAGAGCAGATGCGGCGCACGTGGCCGACCTCCTCGACTGAGCGCCCTGGTGAAGGCCAAGGCCGCGGCCACGGACGGCGCCCTGGTGGAGGCCACGGACGGCGGTGAGGAGGTTCCTGGTCTCAGCCTCGAGGTCAACCTCACCCTCGCCGTCCGCCAGATTCGCGCTGGCCGCCGCGAGCCGGTGGTGGTTGGCGTCCACGCCGGCGACCGAGCGATGGCACACGATGACCAGGCGGACATAAGCGTACACAATGCAGGCCCTCACCCTCGTCCTCTGCCGCATCCCGCTCCCATGCCCATGCCATTCGAGCTAGCTAGCTCCAATGATTGGGACCCAATTGCTTTTCTCTATTTTTGGTCAGGTTCCTATTTGTAAAAGTCAGGTTCTTTTTTGTTATAGTCAGGGACCTGTTTGTTGTACATACGTAGAAGAAACAGGTTTGAGGTGCTCTATTTTACAGCGTCTGGTAAACTGCTCTGTTTGTGGCGTTGTATTTTAGGGCATCTAGTCAAGCAAAACACTCCACCGGCGCGCTAAAACGCTAACCGTAGCGCGTCTGTTGGAGATGCTCTAAGTAGAGCAGGAGGGGTCACAAGGGATGGCAGCAAGAAGGAACAGAGAAAGAAAGAAACCGATGAAAGAAGTTACAAGACAACACTTGGTCCCACCATCTTTTCTGGTTATTTGCTGATTGGTTGACATGCCATCTACTTGCTTGTAAAAACCCCACACTGGCCACGATGAAGCTGGAGTAAGTTGACTTAAGGGGGATTATGTGCCTCGTTTTGGTGGCTGGAGAGTGAGATTTATCAACCAAAGATTTTGGAGTCGAGGTTTGTTTTTTGAACTCAGGCAAAGGTTGGGGGGGGGGGGGGGTGGTGGAGGGGGTTATAAAGTTGAACTTTATGGTTATGCCAGCCTATAGTAGAGAAAAGTGTTAAAACTAACAAACCGAAAAGGATGTTTTCTTCTTACCCACTGTGGCACCCAATCTCCCAAAAATAAAGCTCCGGCTTAAACATAGGCCCAGGATCACAATTAAGCCACCCTGTCGACAGGTCCTGAAAATATCTCCATAATAAAAGTAAGAACAAATTCAACAACACACTAGTTTGGTATTTTGCTCATCCAACTAGCAGTGACATTTTGAAAGAGATAATAAGTCACCTTTCTTGGGCATGTAAACCACTGGAAGCGACCCATTACATTTGCTAACTGCCAAAGAAGTAAGCAGAAGTGAAAAATGGTGTTACATAGAATTACAGATGAAGGGTCCGCAAATCATTTTATACATCAAATGTGAACATAAATTATTATTTAAAGATTCAACCCCTTGAAGTTGAAGGTAATAGTAATCTCTTAAGTATATAAACCAGGGATTTCATCTCACCAGAAAAGCAGAGATGATAGTTGTCACTGATGCACCAATAAAACCCTCCCAAGTTTTCTTTGGAGATAACTTGATCAATGGTGTTCTCCCGAGAAAGAACCCAAATAAATAGGCAGCAATGTCATTGATCACAATGAGGGAAGCAGGGAGAAGAAACCTGTACAACCATAGCATTGAAGATGTATGGAGTTTGTCAAATGAACAGGCTAAAAGATCAATAGTTACTTGCTTAATAACATGCATAGAACCAAATTAGAAAAAAAGAAACATATATGTTACATATCGATGTGTACTATAGTCACAAAGTAGCTTAACAGCTAGTACAAAACAGAAAATAGCAAGGAGGATATCAAACAGCAACATGCTTAAATGTATGTCCGTTTGAGTATAGCTGTTCCGGCTAGCAATCCTTCCTTTTTTGTTTTTTTCAAGTGAAGACCTGGACGTTCTTAAAGTAGTAGGTCCAGATACAGACACAGGCTGCTACTGAAAAACAAAATCTCAAGAAGGTCAATCTGTTCTGTTCAACCCATTGATGTTACCATTGTAGCTGTAGTACGAATTGTAGGCTACAGTTTTTTCTTTTCTTTTTTGAAAAGTAGGCTACAGATTTTGTCAAGGAAGCACAGGGTGGGAAATTCCAAAAGGTGAAGAGATTCGGGACTTCATATCATGGCAACAATATTTTTTTACAGCTGTACGAAAATCAGGCCTCTTAAAGTTAGTTCAGAAAATTCAGGTGCATTTTAGATCAAGAAACTTGGATGTTTAAACTGTACTGCATATACAAGTGTCAATGTTAGAATTGGATAGAAATGGATAAACATTTCACTCAAGTCAATAAGTCAAAATTGTACAGAAAAGCTTGCTAACAAGGTAAAATATATGGCTTACCAGAACATCCCTTCAAATATATTTGCCACCGTGAAAGATGATTGCGCAAAAACCGTTATAAGGATCATGTGTGTCCAGGCATACTGTTTGAACTGATACTTGTATGCCTTTTTCTTCAAAGTCAAAATAAACCATACAAATCCTGGATCATGGAAATTAAATATTACTCTTATGCCAGATATGAAAAGAAATTAGCAAGACAAGACAAACCAATTACTAGAGGAAGGGATGTCTAAGCAAAACTCATGCAACCAAGCAAACTACAAAATACAGAGTAAACCAGCTTTTGCATAACATTGTGTTGTTCAAATTAATTGGGTAGGAATGCATTACACAAACTTTTAGTTCTTAACATTTGTAAAATCTAATGTCCATCCAAAACAGGTCGATGTAGAACAACCATTCCTCCAATATTCAGTACCAATCATTCGACCAATAAAACATTTCCACTTTAGGAGTTTGTGTAAATAGTTGCTAATGCCACAGGTGTACTGTCATTTACACAGATTGGAAAACCTATAATTAAATAATTACCAGAGTAGCCAAGCAGACCATAAATGTCATGGGCTGATGGGCTATTACTCTGTTTTTGATAAGGTCTTTGCGCATACTTGTATGTTAGAAGAAAATAATGACTCAGCAAAATTCTTGATACGAAATGAAGTTTTTAAATGAATAATTACTAATTGACATAATTTCCAAGTTGCAAAACAAACTGTGCCTTACCTGCAATATAAAGAAAATAGCAAATAAACATCTGGTACTTTATTAGTCCGCTAACGAGTTTAAACAACAAGTGGTCTGAAGATACTGTGTTAACAAGCTCCCGACTAAGAAAGCGTCCATATGTAAACAACATTGCCGTGAAAAAGAAGTGCCTGCAAAGAATGATGAAACAAAATTATATATACATTCTAAACAAAACTTTACAACAGTGGCAGCTATGTTGCTGAGTTATTGACAATATTCCAGTTCAAAATAAACAGTAGAATCAGAATGGCCTGACACCTACCAGTTCAGCAGCCTGAACCCTGGCAGTTGTTTCTCTTCACTGGATTTTCTGAGTAGGTTAAAAAGCTCACTCGCCATGAATATTTGAATGACAACCACCATGGCCCAGATATAAAGATGACCCATATAAATTAGGAACGCAAAGCCTCCAATCATCCACACAGTAGAATATGTACGGATAAGCATTGACTTATACTTGTTCTGATCAGTGACAAGCAAAGCAGGTCCGTTGGCTCTGTTCCCATCGGTCGTAACCTGAAATTTATTTTTTTAATGATTAGCTCCGAAAAGAGTCATGGTTGTCAATATAAAACAGGTGGATGCTCCAATTGTTAGTACTCAACAAATACTCCAGTAAGAATGAGACGAATGAACAAGTGGCGAACAAAGTAACTGAGTAAGAGCAAGGCAAGATTATTTGTTTCCACAATACAAGCACCTTTTGATGGAAGTGGAGGTAATTTTTAAAATGTAGCACTGAGAAGATGTTTGGAGCATAGCCATCATTTTAACGAGTGAATTTGCAGAAAGAGAAAGACAATGGACAACTTCCTCTTGAAAATATACAGAGCCTGCAACAAGGTGTGAATGCAACATGCCGAGAAACTAAAGAGTTTGTCCGTTTGCTAAGAGCATGGTAGCAAGCTGGGGTCAAACTCCAACAGAAAATAAAATATGATGAGGAAAATAACCAACCTCATTGGGGCGTCTTCGATGCCTAACGCGTCCTACATTAGACGAGGAAGAAGAGGAAACATCGGTAGAGCTCGTCTCCTTTTGCATCGCCGCTATCAAGTCTACAATACAAATAGCAAGTTACACCTTATTCAGACGGCAAAAGTAGATTCTTACAGAAATAATGCGCAATGATTGGAGCGCAACCGAGCGAAACTCTTAATTCGGACAAATTAGCGGCTTCTCCACAGCTACGAGTCAACTGATAGTCTAAATTAACAATCTCAGGAGCGGAATCTGTGCCAAAGCAGCTGCAGCACTCCATGGGCAGCTAAAAGGCGAGGCAGAGAGCACGCAAGAACATATTCATTCCCCTCCCTCCCGAATAATAATTTTAAAAAAAGTATTCCAAAACCAGCACTGAATGCGCTCCGGCAAGCAGCGCCGGATTGCAGCCCCGCGTCACGCTGGTACACCGGCGAGCGGATCCCGCGTCGCCGGGAACATCGAGTCCCGGGCAGACGGACCCGCCGTACATACACTGAAAGGGGAACAGCAAGGAAGGGAAGAAGTGCGGAGGGCGTGAGCTGGCTCACCGGCAATGGACGGGAAGCGGAGGCCCCTCGAGGAAGGAGGGAGGGAGGGCGGCCGGCCGGCGAGGGTCGCCGGAACCCTAGCTGGGCGGGCTTTTGGAGGAGACTTTTGAGTGGGTGCGCTTCGTGATTAACCAACGTTGCTGCCTGCCTGCCTTTGCGGGCTATATTATTACTAAATTAATGAATTGGGCCGGGCCCCAAGCACGGCCCAGAACGGCTGAATCGGGCCCGACCAGGCCCGATGACTGTGGCTGACCAGTGATTCTGGTCCTCATACGTTGAAGTGTTAGATGGATCTACGTGTGACCATGAGTGACAATCGGTAGGGGTATGCGGTGGGTAGAGCAATGTCATACACACCGTAAGTCGTGGGTACAAAATTCAAACCATACTTATATCTACGGGTACAAAACTTTACTCATACCCAAAACCATACCCCAATACCTAATGGGTAAATCAAATAGTACACAAGTCTTTCATAATTTTACATTTGTATAGCATAGCACATTTGACAAAAAAGTTTGTTTATCTGAATTCCATAACAGATAGATGAGTACATGACAATTATCTCAAATTAAATCGACAACTGATGATAACTTTGGCAACGCACGGGTACTACATGTGGGTATAAAATTATGCCCATATCCTACCCATGCGGGTATGGTATCCGTGGGTACCTGTAATCATAGCTAAATTGCCATCCTTACATGTGTGCATGCTAAAAATTGTGCTCCTAGATAAATATAATTTAACTTTTTTGTTAGTTCAAATATCGAACAAATCCTATTTAGCGTTGATAATTGGCATGCTGCATAAAAGTATTGTTTTGATTTTTTGGAAATTGTTTTCGGTTCGACTAAGGCTTTATCCTGGTTTATTATACCCACATCTTTTTTACGGTGCATCAACTTTTATTGATGACAACAATGTGAAAGTGAGCCTACTTTAGGTCCTACTGTTTTAAAATGCAAAATAAACAATTGAAATATTGGAGGGAAATTTCTCCTTTGTGTGCATTTGCATTATTTTGGATCCCATAGCTAAATTTGATGCGTTCTCGCTCTTAATTTACGTCGTAGGATATGAACTTTACATTAAGCACAATGTAAAATCATAACAAGTTGTAGGAAAGAAAATACAGTGTGGAGTAATATATTCTCTTGCCGCTCTGAAAGTGCATGTGTTGCACCATGCGTGGTTTTGGTAATTAATGACAATCCTTAAGGACTAATGTTTGCATTGAGATATTCTTGTAGATCTTGTCCATAAGAAAAGATTGGGGTTCATGTGTTGGACTCTAGAAGATTTCATGATGATCAATGATATATCCAAGGGTTTATATGAAGAATGGTCATCTAGAGTTGAGCTTATTGCAAGCATGGCTTGGAAAAGAAGATTGAGTGAACATTCATGTTTATCTCCAAGCCATCATCTATATTAAGAGAAGAATATAAAGTGCAAGTGGATTCATGAAGAAGGAGCTTAGCAAGGCTCTCCCATAATGGTGTATGGGGAGTATTTGGAGAAGTCTTCATCAAGCATGTGCTAGCAAGCACAATCAAGAAAGGTGTTCCAACTTGAGGGAGTCAAGATCGTCATCATCTAGCTCAAGTGGAATGCGCAAGGCAAAGGTATGATCTTGATAGGGTTTCTGATGTAGCCCCGCCTACGGCGTCTACACCAAGTGGCCCAATGACAAGAGCTAGAGTCAAAGCTATACATGACAAGGTGAATTCACTCCTATCTATGTGTGATATCGACACTCCTTTGAATGGTTTGCTACTTCATTCCGATACCTTGTGTGTGCTCAGCTATGGTGGACCTGAAGACCCCTATGAAGATGGCCAAGAGGCGAAGCAAGAAGATGGACAAGAGTCGAGCCAATACGAAGAAGGAAAAGAAGAGAAGATGGAGAAGAACTCCCAGGCGGCGGTACTACCGCTGGCTTAAGCGGTACTACCGCCCCTGGCCCAGGCAGCACGGCCACACCCCACGTCGGAGGTACCGCCAGCGGTACCGGCAGCGGTACCGACTGGTACCGGGGGCGTGGGAGGGGCGCGTATCACGCCGGCGGTGCTACCGCCCCTGCTACCGCCGAAACGGCACTTCGGGACCTCCATCCGGTACCGCCCGCTACCGCCGCGGCGGTACCAACTGGTACCGGGGGCGTGGGATGAAGTGAAGCCCTCCCGCACCGGCGGTACCACCGGCTATCCCAGCGGTACTACCGCCAGTGCGGGAGCCTGCTCGCCAGATCTGCTGTGCAACCTTATCCATTCGTCTCGTTTTGGATCTAGACTATTTAAGGCACCCCTTGGACTAGATCTAGGGTTAGACTATGATTTGGGAACTAAAGTAGAGCCTTGCTCCTTCTTCTCAAAGTGTCTCTTTCCTCCTATGGAGATGAATCAAGACCTCCACATGTGGAGATGAACCAAGGCCTCCTCTTGAGGAGAAGATCCCTGCGTGGATACCAAGGCTCCGCTTGTAGTTGCGATTACTTGCTAATCTTCCCTCTTAGAGTGTAGATTGGGTTGGTTGGATTGACCAATTGGACAAACAATCCTAAGAGTAAGGTGTGCTTGGGAGAGGAGGATTGGGGGCTGCCCTCGGGGATTTGTTACCAGTCGATTCTTGCCGGGTTACTACTTGCTATTTACCTTGTGTGTTTGATTTCCCCTTTTGTGCTTATCGTTCTTCGCGTGTTCTCGTGTTCATCTTCCCCCGCACAAATCCGTGAAAATCGGGACCTACCCGCATCATATGGTATCAGAGCTCTAGGTTGACACGGATTTGTTTTGTGTTTCCACCAAAATCCACCAAATTTTTCTTCGTTTTTGAGAAATTCGAAAATTTCCACCAAAAATAGCCTTGCCTTGATTCGAGCCGATCTGTCGATTTGTTGCGTTTTTGGTAGTTTTTGTCCATGGATCTGTTGCTTTAGGACCCCCTCCACCTTTGTTTGCGTTCCCTAGCCTTCAATTTTGCCTTTTCCCCACGGATTCGAGGAAGTTTTGGAGCCCAAAATCGCACAAAATTCGAGCAGAAAAGTTGACAGCGGTACTACCGCCAGCTTAAGCGGTACTACCGCCAGGGCCAATTTTTCAGAAATTTTTCTTTTCCTCGGTTCGTTTTGGCAATTCTCCTTTGTTGTTTGGGTCCTTCGCTGGTGTGTTCCACACGTCTACGACATCGACAAGCTTCCGCAGCGACTTCATCAACGCCAAGTGACGACGCCGCCAAGGACTCGACATTCCCCCACCATCATTTCCGTTGTGAGCCCTTCTTCCTTTCGCGAAACTTAACCTATTGGACTAGCTCGGTGATATTGCGAGGCATTGCACGTGTTGAGTGTTTGTCTTCAAGTATTGGCGAGTGTGTATCGTTAGAGAGCTTGGCACTAGCAAAAGAGAAGGAATCATCATCAAAAAGCAAAAATCAAAAAAAAAAAAAAAAAAAAGAATCAAGTGGTGCCAAGTCTCATCTCTTGTAGGTTGCGACAAAGCTAAGACCGCCAAAGTGAGTGTGAGTGTTAACTCTTGTGCAAATCCGTTGCCCACAAAAAGCAATTGAGCTAGCGTCCTTCTTGTGTTGGGTGACATTTGAGCACGTAGTCTTCGTTAGGTTGTCTATCTTCGAGTGCTCGCCCTCTTGGTTGCCCAACCCCATTATTCGCTTTTGTGTGTGTTTCTTGATACTTTGTGGTTGGAGTTTCTTTGGTAATTTGATCATTGTGGATTTTCTCTACCTTTGACAATATACTTGTCGGCGGGTTTGCTTGTTTCGTTTGCCACTTCATACCTTCCTATCCTCATAAGTGTGTGTGTTGGGTGTTAGAACCGGATACTCTCCTCTCAAGCCACATTATACTTGGGATATAGTTTGTCTTGGTTTTTCCTTACCACATATCTCACTTGTTCTTGACAAGATGTTTAGGGGAAGTACAAACGGAAGCTCAAGCTCGGATGAGGAAATCCATGGTGGAGTTCGCGGTGATCATGGCTATGTCACCCAATCCGAGTTCGTCGGTCTTCGACACCTTGTTCGTGATGGCTTAGGCCGCTACGAGCGCCGTCTCCAAACTCATGATGCCAACTTCACGAAATCAATGCGAACATGGAGCGGATGACCGAAGCTATCAACAACCTTGCGCGACAACGAGCTCCTTCACGCTCAAGCCGTACAAGAAGCACCTCAAGGTCGACACAAGCACATCATGGACGTCATGAACCTCGACAAGAACGTCAACATGATTCAAGGAGCGACGCCCATGAACGACCTCCTCCTATCGTTGAACAACCACATGATCTTCACGCGAACAATGCCAATGCGCATCAAGAACAACCTCACCAAAATGATGATCGTCGCGCACGCATACCATCACCACCACCGCCACGACGTGATCGTCATGACCCATTGGCTAATGACAATGGCGTTCCGGGTGCGAATGACTTTGGTGAACAAGGACGTCACCCTCGTCATCCTCCAAGGCCACGTCATCAAACCATGACAATGCGAACAATGTCGAGCAACCCGTTCCTCAACAAGAGCTACCTCCTCAACATGCGCCTCGTCAAGAGCTTCCTCATGATCGTCACCAACACCAACGTTCCGAGTCAAGTGATAACGAGTCAAGCCAACACAATGGTGATGGACTCAACCGAAGGAGACGTGGACGTGCATTCCCACGTGGTGGCCACGTGACGACTATGATGACTTGACCAACGTCCGCTTTGACATACCCAAGTTCTACGGCACAAGTGATCCGGAAGCTTACTTCTCATGGGTACTCAAGGTTGACAAGATCTTCCGTGTGCAACGCTTCTCCGACAAAAGAAGGTTGCCTTAGCCTCGATGGAGTTTGAAGAGTATGCTCTCTTGTGGTGGGAACAACTACAAGATGCTCGCGTCGCTAACCACCAACAACCAATTGACACTTGGGTTGAAATGAAAGAAACCATGTACAAGCGCTTCGTGCCAAGCCATTACACTAGAGACTTATACAAGAAGTTGCAAGAGTTGAAGCAAGGTTTGAAGTCGGTTGACGAGTACTACAAGGAAATGGAAATCTCCATGATGAGAGCCAATGTCAACGAGTACGAAGAGCAATCCATGGCTCGTTTCATGAATGGCCTCAACTATCCCATCAAGAAGATCGTGGAGTTCCAACCATATGCCTCTTTGGTTGAGCTAGTACATCAAGCTTCCAAGGCCGAGCGCCACGTGCTTGAAGAGCTCAAATACCTCAAGACAAAGGCATTCTACGCCAACAAGCCTTCTTCGTCAACTCCTACACCTTCACAAGCTCTTCCTCAAGCGAACACTCGAGGTCCTCCAAGAGTCTCTACATCGACACTCAAGCGCGCCTCAACCTTTCAAGAAAGTACCTCCCTCTCCAAGGCGCCTCAAGGATCTTCGTCCGGCACAAGACTTTGCAATGTACAAGTGCGGCGGACAAGGGCACAAATCTTTTGAGTGCACCAACAAGAAGGTCATGATCATCAATGACATGGGAGAGTATGAATCTATGAGTGAAGATGAGTACAATGCTTTGAACAAGGTCGCCACAATGCAAAGTGCTCAAGAAGAAGAAATGAGATATTGTGATGGCGACAACAAAGACCCTTCCTTGGTTGTGGCAAGAGCTTTAACCACCAATGTTCAAGTAGAAGAAGACCAAAGATGCAACTTGTTTCACAGAGCGGGAGTCAATGGAAAGTCCATCAAGGTCATCATAGATGGTGGAAGTTGCCACAACCTAGCGAGCAAAGAACTTTGTGATAAGCTCAACTTGAAGTTCAAGAAGCACCCACATCCTTACCATGTGCAATGGTTGAGTGATACCGGAGCCGTCAAGATTCAACACATGGTGCAAGTGTCCTTCAAGATTGGAGCCTATGAAGATACGGTTGATTGTGATGTTGTGCCTATGAACGTTTGTCACTTACTCCTTGGGCGTCCATGGCAATTTGACAAGGGTGCTATGCATGATGGACGAACAAACTACTATAGCTTCAAGAACAACGACAAGACCTTCGTCCTTCGTCCCATGACACCAAGTCAAGTCATCGCCGACAACGCCAAGACCATTGCAAGGGCACAACAAGATCGTTCGTCTAGTGAGATGAGTGGTGAGCGAGAGACCACCAAAAGTGAGTGAGAGCCACAAGCCAAATGAGTGTGACACTTCAAAGAGAGTTCCCACAAAACTTACACTATTTGCCACAAAGAGAGATGAGGGAGTTGAGAGAAAACCCATCCACCCTACACTATGTGCTCATATGCAAGGGTGAAGTTTCTATGACTAACACTTTCACAAACCTTCCTCCTTCTTTGTTGTCTCTTTTGAAGGACTTTGAAGATGTCTTCCCTCAAGATGTGCCACCGGGACTACCTCCTCTACGCGGAATCGAGCACCGCATCGACCTTGTTCCCGGCGCACCGCTACCAAACCGCGCTCCTTACCGCACCAACCCCGAAGAAACAAAGGAGATCGAGCGGCAAATACAAGAACTTCTTGCCATGGGACACATCCGCGAGAGCTTGAGTCCGTGTGCCGTGCCCGTCATCTTGGTACCCAAGCACGACAACACTCTTCGCCTTTGCATGGATTGTCGCCCCATCAACGCCATCACCGTTCGGTATCGCCATCCTATCCCTCGCCTTGATGATATGCTCGATGAGCTTTGTGGTTCCGCTATATTCTCCAAAATTGATCTTAAAGTGGATATCACCAAATACGCATGTGTGAAGGTGATGAATGGAAGACCGCATTTAAAACTAAGCTTGGTCTTTATGAGTGGCTCGTCATGCCATTTGGTCTTTCCAATGCACCTTCTACCTTTATGCGTCTCATGAATCATGTTTTGCGTCCTTTATTGGCAAATTTGTTGTGGTATACTTTGACGACATCCTTATCTATAGCAAGTCTTTGGAAGAGCACACTTCTCATGTTGCTCAAGTTTTGTTGGTTCTTCGCAATGAAAAGCTTTATGCAAACTTTCTAAGTGCACTTTTGCCACCAACAAACTTGTTTTCTTGGGTTTTGTTTTTCTTCGGATGGAGTTGAAGTTGATGATGCAAGATACAAGCAATTCGGACTTGGCCTTTTCCGACATCACTTGAGGAGTTGAGACGTTTTCTTGGTTTTGCCGGATTTTACCGCCGTTTCATCAAGGATTTTTCCACAATTGCTTGCCCCCTCCATGAACTTACAAAGAAGAATGTACCTTTCATTTGGGGCAATGCACATGATTTTGCTTTCAATGAGCTCAAACGGTTATTAACCGAAGCACCACTCCTTGCCCTTCCGGATTTCTCTAAGACATTTGAGATTGAATGCGATGCAAGTGGATTGGGCATTGGTGGAGTGCTTATGCAAAATGGTAGACCCATCGCATACCATAGTGAGAAACTAGATGGAGCTCGCTTGAATTACCCCATTTATGACAAAGAGTTATTTGCTTTGGTTCGTGTTTTGGATGTGTGGCAACATTACCTTCGTCCTAAGGAATTTGTCATTCATTCGACCATGAATCCTTGAAATATTTGAAAAGTCAAACAAATTTGAACAAAAGACATGCTAAGTGGGTTGAGTTCATTGAGTCTTTCACTTTTGTAATCAAATACAAGAAAGGTAAAGACAATGTGGTCGCGGATGCTCTATCCCGCAAGGCCAACCTACTTACACGTCTTGACATTAGTGTCTTGGGTTTGGATGAGATTAAAGAGTTGTATGCTACCGATGCTTTCTTTGGAGACATTTTCGCTCAATGTTCGGAGCACAAAGGAATTGGTGATTTCTATTTGCACAAAGGTTTCTTGTTTAAGGCTAACAAACTATGTATACCCGAGTCTTCGCTTCGTTTGGTCCTTTTGAAGGAATCTCATGGAGGAACACTCATGGGTCACTTTGGACGCGACAAGACCTACGCCATGCTCGCCACCAACTACTATTGGCCTAGAATGAAGCGTGATGTGGAACGCCTAGTTCGACGATGTTCTACATGTCTCAAAGCTAAGTCTACTCTAAACTCTCATGGTTATACACACCATTGCCTATTCCACATCACCCATGGTCCGATATAGCTATGGATTTTGTCTTAGGACTCCCACGCACTAAAACAAACAAGGATTCCATCTTTGTCGTCATTGATCGCTTCTCTAAAATGGCACACTTTATACCTTGCAACAAGAGCGACGATGCTTCACACATTGCTACTTTGTTTTTCAGGGAAATCGTCCGTCTTCATGGAGTGCTAAAGACCATTGTGTCGGATCGAGACGTCAAGTTTGTGAGCTATTTTTGGAAGACTTTGATGGCCAAGATGGGAATCAAGCAACTATTCTCCACCGCATACCACCCTCAAACCGATGGTCAAACCGAAGTGGTGAACCGAAGCCTATCTACACTCCTTCGTGTGTTGATCAAGCCTAACTTGAAGAATTGGGAAGAGTGCATCCCACACGCCGAGTTCGCCTACAATCGAGCACTACATCGCGCAACAAAGAGAACACCCTTCGAGATCGTCTATGGTTCGAACCCCTACACCGCGCTTGACATGCTACCACTTCCACTCCGTGAACAAGTTAACATGGACTTCGACAAGCGAGCCGCTTACATGAAGAAGCTCCATGAGGAAACAAGAACTACTCTCGAGAAGCACAACAAAGACCATGCTACGAAGATGAACAAACACAAGCGCGCCATGATATTTGAAGAAGGAGATCTTGTGTGGCTACACCTTCGCAAAGATCGCTTTCCGGATGCAAGGAAATCCAAGCTTCACCCTCGTGGAGATGGACCTTTCAAGGTTATCAAGCGCATCAACAACAATGCTTACAAGATCGACATCTCCAACTCCAAGCATTTGGTCCATGACACTTCAACGTCGCCGACCTCTCGCCATACTATGGGACATCAAGCGATGAAGAGGACCAAGAGTCGAGGACGACTCTTCCCAAGGGGGGGGGGAGATGATGTAGCCCCGCCTACGGCGTCTACTCCAAGTGGCCCAATGACAAGAGCTAGAGTCAAAGCTATACATGACAAGGTGAATTCACTCTTATCTATGTGTGATATCGACACTCCTTTGAATGGTTTGCTACTTCATTCCGATACCTTGTGTGTGCTCAGCTATGGTGGACCTGAAGACCCCTATGAAGATGGCCAAGAGGCGAAGCAAGAAGATGGACAAGAGTCGAGCCAATACGAAGAGAAAAGATGAGAAGATGGAGAAGAACTCCCCAGGCGGCGGTACTACCGCTGGCTTAAGCGGTACTACCGCCCCTGGCCCAGGCAGCACGGCACCCCACGTCGGAGGTACCGCCAGCGGTACCGGCAGCGGTACCGACTGGTACCGGGGGCGTGGGAGGGGCGCGTATCACGCCGGCGGTGCTACCGCCCCTGCTACCGCCGAAACGGCACTTCGGGACCTCCATCCGGTACCGCCCGCTACCGCCGCGGCGGTACCAACTGGTACCGGGGGCGTGGGATGAAGTGAAGCCCTCCCGCACCGGCGGTACCACCGGCTATCCCAGCGGTACTACCGCCAGTGCGGGAGCCTGCTCGCCAGATCTGCTGTGCAACCTTATCCATTCGTCTCGTTTTGGATCTAGACTATTTAAGGCACCCCTTGGACTAGATCTAGGGTTAGACTATGATTTGGGAACTAAAGTAGAGCCTTGCTCCTTCTTCTCAAAGTGTCTCTTTCCTCCTATGGAGATGAATCAAGACCTCCACATGTGGAGATGAACCAAGGCCTCCTCTTGAGGAGAAGATCCCTGCGTGGATACCAAGGCTCCGCTTGTAGTTGCGATTACTTGCTAATCTTCCCTCTTAGAGTGTAGATTGGGTTGGTTGGATTGACCAATTGGACAAACAATCCTAAGAGTAAGGTGTGCTTGGGAGAGGAGGATTGGGGGCTGCCCTCGGGGATTTGTTACCAGTCGATTCTTGCCGGGTTACTACTTGCTATTTATCCTTGTGTGTTTGATTTCCCCTTTTGTGCTTATCGTTCTTCGCGTGTTCGTCGTGTTCATCTTTTCCCCCCGCACAAATCCGTGAAAATCGGGACCTATAAAAAGGGGCCTTCTTCCCCAATGGTTCCCTAACTTCTTGAGCTCGTTTTTCCCCTCTCTCTCTCCTCCATTGTTGACCTTTGGAAAAGCTTGCCTACCTCTCAATCCCTCCCATGATTCTTGCATATCTTTGAGGGAAAGTGAGAGGAGATCTAGATCTACATTTCCACCAATCCATCTCTCCTCTAAGTGAGGGGAACCTAGTAGATCTTGATCTTTGAGTTCTTGGTGTTTCTGCTCCTTTGTTCTTCCTCTCTTCTCCACCCATAAGCATTAGTTGCTTTTGGTGGGATTTGAGAGTGAAGGATTTGAGCACTTGTGCTCTTGCCATTGCTTTGTGCATCGGTTTGTGCTCTCCACGAGGATTCGTGGAAGTTAGAAAGTTTGTGAACTTGTTACTCTTGGGTCTTTAGACCCTAGATGCCTTTGTGGTGGTTGAGACCTTTGTGGTCACTTGTATCCGTTCGGGAGCCCCAATCCATTTGTGGGTTGTGCCTCGGATTGTTGTTGTAAAGGCTCCGGATTCCACCTTGAAGGATTCTGATAGTGCAAGGTGAACCAAACCTTTGTTGTACGGTTCATCGGAGAATAGGGTGAGCCTTTGTGGCGTTGAGATCGACCTTTGTGGTGCCTCACACCTCTCCAACAAGACGTACTCCCCTAAAAAGGAGGAACTCGGGAATACATCCTCGTCTCCGCGTGCCTCGGTTATTTTTATACCCGAGCTTTTTACTTATGCATTTTACATTGTGATAGCCTTCGTGCTTGAAGTATTCTTGTTGCAATCACCTTGTTGCTTGTCTTGCTTAGCATAAATTGTTGGTTCACATAGGCGAGCCTAGTTTACTTAGGTTGTTGGTTTGTTAATTTAAACACCTAGTTTTATTCCGCAATTAGCAAGCCTAAACCGGAAAAGTTTTAATCGCCTATTAACCCCCCTAGGCGACATCCTTATCCTTTCAATTGGTATCAGAGCCTGGGCTCTCTATTTGGGCTTTACCGCCTAGAGAGTAAAGATGTTGTTTAGGGAATTAGTGCACGATCCCACTCTTATATTCGATGGCACAAATTATGATGTTTGGAAAATTCGCATGCATAATCTTTTTAGGGCCATGGGTCCAAATTATATTAAGAGGATTGTAGATGTGGGTTTTTCTCCTCCAAAGGATTCCCAAGAATTATCTTTAGAGGATGAGGAAAACCCTCATCTCTAAACTCTTGTTTCTAATGGTCTTATATGTGTTTTGAGCGATGTAGTTCTTGCATCAATCATGCCGTTTCGGAACGCTCATGAGCTTTGGACCAAGCTTCAAGATATATATGAAGTGTCCAACATTATTGAGGATGATTGTTCTCCCTCCACCTCCGGCCGTGACGAGTTCACAACTTCTTCCACTTCACCAACATGTGATTTGTCACAAGGTAATGATATGGTGAGTGGTGATAGAAATTGCAATGTTCTATCTTTGGACTTAAACACTTCTAGCACTCCAAATGTTTTAAATGCTAGTGTTGCTAGTCCTTGCATATCATATAATAGTTTCTTAACTAAATCTCATGATGATATGCTCTCTATGTCTTGTGGTCATGAAAATAATGCTTCCATATCCTCTAGTACTTGTTTGGCTAACAATGTAGAGGAATCCCAACATTTGTTGAGACAAGACATGGACCTCAATGGTGCGTCAAGTATCTCTTCACCATCTTTGCCCACTACTCATTTTTGCCTTATGGCTATGGATTCAAAGGTTTCTCCACCTTTGGAACCCTCTACATCTTGTGATGATGTGGATGAGGATTCTCATGGAGAACTTATGGATGTTGAATCCATAACAAAGAAGGGTAAGATGGTATTTGGTGCTCTCCCCAAAGGTAGCAAAGCTATCCCTCCTCTATGTGAAATCATTGCTTATGCTATTAAGAGTAGGGAAATCATTAAGGACTTGGAAACTCAATTTCTCGAGAAATGTCAAATTGAGAGAGAGGACGCCGATGAAAAAGCATCCTTAGTGAATGCCCTTGAGGAAGAGCAAGAGCTTCGAGTGTCTCATGAGGAGAAACTTGAATCTCTTGATGAGTCAAATGATCTAATTATTGCTAAAATCATTAAGGAAAGAGATCATGCTCTTGCTAAATGTAAAGTGCTTAAAAAGGAAAAAGTTGAATTTGGTGTTGGCAATGCTAGACTAATTGAGTATATAGAGAGACTTGACAAAGCCCACAAGGCTTTAGAAAGTGAACACTCTCTCCTTATCAAGTCTCATGATCAACTCCAAACTCAACTATCTAAAAATGATGAGCTTGCCAAGTTGTCTTCTTCCATTTCTAATATTGATGATGCTTGTGCTACTAACTCCACTTCTTGTGAAGCATCTATTTTGAAGGAGAATGTTGAGCTAAGGGCTCAACTTGAGTTGCTAACTAGCAAGTATAGGAAATTGGAAGAAAGTCATGAAAAGCTATCTAGCTCTAATGATGATCTTATAGCATCCCATGCTAAGCTAAAGTTAGCTCATGAGGCTATTATATCAAAGGTAACATCTAGTGAGCCTCATGTGGACAATGGCACAACTTGCTCTCTAAATGCTTTATTGCCATGTGCTAGTCCTAATAATTCTACATCACATACTATTGCTAAATCTTGTGATGAATTACTTTCCATGCCTTGTTGCTCTAACAATGAAGCCTCTTTCCTCTAGTGTTTGTGTTGATACTAACCATGTAGAGGAATTAAATGAGCTCAAGGCCCAAGTCACTTCCTTGAAGAAAGATTTGGAAAAGCGTCATGTTGGGAAGTCCACACTTGACAATGTGTTGAGCGTTCAAAGACGCCCCAATGACAAGAGTGGACTTGGATTCAACTCCAACAACAAGAACAAGTCCAAGCCTATCAAGAAGAACAAGGGCCAAGAACAAGTCAAAGATTCGGCCAAGATTGTTTGCTTCAAGTGCAAAGTTGAAGGGCACCATGTTAGATCTTGCCCTTTAAGAAGAAGCCTCTTAGTGAGAAGCAACAAGGGAAGAAGCCTCAAGTTCAAACTCAAGTTCCTCAAGATGAAGAACGGCCTCTCCCAAGAAGAATCATGCTACTCCTCCTCAAGTCGAGATTCCAACTAAGAAGAAAGGAGGAAGCAAATGTTGCTACATATGCCGTGAGAAGGGTCACTTTCTTCTTCATGCACTAATGGTACCTTATCCAACCCCATTATTATTGATGATGTTTATTCTCTTCGAAGGATAAGGTTGGCAATGTGTTTGCCAAATATGTTGGTGCTCAAAGTGGTGTCAAGAAAAGCACCATTTGGGTAGCCAAGCCTATTGTGACTAACCTCTTAGGACCCAACTTGGTTGGGGACCAACAAGCTAAAACTTGATCAATATGTGTTGTTGGAGGGCATTGGAGACTTTACTACTTCATGAAGAATTAAGGGATCTTCATCAATTATATTATCTCAAGCCAAGTCATTTGGATTATATTGTTCTATCTAATATCCAATGTTCCTCCTTGCGGTAACTTTTATTTAAATCATATATGCATTGAAAATTGCTTGCACCCTTGCATGTGTTAGGATTTGTACCTTGCCAGTGTTTGTATGTGTTGTGCTCTCTACTTACTTATCTTGAGTAATGAAGAATGTTTATGTTGGTTTGCACACCATTTACTTGTGTTGAGCCTTATTGATTTTATTTGATATCTTATCTTGTTGGCTCTTCTTTGAGAGATTTATGGACTATTCCATTTTGGGGGAGTGATGTGCTCCGTGCACTTCACAATCCTAAAAATGTGTGTACATGAGGAATACCACTTAGTGATGATATATCAATATTATCTATTTTCTATGTGGTATGTCATTCTCATGAGAAATTCAAATTCTAATGTCCATTAATTATCTCAAGTTGGTTTTTGCTTGCCTCTTGTTAAGAAAATTGGATTATCACATTATGGGGGAGTAATAAGCTATGTGCATATTACAAGCCTAGAAAATGTGAACATGTGAGGTATTAATTGCCACCTAGAATTGATTTTTTTCATTATCTTATTCCTATGTGGCATGTTTCTCAAACAAGTTCCATATTTGCTTAAATGTATTTTGTCCCTCTTCTTTGGATCTTGTTTGTGATGGACGTTCTTGGTACGGCTTTCCCCAAATATGTTCGCATATATCCTTTGGGAAACCGATTGCTTCAAGCTACTTTTTGGAGTTGCTTTGCATGATCGCGTGAATATTGAAGCTATCAAGAATATTTAACTATCTAAGCATGGCCTTTATTTCCTATCATTTGCCATATGCTTATTTGTTGTGAAATTGGTCTTCAATATCATTCATATATACCACCGAGAAATATCTCTATTTACTCCTTGTCCTTGACAAGTGATACTCATATGTGTGGTAAAGTTGTGGACCATCTTCACTTTGGCACTTGCTTTGAATTGCCTTATTTCTATTGCCAAGGATTTGGTTTGATCTAAATCCTCTTGTCATCCTTGTATCTTTTGGATCCTTGTTGCTCTACTCAAAATTTGTTTTATGCTTTCTTGAGTTAGGAAAAGCAATGATCCCAATCTTGTGCATTTACATTCAAAAGTCATACTTCTTGATAATGCACTATTCTTGAGGAAGCTATCCTACATTGAGTAGAACATCATTCTTTAAATTGGTTTTGCATCTTATTGCTTTCCTTGAACATGACCAGTGTTTGAATAATATGTATGGAGAGTGATGATCCCATTTGTGTGCATTTTGTATTCAAATGCAAGATCATAAATAATGCACATATCTTGGGGGAGCTATTCTATATGTTTTTGAACATTAGTTGTCTTCAATTGGTGCTTGATCCCGATTACGTGTCTCCTTGGAAGACAAACATTTTTCATATTGGTACTTTGTGCCATCATGAAAAGTGTAGAGGGTTTGGTTTATTCCTTGATGATATTTTCATCAATTGGTACCTTGATGGCGTTTTAACGGTAGAGTGCTTTATTACTTCCCAGCAACAGCACAGAAGATCTGCTTGTTGACCGTGACAACACACGTTCATTGGGAGACCCCAAGAGGAAGGTATGATGTAGTGCAGCAGCAGTTTTCCCTTGAAATATGACCAAGGTTTATCGAACCAGGAGGACACGGAGGTTCTTCAGAAGGTTGTCAGCGGCGCAACTGACGTGGAACCTGCACACAACACAAGCAAACTATTTTGCCCCAACGAAACAGAGAGGTTGTCAACCTCTCCGGCTTGCTGAAAACAAAGGATTAAACGTATTGTGTGGAAAACAGTAATGAGTGCAGAAAGTAACAGAGAACAAATGATTGCAGTTGGTGGATTTATCAGTAAGTGGAAATGGACCGGGGTCCACAGTTCACTAGTGGTGTCTCTCCATAAAAGATAACTAACATGTTGGGTAAACAAATTACAGCTGGGCAATTGACAAATAATGATCGCATGACAATGCAATATATGACAAGATGATTATTATGAGATTTAATTGGGCATTACAACAAAGTACATAGACTTGCTATCCAACGCATCTATGCCTAAATAATCCACCTTCCGGTTAGCATCCGCACCCCTTCCGGTATTGAGTTGCAAACAACAGATTATTGCATGAAGTAAAGTGTGTAATGTAAACAATGCAAATGACACGTAGACAATGCATCATTGTTTTATCCCTAGTGGCAACAGCACATCCACAACCTTAGTCGTTTCTGTCATCTCGAGCCAGATTACTGGAGGCATGAACCCACTATCTAGCATAAATACTCCCTCTTGGAGTTACAAGCATCTACTTGGCCAAAGCATCTACTAGCAACGGAGAGCATGCAAGATCATAAACAACATAAATAGATAGATTGATAAACAACTTGCTCATAGTATCAATATTCATGAGATCCCAGCAAACACAACATGTAGCATTACAATAAGATGATCTTGATCATGTTAGGCAGCACACAAGATCTAAACATGGAGGTACAAGGTGGAGAGACAACCATCTAGCTACTGCTATGGACCCGTAGTCCAAGGATGAACTACTCACGCATCACTCCGGAGGCAGGCATGGCGGTGTAGAAGCCCTCCGGTGATGATCTCCCCTCCGGCAGGGTGCCGGGAAGAGGTTCAGAACCCTCCCGATCTAGGGTTGACGACGGCGGCGGCGACGGAACTTTTCGTGGAATATGATCGGTGTTTTTAGGGTTTTCGGGACGAAGGGAATAAATAGGCGAAAGGCGGCGTCGGGAGGCACCCGAGGGGCCCACGCCACCCCTCGACGCCACCAGCAGGTGGGCCGCGCCTAGGGTGGCGTGGCTGCCTCGTGGCCCCACTCCGTCTCCCCTTCTGGCTTCTGGAGTCTTCCGATGATATATTTGCACACGTTGATTTTCGTCCAATTCCGAGAATATTTTGCGACTAGCCTTTCTGAAGAAGAAAAACAGCAGAAAACATGAACTGACACTTCGGCATCTTGTTAATAGGTTAGTCCCAGAAAATGCATAAAAATGCTATGAAGTGTAAATAAAACATGTAGCAATTGGTATAATAACAGCATGGAACATCAAAAATTATAGATACGTTTGAGACGTATCATACCTTACTTTCTTTTGGCATCTTTTCAAATTGGTACCTTCAATCATGTGTTGATTTGGGTTTTTGATATAATTTGGACAATTCTTTTTCTTGTCACACTTGTGTGTGCTTTCTTGGTTTAATTGGTGTTTTGTCCAAATTGTATCTTGTTTGGTTCTTGAAAGTCTTGTGCATGCATATTCACTATTTGTATATCTTATGGCATGCTTACTTTCGTTGATCCAATATATAGGATATACTCCATCAAATCCTAAATGGCTAAGATGTGCATGAAATTCAATTTTATATCAATATGCACATATTTATGTGGAGTTTGTCCTATATATTGTAGTTGCTCTAACTACTTTGGACCCAATGAGTTTGGGTACCATTTTGTACTTGAATTTGTTTTAGGTACATTGGAGGTGCGTTGGGAGCTTGTCTCATTTACAAGGAAGGTGTTATCACCATGTGCTTATTGGAGCCAAGCTCGGATGATCGTGAACTCTTATCTTCTACATCACCAATGCTATCTCGGTAACAAGTATCTACCTCATGCATACTTTACTAGCTTTCAACCTTGTGTAGGTTGTTTCTTGGCATGAATCCCTTTTGTCAATTGATATGTTCTTGCAAAGCCTTTATCAAAACATCTTTATTGCAAATGTAAGCAAGCCGGGATGATTACATATCAAGGGGATTATACATAATCATTTTATTGATTCACCAATCCCAAATATGTTAATCTAGCATTTCTTCTCAAAGTCTCTCATATGCAATATTGTTGAATTTGCAAACTCATTTGCCCTTTGTGATACTTGTTATCTTTCTCGGAGCATCCCAACTATCTTTTTTCCTTGTGGATATTTTTGATGCTATGATGAGATTGTGTTGGAAGTTCATCTATACCCTTTAAGAATACATTGAGCTTTGTGCTATGCTTTTAAGCAAAAATCTTAATGGTATATTTATGACTTCCTCTTGAATATCATGTTCTTCACCGTCGTACCTATTTTGTGTGTGCATGTTTCTTTGTGGACTTATATCTTCATGATTGGTGTCTACTTAGGAACTTATACACATGAGAGTAGTTACATCTTTAATTGATATTCCAATTCGTTTGTGACCACCCTTTTTATTACTTTTGATTCTTTGGTGGTGTTTAAAAGGCACAAGCTTTATCTTTCATTTGGTATACTTTTGCATATTAATAAGCTTGTGGACCTATTTGCTACACCTTCTATGATTTGTGTTCTAGATTATCTAGGAGGGAGTGAGGATTCCATGTTGTGCACACCATATTGAAATGCAAATCCTACATTGTGCACGTACCTTGGGGAGTTCCCTCTTGTTGTTTAGAACATTGTTTTTGGATCCTTTTGATTGCTTGCTTCTTTCTTCGAAGTATCTTTCTCTTTTGATTGGATCCTTGATATAGTTTGATCTCCCTTCATCTATTCGTCATTGGATATGTGCATTTGATTTCACTCATATTATGAGAAATGCACACTTTATGGGGGAGCTCTTATTATATTGGCCTTCTAAATTTTTCCTCCCATTTCGGCGATCGATGCCAATGGGGGAGAGATTTAGAGGGTTTAAGGGAATATGGTTTTGTTCTTTGTTCTCTTGCATCCTTGCTTATTGTGTTGCATGGTTGCTTAATTCATTATATAAACCCTCGTAAAAGGGATTGTCATCAATTACCAAAATGGGGGAGATTGAAAGTGCATGTGTTGCCCCATGCGTGGTTTTGGTAATTAATACAATCCTTAAGGACTAATGTTTGCATTGAGATATTCTTGTAGATCTTGTCCATAGGAAAAGATTGGAGTTCATGTGTTGGACACTAGAAGATTTCATGATGATCAATGCTATATCCAAGGGTTTATATGAATAATGGTCATCTAGAGTTGAGCTTATTGCAAGCATGGCTTGGAAAAGAAGGTTGAGTGAACATTCATGTTTATCTCCAAGCCATCATCTATATCAAGAGAAGAATATAAAGTGCAAGTGGATTCATGAAGACGGAGCTTAGCAAGGCTCTCCCATGATGGTGTATGGGGGAGTATTTGAGAAGTCTTCATCAGGCATGTGCTAGCAAGCACAATCAAGAAATGTGTTCCAACTAGAGGGAGTCAAGATCGTCATCATCTAGCTCAAGTGGAATGCGCAAGGCAAAGGTATGATCTTGATAGGGTTTCTATTTTACCGGTCTCATGGTGTTAGTAGGAGACCGGGTTATAGGATAGACGGCGTACTATCAAGAGGGCTCTCAAGTGAGTAACTTGATCGCATCTTTGTGGAGGGCTCAAACCTTTGCATACTTGGCATATCATCTTTCTTGGTTCTTATTTGGCTTTGATCCATGTGTGAATTTAGAGCTTGTGTTCATCTCCATACCAAGCTCTAGTTCATCAAAAACTGATTTCATATGCATATCTTGTTGCGTTTTTGATATTGGAGGTTTTACCGGCTTATCTTTTCTAGAGAGGTCAAACTCTCTCCTTGTGGTTTCCTCCTAACGTGATGGACTATGATGTTTCTCTGCATGATCTTGTAAAGCTCTTCGTTGCTATTCGAACGAGCCCAAGATCATCGAAATTGGAGTCCGGATGAAAAAGTTATGCCCGTTTTGGTGCCGGTGTTTCTGCAGTTTTTAGACCTGCCTCGGCCAGGCCGGCCCCAGGCCGGATTTCTCAGGTTATAGGCCAGCCTTGGCCAGGCCGGCCCCAGGCCGGTTTTCTCAGGTGGTAGGCCGGCCAGGCCGGTTTCGCGAAATCCGGGCATAACGGTCGGATTTTGGGGACCTATAAAAAGGGGCCTTCTTCTCCAATGGTTCCCTAACTTCTTGAGCTCGTTTTTCCCCTCTCTCTCCTCCATTGTTGACCTTTGGAAAAGCTTGCCTACCTCTCAATCCCTCCCATGATTCTTGCATATCTTTGAGGGAAAGTGAGAGGAGATCTAGATCTACATTTTCCACCAATCCATCTCTCCTCTAAGTGAGGGGAACCTAGTAGGTCTTGATCTTGGAGTTCTTGGTGTTTCTCCTCCTTTGTTCATTCTCTCTTTTCCCCCCATAAGCATTAGTTGCTTTTGGTGGGATTTGAGAGTGAATGATTTGAGCACTTGTGCTCTTGCCATTGCTTTGTGTATCGGTTTGTGCTCTCCACGAGGATTCGTGGAAGTTGAAAGTTTGTGAACTTGTTACTCTTGGGTCTTTGGACCCTACACGCCTTTGTGGTGGTTGAGACCTTTGTGGTCACTTGTAGCCGTTCGGGAGCCCCCAATCCATTTGTGGGTTGTGCCTCGGATTGTTGTTGTAAAGGCTCCGGATTCCGCCTTGAAGGATTCCGATAGTGCAAGGTGAACCAAACCTTTGTGGTGTGGTTCATCGGAGAATAGGGTGAGCCTTTGTGGCGTTGAGATCGACCTTTGTGGTGCCTCACACCTCTCCAACGAGACGTACTCCCCTAAAAAGGAGGAACTCGGGAATACATTCTCGTCTCCGCTTGCCTCGGTTATTTCTATACCCGAGCTTTTTACTTATGCACTTTACATTGTGATAGACTTCGTGCTTGAAGTATTGTTGTTGCTATCACCTTGTTGCTTGTCTTGCTTAGCATAAATTGTTGGTGCACATAGGTGAGCCTAGTTTACTTAGGTTGTTGGCTTGTTAATTTAAACACCTAGTTTTATTCCGTAATTAGCAAGTCTAAACCGGAAAAGTTTTAATCGCCTTTTCACCCCCCTCAAGGCGACATCCTTGTCCTTTCACGCTCTTCGTTGAGCTGGCCAAGCTCGTGATCGACAGCGTACAACACACATTTCTGATGGTGAAGCCCTGAGTAAGACTCGTACCTCAGGTCCCCAAGTGTAAACTATGAGAAAACCTCCGAGTATGAGTTCAACATATTGAAGTGGTTGCATGACCACAAGTGTACATATCCGGTGCTCTACATATTAACACAAGACATGTTTACAATAACTGTCTCAACAACATCATCGGTGTCTGTAACAAAAAAAAAATTGAGGAGAGAAGAGCATGTTTCACACCTGATATGGTGACCACACTGATGACAGTGAAACATTTGGAACTAGACAAACATTATGCTCTGCACACTCACATTCCAAAATATGTATCTAGACAAGGTTCCTTCAGTAGAATATTTGTAATCTGTGCAATTTTATTTTCCTTTTGTAATATCTTTTCCTTTTAAGCAAGCTTTGTACTCCTTTCCATACTAGTGGTTATCTACAAGGGGAGTTTACCTGGAAGATTTTAATGAGCAGGCTTAATAAAGCTCACTTTTAACCCCATATGACGCTTGCCTCTGTTTTTTTGTTGCATTTTTTCTAGATTTCTCTAAAAAAGGCCTAACGGCCCGAACGGACCAAAACACGGGCACACGGGCTTTTGGCCCACCGGGCCAGGCACGAAAAAAGCCTGGGTCGTTTTTTTCTCAAAACGCGGCATGTGAACAGCCAAGATTGTTGGGCCGCTTCGTGCCAAGCTGTGCCGGCCCGATGCCAGCATTAATTCGAAGTGTGCTACTCGACGCTGCCGCCGGTGGTGCCTGCGGCGTGGAGGGTCCGTGACAGGGGCGGCGACGCAATGGACTAGCGAGAAGAGACGGCGTCGCTCGCTAGGGCGAGACAACTCCGGGCCCTCCTACTGGTTGTAGGAGATGAGCCGGTAAGATCTCTACCCGCCCACCACCCCCACTTCAAAACTGTATTTTGTGCAACTATTGCAGATCCTGCTCGAGCTTCCGCACGGCATGAATTTCTTCTATTCTTCAGTCATACTTACTACATATATTGATTGCATGCTTTATTTTTCCTCTTGTCCCCAGACATGGGAATGCTATAAAAGAGAAGCTTGGGTTCCTTATAAACAGCTTTTTCTTTCTGACCTTATGTAGGTTAGCCGCCATTCACACCTACAAGACTCTGATATTTGACTACCTTCAAACCGAATGGATACTGACGTCCACAGTGATAATGCGTGATCATTTGACCTAATGACAGAGATTGCGGAGCCAGTGGAACTGACCTTCTACCGGACACTGACCTTGGTCCAGTGAGCATTCCGGGGGACGGTCCAATATCCTGTATATACGTAAAAGTTTAATTCCAATCCTGAAGAAGAGGTGAGTCTGGTAATCTGATATTGGCACACTTACTTCCAGACCCAGTAGTAGCAACGGATTGGATGAGATATATAGAAGTAATTAAGAAGCTCCCTTACCTGTTGCTTGTTCATTTAGTCTGAGATTGATTACTGATTGCTGTTCTGTGTGTTGCCATTTCTCCTGCTCTGCCAAATATAAAAGACGAGTTTTGTAGATATATTGATGTATGCTTTATTTTTTTCTATTGTCGTAAACTCAGAATACAAGAAAAACCTCCCGGCTGTTAGATGAACCACCCTTCCCCCAATCCCACTTAGAAGACTCTGTAATGCGCTTTTGCGGGGAATTGACTGACTCCAGAATAGTGTGTGATCGATTGAAAAATCAGGTTCACTGACCTTTTTCATCGAACAAGAACTTGGTCCAGTGAGAACTATGAGGGACGGTCCCATAGTCTAGGTACTGTGATATCGGCACTGCAACGTGCACCGTCCCTTTTGTTTAATCTGTGTTATGTTTCTAGCTCTCTCTTATGTGTTTTAAGTTTGTCAGCTTTAGCTTACAGTTTCTTCCTGTTGTCTCACCCTTTTGTATTTCTTTATAAGGAGTTTTAGCTGGTCTTTTATTCTTTTCGCAAAAAACAGTTTTAGCTGGTCTTTTGTGTTGATATACCCGTTGAATCTGCATTTGTAATGGTCAGTAAAGAAAATAATGGGTTGTGGGTTGGCTAGTAAAAGGACCTTTTTTAAGCGAAAAACGATATTTTTTAACTGTACTCGAAGACAATCCCTGAATAAGTGAGGTACATTTTCTGGATTAGTTTAATACCACGATCATTCAGGGCGTTGCCGTGTTGGCTGACCTTTGACAAGCAGCGTGCCATGAGGGTTATATTCGAATGATATGGTTAGCAACTTCCCAGAGCTCTCTAAAATAGCGAGAGATTCTCCTGATGCAATTTCCCCGCAGGTAAGATTGGTGGAAACCTGGTGATTGACTAGACCACTTGGTGGAAGCTTCATTCCAGGTCTACTGCCAGTTCAAGTTCACGCTGAGCAACGACATGGTCTCTTTTTTTTTTCGAGAGATGAATATGACTGTATAATAGTCTACTGCCTTGTATTATAAGCACCAAACTAATTGGGTGTACAGCTAAGCTATCTTGGTGCTGTTTCGCTCCTTAACTGTTAACTCTATGCTCGACTAAACTCATCTTAGCATGTGACAGTTCAGGCTGAGCAACGAGATGGTCTCTTCCATTTTTCTTCTTCCAGAGATGATAAAGACAGTATACTAGTCTATCAGAATTTTCTGTGAAAGCTGCCAATTTGTAGGGGACTGGACTGACGCAAGCCTGCTCAACATTTGAAATGTACTCCACAGCTATAGCTATCAGTGGAGCACTAGTCTGAACTGCTTACCTATATAGAGAAAACAGAATGCCACATATTCTTCCCCGTCCTCTTCATCTCAGTTATAATACTACAGAAAGATGTATATCTGGTCAGTCTAGCTGTCACAGTCTTCCCAAAGAGGATTGTAGCAAATTCTCTAGTCAATACAACTGAATATACACGTCTTCCGATCTATTCAGTTCAATCTCTTGCATTCATTCTATATATACACCCTCTGACATTCAATCTATGCATACACCCGCTTCTTCCTTCACAAAATAGAAGCACAAAGCACATTCAGACTCTTCTCCATGCCTCCCCTCTACATATTATCACTCGGGCTTCTCCTCTTGCACACTACTCCATTGTGCTCCTCCTCTGCATCTACAAACACTGACACTCTTGCGGCAGGCCAAGTGCTCGCTGTGGGTAGCAAGCTCGTCTCAAGAAACGGCAAGTTTGCGCTTGGCTTCTTCCAATTCCACCCAGCAAGCTCCATTAGTAAGTCGACCCAAAACGCCACCACCCCTGGTACCTTGGCATATGGTTCAATAAGATCCCAGTTTTCACTACTGTATGGGTTGCTAATAGAGATCAACCAATAGCAGACCGCAACCTAAACCTAACACGGCTCAAGATATCAAGCGATGGCAATCTTGTCATCGTAGACCATGTCGCCAACACTGAGTCAATAGTTTGGTCCACCCACGTTGTCAACAAAGGTACACAAACCAGACACACAAACACTAGCACTATTACTGCCGTTCTCTTGAACAGTGGAAACCTTTCCCTTAGAAAGAGCTCGTCATCTCACCTACTGTTGTGGCAGAGTTTTGACTACCCAACAGATGTTGTGCTTCCTGGTGCAAAGTTTGGCCGAAATAAGGTCACCGGTTTCAATCGCCAGATCATTTAAAAGAAAAGCCTCATTGATCCGGGTCTAGGATCATACATCGTTGAACTAGAAGACACCAAGGTGATCATCCTCCAGCGTCGAAACCCCTCTGTAGTGTACTGGCATTGGCCATCCCCCAAAACATCATCATTGAATCTTATACCGATACTCAAAACCTATCTAGATTTCAATCCACAGATCAAAGGTTTGATTAACCCAACATATGTTGACAACAACCAAGAGGAGTACTACATGTACACTTCACCAGATGGATCGTCTCCCACATTTTTCTCACTAGACATCTCTGGTCAGATAAACATAAATGTATGGTCCCAAGCCAACCATTATTGGCAGATCACCTATTCCGAGCCAGCCGATTCCTGCACTCCGTATGCTACCTGCGGACCCTTCACGGTCTGCAATGGCAACACAGAACCATTTTGTGATTGTATGGAAAACTTCTCTCAAAAATCACCGTTGGATTGGGACTTCAGTGACCGAAAAGGAGGATGCATCAGAAATACACCTTTACATTGCATCACTAGTGGAAAAAATATCACAAGTTCAACGGACATATTCCACCCCATTGCTCGAGTTACATTGCCCTACGACCCACAAAACATGGACGTTGCTACCACACAGACAAAATGTGAAGAAGCTTGTCTCAGTTCCTGCTCATGCACTGCTTATTCCTATAATAATAGTAGATGCTTTGTCTGGAATGGGGAATTGCTTAGTGTAAATCTGAATGATGGCATTGACAATACATCAGAAGATGTTCTTTATCTCCGCCTTGCCGCCAAAGATTTGCTGCCTAGTTTGACAAAAAATAAAACAAAACCAAACGTTGGAGTTGTTACTGCTGCAAGCATTGTTGGTTTTGGGTTATTAGTCATGCTATTGTTATTGATTTGGAGGAACAAATTCATGAGGAACAATCAAGTTAGTGCCGGTGGGATTATAACCTATAGATACACTGATTTAGTTCGTGCTACTAAAAACTTCTCAGAAAAGCTAGGAGGAGGTGCTTTTGGTTATGTATACAAGGGATTCCTAAGTGGTTTGAACACTACTATTGCGGTGAAAAAGCTTGGTGGAAATCGTCAAGGAGAAAAGCAATTCAGGGCTGAAGTAAGCTCAATTGGACTAATCCAACATATCAACCTAGTCAAATTGATTGGTTTTTGTTGCGAAGGTGATCACAGGTTACTTGTATATGAACACATGTTCAATGGGTCTCTTGATAGTCATCTGTTTAAGAAGAGCAATAATGTTGCTGTCCTAAATTGGAACACCAGATATCAGATAACCCTAGGAGTTGCAAGAGGGCTGTCCTACTTGCATCAGAGTTGTCGTGAATGCATCATACACTGTGATGTTAAGCCAGAAAACATACTCGTGGATGCAACATTTGCTCCTAAAGTTGCAGACTTTGGGTTGGCAGCATTTGTGGGAAGGGATTTTAGCCGAATTTTGACTACATTCAGAGGAACTATAGGTTATCTTGCCCAGAGTGGCTTAGCGGAGTTGCCATTACACCAAAAGTTGATGTTTATAGCTTCGACATGGTGTTATTGGAAATCATATCTGGAAGGAGGAATTCCTCACCTGAAACAACACACAACACAAGCAACAGCAGCATCATGAGTTATGATGCTGAATATTTCCCTGTGCAAGCCATCAACAAGCTTCATGGTGGAGATGTGCAGAGTTTGGTGGATCCACAACTACATGGTGACTTCAACTTGGAAGAGGCTGAGAGAGTTTGCAAAGTTGCATGCTGGTGCATCCAAGATAATGAGTTTGATCGCCCAACGATGGGTGAAGTGGTCCGTGTTCTCGAGGGTCTACATGAGATTGATATACCTCCGATGCCAAGACTACTTGCAGCAATAGCTGAACAATCTGGTGCTGCAACTTTAGTGAATAATAACTCGTAGTTGACGCCAAGACTACACATTGTAATTTCATCAAATTTTAAATTTGTAGTAGTTTTGACCGGAAGGAATAAAGGAAGGCGAAGCTTGCAGCTGGTAATTATAATATTCTTAATTAGTGCGAGTTATGGCAAACAAGCATTGTAGCAAAACAAATGGTAGAATTGGAAATATGTGTATGTGTTTGTTTATGTATACGTCGATATACATCCTTGACTCCAAGGAAAATGTTGATATATACGTGCCAATATTCATTCTTCATGGAGAGTACTCATAGCTTGGTCATTCCTTGTGCTCACTTGATGATGTGGCCTTCTCACACAGCGCCACCTGCTCAACGAAATGTGCGGGCTGGCTATGGTGCTGGATTTGCTTGGAAGGAAATATGGCTACAAATGAAATGGAGCCGCGGGAGCGTCACCTAGCACCGATTTGCACTGTTTTTAACGGATTTATGAGTCGTCTAGATATTATAGATTTATTTTGTGCCTAATTGGATCAAAACTATGGACTAGAAAACCGAATTTAAATAACCGATCCGATCTTTGATCTAGACCAGGTGCCGCACTCCAAGGAGAAGAGACGGGACGATGCGTGATGTGGAAGTGGTGGAAACCTAGAATCTACAACGTGAGTCAAACCACTCTGATATCACGTAGAAAATATTTATCATATGATTATGTTATTGTATTAGTACAATAAGTTTTAAAATTCTAGTATATCTCTAACTCATACATGTACATATGTACATGTATTCTAACACGTCAACTATAACCAAATCAATATATGGTTGGGATTGAAGATGTCTTTTTTATAGATGTTTTCAACTTTTTCTATAAACTTGATCGAACTTATAAAATATTTGATGATGACAAAATTACTATGCATACGCCTGATATTTTCAGAAGGAGAGAGATAAAAGGAGGCAGTACGTGCTTCTCACACCACTTTGATAACACATTAGCCCTAGCATGTGAGGATCTAGTCAAATCTCGGGGATGATCCCCTATGAGGAGAGTCTAGTTTACCCGCGCAATTGCGCGGCTAGGAATAAGATTTAGTTGTTTCTTCATACCTGACGTATTATTTTTCTTCGTGGTAAAAATTGAAGATGAATACGAAGTGTGTGAGTGTGAATACCTTAAATATTTTATGATACATAGTTTGTAGAGCTTTGTTACTGCTCACATGTTTCCAATGACAAAACTTTCATAAATGTTACAAATACAAAAATCGAGTAACTTCATTTTTATTGTTGTCTATTTTTCTTCGTGCTCTCCATCTTGTCCTTGCATGGTTGTAGAGATCTTACCAGCTTATACCTTGAATTGTAGATTTCATAATGCAATCTACAGTCATGTAATGGACTTTAATGCAATGGTTCTGTTGTTGTCGCATGTTAATCCATTTGATGGGAAATTTGTATCAAAGTTTAATCTGTTTTTACCAAATTTATTTCCGAAGATCGTTATTTTTTCCGATATATATTTCGGGCGATATACCAGTGTTTACCGTAGCAGAGACATAAGGTGAATAGGATTTGTAGAAAATATGCATAAGACAAAGATATATTAGATAAAGATATATTTTGATACACGTGGACCGGAAAAAGATTCAACACACTATTGTTTTTATTTTCATTCAAATGACATGGAACGTGTGCATCAGATGATGACAAACATGAACAAAACTGAAAACTTCTAAAAAGAGAAAATATGCATGCAGATTAAAGTGATACTAACCTATATCCAATTCGATTCGCTTCATGTCTTTTTCCCTGCTTAGTGATGCGTTTCTAAATGGCATCTGGAAACCATCAATGTTTCACCTGCAAGTAAAAGAAACTCAAGAGGATGGCAGCTGTTTGTAGCCTCGCATTCCACGACATCATCTGCGGTTGAATCTCAGAATAAAAAAAAACCAATATTTACAAATTCGACGCCTAACTTGTGTACTCCACAACATCATCTACAGTAGAATCCCATTGATATGTAGTTTGCCCGAATTCCTTTTCTATACGCTCCTCGATCTTCCACCTAGGAATGATGCATGTTACTGTATACTTGATCGTACAGGTGCATGATGAATGTCCTTTTTACTCCCGGATACCAATGATCTCTCCAATTTAAAAAATATCAAAAATCATATTTATGAGATTCAAAAAATTCTAAAAAATATATCTGCGTGTAGTTAATAGTATATTCCACGAACATGTAAAATTTCAACTCCAAATACTTTGTATTTTGAGCTATACAAAAATGACAAATTATGTATCTAATATGCCTATCTACAAATCTCTAGGTTTTACCAGATTTTATTATTTTTGTATAGCCCTTAATATAAAGTATTTTAAACTGAAGTTTTGCACGTTTATGGGATAAAGCCTTGGCCACACCCGTGATTTGTTTCAGAATTTTTTGAAACTCAAAAATATAATTTTCTAATTTTTTTTAAATGGAGGGAGCACTGGAGCTCGGGAGCAAAAACACTTTCCGATTAAACTGCAAGTATATTCCTCACAAACGCATGCATCAAACGTACCTTGTTTCAGCTGTCAACAATATTATTGTAAGTACGATTGCTCGTTCGTGCAGCATCTTTCTCCTCCTTATGGCAGCCAAATCCAGCACCACTTCTTTTAGTTGTCCCCGCTTCGTAGGCTTCAATCCAGTGCAAGAGCAAATCCAGTTTCCTGGGTCCCATCGGCCTCAACGTTGTTGGGGCGGCGTTGCTATACAGTATGCGATGGCGTGACCACCATGCATAATGTCGTGAATACCCAGAATTTTGTGGGTTGCTCCAGAAACCTGTAAGCCCGAAACACGCCGGACGGCCATCTATTGGTCAAAACATAGCTTCAAGGGAAATAAAATCTAAATTAAACAGTTGCAGAAAGAGCGGACGAATAATCATATACAAATATGATTTGAGTAAAACCACAATTGATCTAAAATGCATCGCACCAGAAGTTGTACATTGTACCCTGAAAAAATAAATCAAATAGAACATACAAAATAAGTATTATATATACCTGAAATTGGTCGTTTAAATTGATAGTTCACTCATGGATTCCTGTATCGCACTTCGTTATCTCTAGGGCGGTCTGGAGCGCTCGATATAAATACTTCAGCTCATATGCATGCACATACGACTATAGGGCTTTATCTTGCACGATCAAAAATTATTTGTACATGAAAAACATGGTGTATATCAGATGATTACATACCTTCACATAAACATTGATGCACGTATGTATATGAGTATAGATTGATTTCCTGGCCATTTAAAGTGAACTGGGCAAGATCTCACCGATGCCGACGTCTCAGAGTGGTATTAGGATATTGATCCATTCAATATCTTTGAACGCGTAATCAGGATGCCTTGACGGCCATTATCCAGAACGTCGGCAAATCTAGTTTCCTGGGTCGCAGCGGCCTCAACGTTTTTGGGGCGGCGTTGCTATACAGTGTGCGACGGCGTGACCGCCATGCATAATGTCGTGAATACCTAGAATTTCGTGGGTTCCTCCTGAAACCTGTAAGCCCGGAACACGCCGGACAGCCGTCTATTGGTCAGAACATAGCTTCAAGGGAAATAAAACCTAAATTAAACAGTTGCAGAAAGAGCGGACGAATAATCATATACAAATATGATTTGAGTAAAACCACAATTGATCTAAAATGCATCGCATCAGAAGTTGTACATTGTACCCTGAAAAAAATCAAATAGAACATACAAAATAAATATTATATATACCTGAATTGTTCACTCATGGATTCCTGTGTCGCACTTCGTTATCTCTAGGGCAGTCTGGAGCGCTCGATATAAATACTTCAGCTCATATGCATGCACATACGGCTATAGGGGCTTTATCTTGCACGATCATAAATTATTTGTACATTAAAAACATGGTGCATATCAGATGATTACATACCTTCACATAAACATTGATGCACGTATGCATATGAGTATAGATTGATTTCCTGGCCATTTAAAGTGAACTGGGCAAGATCTCACCAATGCCGACGTCTCGGAGTGGTATTAGGATATCGATCCATTCAATATCTTTGAACGCTTAATCAGGATGCCTTGACGCCATTATCCAGAACGTCGGTAGTATTGCTTCATGAGGCCCGGTCGGCCGACGACACAATTTTGGTGGCCGTAAACGTGATGGTCCACTGACGGTAGAATTACGCCGGTGTCGGCAGTTCTATGTGTGTCTAGTCAGAATCTATTCTCGAGTGCTACAACGCGGCCAAACGCCACAGCGTACGCCATTATCTGCGGACAACGAAAAACTTATTTGGAATCAGATATGCAATGCTAACAAAAATTCTTAGATATAGCTACCGACACAAAAAGCGTCATAGGGCAGGCTATTGATGAACGTGACCTCATACCAAGGAGCAAAAAAGCAGCGTGATGCTTTGAACCTGGGAAGCATCGGCAGCAGCAATACGCGCGTTGATTTCCAGCTTAGTCGCCCGGCCGGTGGTGCAGAACTGCCGTTGCGCCTTCCCATGAGCATGACCGGCTGCTCGCCTGATCCACGAAGATTTTTTAGAGCCCTAGACTCTCGATTGATTGCATGCAGGTCTTGGTCGTTGAATAGAAGATGGAAAGAGTCCTGGTATGGTACGTCTTACCTAGG
This sequence comes from Poa pratensis, assembly GCA_947311845.1. Classification (NCBI taxonomy): domain Eukaryota; kingdom Viridiplantae; phylum Streptophyta; class Magnoliopsida; order Poales; family Poaceae; genus Poa; species Poa pratensis. Next base: position 86,334,323 of record CAMZMU010000037.1, on the reverse strand, counting down.
CTACGTGCATCATCACGCGTATCATCTTAGCCGCTAAAAAATCTTTACTTTTGATGGATCAATCTCCACCATCTATTGTTTGTTCTCTTAATAATATAAGAGATACAAATCTTGAGTAATTTCATAGTTAAAAATAGAAAGTTCTATTACGACTGTAGTGGAGTCTACACTTCAATTTGCCTTTTCCCTGAAACTGAAGCAATTGCTTTTGACTCCTCGGTCTTGGAATTATTTTGCCATCAATTGTAACATCATCAAAGAAAGTCATTTATTGGATACAATAACGTCATCCACTATCAGTCATGAAAATTACAATACCTCAAGTAGATTTTACTAATTTATACAGTTAAAGTGATAGCCTAGCCTGAATATGAGAATTATATAACATGCCAAGGGCCTGACCCCACTCTAACTCGGGCTCTGTTATCATGTATCTACTCCATATGTACACTGATTTTGTAGCAATTATGTAATGAGTTCTTTCGAATAATTGATCAACCTGTGAACATTACCAGAAAAAAGGTTTTTATAGTCTCACTTGAAAAAGTCGCCGCCTGTCCAGTCAAAATAGACAAACAAAACCACGTAGAGTTCATTTTGAGTCTAATATATAGAATCGCTCTGCCTCGCCCCTCACATGGCACCCTGCCGTCCGCCGCATCCTTCACTTTGAATTACTCATGGAGTTCTCAGACTTCCTATCAAAGTACTAAAATCACATGTAAACAAAAGTACTAAAATGAATAGGTATGTATTCTTTTATTTAAACACTTCATATTGTTAATCTTTAAATAGATTCATATTGAACGTTCGGATCTGGAAGTTTCATTAAAATATTATGCCCGCGTATCTATAAATTTGTCTTATCACATGGTAACTTACAAATCTCTAGAAAATAATGGAATGCACTGCATGTCAGAAATAGTACTTCTAGCCAGTCTATCATGTGTGTACTTGGGAAGGTGTAGCGAAAAAAAACACATACCGGAAAAAGAATTCGTGAATTGCCAAAATCTCGAAAGATTGCTGTAATCTTCTTATTTTATTTACATGATATGTTCTAATCCGGAGAAGTTGGACGATCTATTTTCTAGTACTATATTCATGATCGTAATGGGGCTTTGTGACCATTTTGGTGGCAAGGATATTGCAGTTCGATCACTGCCCTTTTCTCTTGCACCTTCATGCAAGCATATTTTCTCTAGACTAAAAACTATAATAATTTTGATACAGCAAACATATGTAAGAGAAATTGGACGCTTCAGATACAGTAGTACGCCAAATATTTCATCCATAGAAATTGTTATTTTATAATATTTGATATGGGTGGAAAATAAGATTAATCGAGATTCATGAGAGTCTACTGAATAAATGATGTCAATTTTAATGGAAATAGTAATATTTCTACAATGACTTCACCTATCTAAAAGATATATAGCCCTAGCACATGGAGAGAAACTTAACCTGTAGTGCTACATAAAGGAGGAAATGTTCCCTGCTGGCTGCTGCTGACTATATGCCACTGAGGAATATAAAAAAACGAACCATGATTATGAAGACAGTGCAGCGGTGTGTACTGTCAATTACCAGCAGATGAAGCTAGGTAGAAAATTGCCTAGGATGCAATTGAATCGTCCAAGGTGATAGCATCGTTGGAGACAGCTGAGGACGTGAGACAATTAACATAGCAGATAATGAATCTGATTAGAAAACAGAGATACCTGAGACCACCTCGAGTATTGGAGAGGAGGGGAGCAGGACATACAACATGATCAGATTACCATCAACCGCCAAAAATTGGAACCTGCAGATAGCAACTGAATGCTTAATCATATTAGCCCCTCATCTTTTAAAAATTCCTCACAATTCTAGAAATTCGAAAGAAAACAGAGGAAGAGGCTGCCCGCATATATAGTAATGATTCTGAAGTAGATTTGGCAGAAACTCCTTTAGCAGAAGAATAGTGTCAATGTAAATAATCTTCTTGTGCGTTTAACTGCTCAGCTACACTACGGTGGTCTAAATCTTTTGCAGCCGAAGCATTGCCTGAGATATAAAAAAATATAAGATTTCAGTTACTGCAAGGAATGCCAATGCACAATCTCAGATTTAAATTGGAATACCGACAGGTTTCAGATGCAACTACGCATTCCAGGTGAAGGGAAAAAATTCTGAGGACCCTCGGGTCAGTGAATATAGTGCCCCATCAACTCCAGCGACGCCCATGCCATGTCTGAAGCTGATCCAGCGCTCGCCATTGAGCCGCTCTAACTGCGCGAAGAAGATAGGCGCAATGATGCCAGTACTTTGTCTGGGGCCGATCCAGTACTTGCTGCTGTTGAGCCGCTTGATCTGTGCGTGACGTGAGTGTTGGCGACCTTAGCTGCGGGAGCAGATCGAGTGGCATCACATGTGGGATCGCTAGAGCCGATCGTACTTTCGCCATTGTTGGAGGCTGGAGGTGGCCATCAGAGACGTCCGATCCATTCATGTTTTATGTGATCAGTTCAAAGGAAGAGCATATACAACATGCTTTTCTTGATTGTCCAATCTCTCGTAACTACTCCTCAAATACCTGGGATTAATAATGATCAGAGCATCAATCATATCAGTCATCGATCTGTGCATATTTATCATATTCGTCTCAGACGATGCAAAATATTTTAGCAACTCAGCCTAGGACGTGTAAAACAAATATGTATAGTTTCAACACATTAGCGAAACAACGAATCAAAACCTGTTGCAGTTCACCACAATCTGTGAATAAAGCCCATCGCCGCTCTCCATCTCGTCGGCGTGGCTTTCAGCTTTTGTAGAGCGACATTGCTGGTCGCTCCTTTTCGATGGCCTCCTATCCAGTGTGTGCTGCGGGCCGAGACGACAAATCGTTGCGCTTCTTCTCGTCGGACTGCCGTGTGTTGTGGGGCGAGATGGCAGATCGTCGCGCTTCGTCTCGTCGGGCTGCCCGGCCGGGCCGTCGTTGCGCTTCTTCTCGTCGGACTACCGTGTCCTGTGAGGCGAGATGGCAGATCGTCGCGCTTCGTCTCGTCGTCTCGTCGGGCTGCCCGGCCCGGCGCCGTCGCGCGGCGGACGATTATGCTACGACAGAAGAAACGCCAGGCGCTATAGATCGATTGATTGCTAGCAGTTCATACTATTTTCTACCAAGGCTAGCACTCGTACATTAATGGGTAAACCTAGAAAGAGTCCGCAACATTGTCAAGCAGGGTAGACTGCATCGATTTCCTTTTAAAATTGGATGTGCGTGCGTGGTAAATATCTCCTTTAAATCCGAGCCGTACTTTTTTGAGCGCTTAATCTGAACCCTTAATTGTCTTGTGTTTTAATTATATAATAGACTAGCTGGGTGGCCCGCGCAATTGCGCGGCTAGTACCAAAATTTTGAATCTTCATAATAAGCGTGTTTTTTTCTTGTTCATAGCAGAATCATCAATAGTTTATGAGAGATAATTTATATGGTTTGGAGTTTCATCTTCCGTTTCACCCGCGTGTGGAACCTGCACTCTCCCAAACATACAAACACATTCACATGGGACAGGGAACCTTGTATAACATGTAAATGAACATACACTGTTATTGTCAGTGCGACCAACAAATGGAAATTGCATAAATAAATAAACAATTGGTTTATGTTACGTGGAACCAACACTCCTATAAGAACCATATAACAAATCAATTAAATAAAAGGAAGATTGTGACTGCAACTAAAAACAATATTCTAGGTTGCTCTCCCTAACCAAATCTCTCGGTTTTGTATTAAAGTAACATGGATCGGACTAACTACTTACTGCTCATATCTGATTGCTGTCCTTATAGGTCTTCCCTCCAAATTCATCGCTTCAGATCTTAAAAATGGTCCATGGTCCTCCCATGATCTCTTCAAATGCCCCAACGTCTCTATGTAACGCTCCTCCTTTTTTTGTTATATTTTATCTTGGAAACAATTGGGGGCACCAACGTGTTCAGCACTTGAATATATTATTGAATTCTATTCTCCATGAGCCAGCTAATTTCAAAAAAAAATGTGGTACTGTCGTACCCCTATAAAAGTTCAAGGTTTTTACTTGCCATGTATTGGTTCATAAGTTAAATAATCGTTACATGATGTCGCATCATAACTGTCACCTTGACTTAGGGTATAACGGGTGCTTTGTTACGACACAGTCTTGGAAGATTGGTCTCACTTATTTACTTCGGGAACACTCTTTTTGTCAATAATGCTAGAAAGCACGGCACCCTTGAACTCGGCTTTGTTTCTGGGAAGTCTCAGTTTGGGTTATTTGTAACATTTGGAAAGGAAAAATGGATGTATCTTTGAGCTCACAGATCCTACCTTTGCTACATGATAAGTATTATTATTTCAAAAAAATGGAGGCGGTTCTTATTTCTCATAGTCGAGGATATACACATATCAATGATTTTGGCTTGTATAAAACTTCTCTTATAATATTTTTAGCGCATTTTCCCTTGTACATGTCTCATTATTTTCTCCCTATGGTACTCTTCCGAATTTACGGATGATAAACACATACGTAATTTCTTATCTAAAGATCTACGAACAGCGCGCTGACCTATTGCTTTGACCAAACAGAAAAAATGCAAGAAGCAAAAGTTTTACCTGATATACTCCAAGAAGATTTGGCTGAAGTTATACCGTCATGTATTCCACAACCTATTACCCGAAAAGATTTTACACCTGATGAAATATATAAACACAGGCTGATCGAGTTGAGGATGCAAGAAGAAGTTATGATCATCCAGAAATCTTCGAGCAGTGGGAATTTTCTGTGCATGATACATACCAAGCAAAATATTATTGTTAGGAAACCAAATGGCATCATTAGTGGAGTGATTGTAAAGAAACAGAATACGCAGAATATAATCTAAGAACCGATCAACTTACACGTACCAAATTTACGGGACGAAACGCTCACATAAATATTCACCACAATCCAGATGGACATAACAAATGTAGAAAATCCAAAAAAGATACAATATGTAGTTTTTGCATCTATCTACATATCTCCTTGCATAGTAAAACATATTCGATCATGGAAGAACCACAGCAGCCAACGTTCAGTGAGTCAAGCTGACGTTGTCCATCAGTTAAAATCAAAGCAAATAAATCAAAAAGACATGGCATAAATGCTTTGTGGCTCATAGTGCAGTAGCAGTACTGGCTACTTGCACACAAAAAGACAGCAGGTGCGTCCTGTTCAGATGGACAACATCTAACACTGGCCATTGGAGTGACGTACTTTGGCCTCAACATAGAATTAATCCATATATGTATGTGATCTACTCCAAATAATCACCCATTTTTTAATGCAAGCAGACCTCATCTATGAGAAAAGTAAATATTAATCGACCTATTTGGATCAGGTACTGATTATTGACTGGCTGAGCCCATATTTGGAGACGTTGGACTCAAACCTCACAATACACAGGCGGCCAGCAGCAGCGGAACGCGATAATGTTCGTGATGGACATAAGTGAACCAATTCCTTGAACTTAAGATCCATTCTCCGGGAGGAAAAAATATGGGGAGCCATGTATTCTATCAACAGAGGCCAGAACGGCACCAAAATTGCTTTCTTTCGGTCCTTCCTAAGCTCGGGCTGGTAGAGTTCTTCGCTGGCGACAGCCAGCTTGCGGGGATGATTTTTTTCATCCATTAGCGCACATGCGCCATTGAATCTCCCACTCCGCGCCACCGCCATTAGAGCTGTTCAAAGGCTTACAAAACACTAAGGTTGAAGCAAATCGTTAAATCCAAAACTAATAATGAGAAAACACGTACGAAGTTGGTGTTTGAGACTTTGAGTAACTACTACCTGCAAATGCCGGCTGGAAATTTACATTATGATGCCTTCCAGGTTAATAGATTTTGAAGTTTTCTACAACGGAGTCATTTGATGCCAAGAAGAGAACATGGGGCAATCTGGCAATGAGACACACAACAAACATAGTACTTCCAGCAGTAAAAATATCAGTATTATTACTCCATCCATATGTAATGTGAATAACAACATCAGTTAACAATTCCATCAAACAGTCCTAAAGGAAAAGGAAAACCATAAAAACTGAATGCACCAGATCACGAATAAAAAAATCTGGAAGGAGGCCACATGCTATGATCTGAAATCTCCCTGCAAGAATACAGATGCAGGATTAGCAAACATGACAGCACAAGAGTAGTCATCTGTCTAGTTTTAGGGCCAAAGAATTGAGAAATACGTGAGTCATGAGTGAAAAGTGGTTCTTTTAATTGTATTGTACTGTCAAGTTGGTCCTTGCACTGACACAGAGGTCTTTTGACAAAGCTTACCTATGATCCATCGGAGCATCATGCTATGTCTATGCTGAAATTCATACATGTTGATACAGCTGATGCGTGAGAAGCAACCAATTTGAATCGTAGTGCTGGTGCGTACTTGATAGCAAATAGATAATGTACGTGAACCATTATAGAGATGAGTAGTTGCAGTCAAGGAATAACATATTTTCTTATCAATGCAGTTATTAAATCTTGATTCTTGATGCTCTTGCAGCAAACGGGATAATCATGTGCACGTGGATCTTGTCCTTTCTCAATATAGACCAGAAACCTGAGGTTGCGAAAAACAATATATCAGCATGTGCCCCCAACAATTACGACATGATAAATATCTCGGATCAATAAAAGAAAATCGGAAAAAGTATTTGCCTACGCAACTGGTCATCTTTGCAGTATCCTAACTTGCAAAGAAGGCTAAACTTCTAGGTTATATCACTGCAATTGCTTCTGGAAAATCAGACGTGATCTTCAAATTGTAAGGACTCGGAATATATTCCCACCTCGACGCGGCTCATCAGTTGCTGAGCAACGGACGTTCTAGGTTGCTCTCCCTAACCAAATCTCACGGTTTTGTATTAAAGTAACATGGATCGGACTAACTACTTACTGCTCATATCTGATTGCTGTCCTTATACGTCTTCCCTCCAAATTCATCGCTTCAGATCTTAAAAATGGTCCATGGTCCTCCCATGATCTCTTCAAATGCCCCAACGTCTCTATGTAACGCTCCTCCTTTTTTTGTTATATTTTATCTTGGAAACAATTGGGGGCACCAACGTGTTCAGCACTTGAATATATTATTGAATTCTATTCGCCATGAGCCAGCTAATTTCAAAAAAATATGGTACTGTCGTACCCCTATAAAAGTTCAAGGTTTTTACTTGCCATGTATTGGTTCATAAGTTAAATAATGGTTACATGATGTCGCATCATAACTGTCACCTTGACTTAGGGTATAACGGGTGCTTTGTTACGACACTGTCTTGGAAGATTGGTCTCACTTATTTACTTCGGGAACACTCTTTTTGTCAATAATGCTGGAAAGCACGGCACCCTTGAACTCGGCTTTGTTTCTGGGAAGTCTCAGTTTGGGTTATTTGTAACATTTGGAAAGGAAAAATGGATGTATCTTTGAGCTCACAGATCCTACCTTTGCTACATGATAAGTATTATTATTTCAAAAAATGGAGGCGGTTCTTATTTCTCATAGTCGAGGATATACACATATCAATGATTTTGGCTTGTATAAAACTTCTCTTATAATATTTTTAGCGCATTTTCCCTTGTACATGTCTCATTATTTTCTCCCTATGGTACTCTTCCGAATTTACGGATGATAAACACATACGTAATTTCTTATCTAAAGATCTACGAACAGCGCGCTGACCTATTGCTTTGACCAAACAGAAAAAATGCAAGAAGCAAAAGTTTTACCTGATATACTCCAAGAAGATTTGGCTGAAGTTATACCGTCATGTATTCCACAACCTATTACCTGAAAAGATTTTACACCTGATGAAATATATAAACACAGGCTGATCGAGTTGAGGATGCAAGAAGAAGTTATGATCATCCAGAAATCTTCGAGCAATGGGAATTTTCTGTGCATGATACATACCAAGCAAAATATTATTGTTAGGAAACCAAATGGCATCATTAGTGGAGTGATTGTAAAGAAACAGAATATGCAGAATATAATCTAAGAACCGATCAACTTACACGTACCAAATTTACGGGACGAAACGCTCACATAAATATTCACCACAGTCCAGATGGACATAACAAATGTAGAAACTCCAAAAAAGATACAATATGTAGTTTTTGCATCTATCTACATATCTCCTTGCATAGTAAAACATATTCGATCATGCAAGAACCACTGCAGCCAACGTTCAGTGAGTCAAGCTGACGTTGTCCATTACGTCGAATATGTTGGAGGATTCATATTTGGTAACACGACACTAAGTTTTGCTTGACCTGCAAAACTCCCAATCAATTTGTACGATAAAGATAGAGGTAAGGAGTCTGGTTCTTAAATTTAAAGCACATAAATATGGATGTATATATGTACAATTATTGTCTTTATAACAACCATTCTTAAATGTCTTAGGTTTAATCTAAAGATCAATGGTTTGCACCCTTCTGATCTTCTGTAGTTTATAATATAGAATTTTTGGGCTCGTATAGATGGACAAATACTTACTAAACCTGCAATACAAAGAACGTATCATATTTATTTCATAAGCATAATACTTCACGTGAACAACAAAGTATGCGAATATCTTTAATATATCAATGTATTTGCTAGATAAAGGGCACCATTACTTCAAGCTGTAAGTAACGGAAGGCACCAGCCTGGTTCATGTTACCTTAATTAACACTATCAGATTTGATGTATAATACTGAAGAACCACAGCTGGAAATTTAACATGAAAACGGTGCACTAATTAATTCTAATGGAACGGAAAGGCTCTGTACCCAGCATGCCTACCTTTGTACGGCTCAATAAGAAATCTAAAGTCGAAGATGTGAAAATATCACAGCTGCTGATTAGATCTCCATATGGCCTGGAGAGCAGCATTTGATTTAAAGATTTTATAGGTCGACTCCCTATTTCCCAAGTAGAGACGACAGCATAACTCACCTTAGACAGGTGAGGCGCATAGGACATAGGAGAGAACCGAGCAAGAGCCTATACACCGGGGCGATGGAGGCCTAGTATCCTGGTGGTGGAATTGGACCTTTGGCGAACATGTATGGCACGCTGCTACTGGATCGGACCGCAGGGCCATCAGCTTTATACTTTGAATGTGGAACCTGATGTCATTACGTGAGTGTTGAATACTATACCAATTTGTACCGAATAGATACATACAACTGTTTTCAGAGAAACACACTTGGTTTCTGATTTTTTTTATTGATCCACGTATTTGGGCGAATGCCTACATGATATTCTGGTAGTAAAAGCAAATGGAGAACTATGATTCTAAGCTAATACTTAGAAGAACATCAATTAGGAATAGCACATATAAGACATTGTCTGAATTATACACATGAACAAATAACTCACTTTCCATGAAAAATTATTTGGTGGCCTGGTTATAATTGCTTCCCGTAATTAAGTATTCAATTGTAGGTTACCAAAAACAGATAACATGATGGTCATACAAAGGCTATGATGTAATGAGGAACCAAATGAAACTATTAAGACGCCTATAAAAATTAGTGTATAATTTAATCTGAGTTTAAAAAGTCTAGAACCCATACTTGTATTGATGAAGTGTCAATGCATGAAAGCTATGATAAGAGTATCAGATGTAGTAGGGAAGTAAAACTACATAAACAGGAACTAAGTTCAAATGCTAACCTCGATGGATCTCACTTTGTCCATGCGAAATTGCCAGTCTTGTCACTCAACCCTAAAGCAAAAACCGATTCTGTTTGAAAAAAAAATGAAGCTCTGTTTAGGAAATGTGCGCAAACCTGATAAGAAACCGAACAAACCACATAAACGCATAGGGACAGAAAGTATTTTAGTAAAACTAACTGAGCACCCAATGCAGGTATTGCTTATGAAAGAAGACAGAGTACACTTCATTCTCAGACGGAGCCGGCCATGTCTGCACCACACATCACATTTCGTAAAATAGGAATGCAGAAACAATGCCCAAAACTACAATATATCCTTGTAAACGATGTTTTTTTTTAAACTTTGGTAGAGGGCCACTCTTCATCTGATATGAGGATCTGCAGTCCATTTCTTCTTGTACCCCTTGACATCGCAACATGAAGTTGGCCATGTGTGAACACTTGCTCCAAGGAGAGTCCAACCTATTTCGAAGATTTCCCCTAGCTCTTGTTTATAGTTACAACAAAGTATACAGATATTGGGTACTGTTTCCTTCTCAATATGACAGGCCATTTCGCATCATTTGTTGACATGATTAACTGATGGGATGTAAACTCTGCCACCAATGCTAGTACCTGGCCTTCGATGAACCACTTTCCTAGTTATTATTAGTCTTTGTTCCATTGCAGCTATGTTAACATATAATTCGACGCTCCCCTACCTAATTGATTTTTGCAAGAACGGACTATGTGCATTTTGAATCTCTGCTTCCAGGTTCTCTCCATTAATTTGTGCAAAATACTACAATTTGGACAATTAGGTCCGGCAAACCAGAACTTTGCACGCTTGCTGTAGAAATCTGGGGCACCGGTTACAAATTTATAATGATTTTCCACGTGCTATAGCTGATTACATAGAGAGCGAGGAATGATAGAATCTGCAACCAGGCCACAGCTACAACTCCTCTCCAGTATTTTTCCAACGAATCGCCACCGAACTGAAGCTATGGGCCACATGGTCACACAACTAACAGGTAATGGGTGGAAAAGTTTCAAGGTTAGTGTCATGTATATGACTTTCTTTTTCTCTTCATTTTTTTCTTTTTTGTTTTCTTTGCCAGGCCGTAACATTGGCTATAAATTTGTAATTGTAACTAATCAATAATCTAAGAAGATATAACATTAGTTTATTGGTGATCAAATTTATTTATGAAACAGCCCTGCTGATTTTGTAAAGTAAATAGACATTAGAGCGTATACCCGTGCATTTAATATTTGCTTTTTGGAAAAAGATAAGGCATATGGATAAGAATTTAAAATACAAAACTTAGAATTGGGATTCAAATTAAAGATGTTCTATTACACTATTTTTAACATTATTCCTAAAAAATACAGCCTGCGCGGATGCACAGGTTGACGACTAGTAACTATAATTGTAATGTAAAGCTGGCCCGTAACAAATATTTGTTTTGTCTGGTGCGGCAACAATTCTGGACTTGGTGTTTCAAAAAGAAAAGAAAAAACATAACTCGACAACAAAGGAAAGGAAAAACTGATTTTTTTTCCTGAAGCCACCAGATAATCGAGGACAATAGATGAAAATAGTGAAGCACATAATCGAGTGAAGCACCCTCATGTGAATCTAGCTCTTAGACGAGCCGAAAACACAAGTAAAATAGTGGGCATGATACTACAACCAATGATATAGGGTTCGCGGCAGTCTGCACAATGTCAAAGAATAGTAGAATGTAATAACTCGCATATTGTCCACATGCATTTTTCGATGAACTACTATTTAGTACTAAAAAATATTACACCAAGTGTCTCTATAACAATTTGTACGCATGTACAACATAGTCTACACAAGTGATGCATGCTCGACTTGATTTAAAAATAGTAATCAATGTCCCGGCTAAAAAATCAGTGAAGTGTTGCAAATTTGATCAAACAAAGCATTGGTAAAATATGACGAAGGGCGAAAAATTAATGATGAATGTTAGCTCATCTCCTTGGGTAGTTGGTGTCAGCCCAAAAAAAGAGATATCACGTGCAAGATGTGGAAAGTAGTGAGTTGGTAAATAGAGAACGATGATGTAGAAGAATGAGTATCCAAACATCACAATCATGAGATAAAACATAACTATTCAACCTTGGTATGGAAAATTTGTATCTATTGACTTTATGGTAAAGGTAAATTTAAAATGTTTTTTGGAGTTGTTTGATCCTAGGATTTGTATCATTCAGAATGTTATATATCTTATGAATGGTTCTCTATTGATCACACAAAAATCGAAACTAAAACTTTTGTTGAGTGTAACCATATTTAAAATCAAATACACTTTTTTGTCAGACGATTGAAAACATAAAGATTTTAATGTACATAACATTGTCCATCAAGTTTTTTATTTGGTTTGTGCTATTTTAGATATATCTAAAAAATTAATTCATATAACGCATTGGGACATAATGATGATAGTTACCGAGGAGTGTTCATGACAAGCTAGAAAGAATTTTTTTTATTCAATGGAGGTAGTACAGATTAGAGAACATGTAGTAAACCGATGACAAATCAAAGTTTTAAAAATAGTTGCATGACAAGACATGAAATACATTAGAGTACGACTGAAGAATGTAGAACCATAAAAAAGTAGTTAAAAGAGATCAAAATAGCACTACTATGTTACAAAAACAATTACATGGCATCTTTAAAATATCACATTAAATATTCGATCACAAATTAAATTGGTTCAAACCATTTTTCACACATAGTATTTTACTTACCATTACAGATTTTGTCTCCATAGAACCATGTAATTAAGAATTTCATAGTATTACTATCTCTGAAATCATACATAGTTTTGGTAAATCTATTCAATATGCTAAAGATGATGCCCTCGCATTTGCGAGGGCCAGGCCCGCGCATTTGCGCGGCTAGACTATCTATTGATGTTATATCTTGTATCACACTTTTAAAGTTTATAGAAACATTATCCAATAGGTATAGAATTAATACTTTAAGATTTGTTCCGAATACTAAAATAATTTCAGGTTTCAATATGGTCTTATAATTTTTCTTCCATTTTATGCAAATTCGGAGTTAAACTTTTACTTAGTTTGTAATTTACAATATGGTTGGGTCCAAGTGAATACTCCGGCGATTCTTGTATCAATTCCTTAACCTCCTTCCTCTACTTTTCTTCAGTTTCCTCTTCTTTACATTTGAATATTCACAATTGAATTTTTAGTCAGATTTTATATCTTATTACGATTAGATGGTATTTTCCTATATCCATATTTTTTTTAATATTTTTTAAAATAAACCTATGGGGGGGGGGGGGGGGGGGGGGGAGGGGGGGGGGACAAAGTGGTATTTATTTACTAACTCTTATACAGACGACATACTGTACTTGGGATCAACCTTTTACCAATTTATGATAAGATTGTTATTTTCATATTAGGACAATAATTCGACGTCGTCCCAAGAATTTCTCACCCAATATACAGTATCTCAATGTAGTGTTGCTGTTTTTAAGGCGTTTCTTGCGAGATACAAGAGTCATCTGAAACCAATGGTCCATGAATGAGGTAATGAACCGAACACAAGAAGAAATATGTTCGTTTGATTTATGCGATTCCACTCATTTATGTTTCAATCAACATCAGATTGCTGTTCGTGCAAAGGGACGGTTACTTAGATGCAGAAAGAAAGGGTGAAGTGTAGTTATTTTCTTTACTATGTTGTCGTTAAAGCATATTTGTTCGAGGAATTTGTTTGTCTGAAAATGCAATTGACTTAAGCAATTGATTGTGGAAAAACTATTATGCGGTGCATAGATTCAACTTATAGTAGTTTGAGTTTCATAACAGATTGCTGTTCGTGCAAAGGGACGGTTACTTAGATGCAGAAAGAAAGGGTGAAGTGTAGTTATTTTCTTTACTATGTTGCCGTTAAAGCATATTTGTTCGAGGAATTTGTTTGTCTGAAAATGCAATTGACTTAAGCAATTGATTGTGGAAAAACTATTATGCGGTGCATAGATTCAACTTATAGTAGTTTGAGTTTCATAAACATTTTGTATCTTGCTTATTAGGAATTGAAGTAAAAATGTTTACTCCTGTAGATCTCACTCGATTTTCCATAGGTGAGTTCAAATTCCTGATGCACAAGATAGGGCGGAATAAATTTAACTTATTTCCATAATGACACATTGGCTGACCATAGCAAATATGGCTAAATTATGTGCATTCGCCTAACTGTTTTGTTGCAGTGGTTAAATCCACATGTTATCGCCGACACAACTCTTGCATCTATTCGTAGAGGTCGCCCATTTAACCTAGCTATCAACTGGTTCAATTAGAATAGTTTTCTGTACACATTGGATTATTATAACCCCAGGTTAGGAGAGAATAGGAGTTCTGCACCAAAATATTCACCCGCGCATTTGCGCGGCTAGATTTTATATAGTATTTGATATGAATTTTTCTACCTTCTCTTTCTGTGAATATCTATTATTTAGCTCAATGCATTACTACATTAGTGTTTATTTATAATTCGAAATATACGTATAACACGATGTTTAGCAAATATTGCATGCATGACTCGAGGAACATGATTGTATTGCGGTATTAAGAAATATTTGCGCTCAGTTTATTTTATTCAATATTTTATAAGGACCGTTTTGTAGTGACAACATAAGATTAACGGTACTAAGATCTGCTTGCCGGATATGCCAACATAGATTATAGCATATGAATATTCAGTTCAGTTTCAAATCCTCATCCCTTGTGTGTACCTTCCCACCAATAGTTATTTCTACGAACTTCACATCCTCGTGCTTAAAATTTGTCATATATATATTCCTCTATGATTCATCAATGGCCGTATTGCGGTCTTATTTTTTGCTAACTCCAATCATGCTTCCTCTCATTCTCGTGTTAATTTTAATTTATTATTTCAGACCGAGTTTGTTACATAGTTTATACCTGGAAACCTCCTCAGTACCAATATAAACCTACATTCGATACTTGAATCTATGCGATCCTTTTTTCAGCATAAATGTACCTGAACACAAAAGAGGTATAGATGGAGTGAAGCCTTATACAAAGTCAGGTAGTTGCTAGCTGATACAATCATGCATAACACGCTCACACCTTTTCTTTTGTTTCAAAAAATTCAAACTTACCTGGTTACAGCTGGTAACGTACGCACCATGCATGATTAGTCGACCCGGCCCATTACTGTACGATGATATATATGCTCTAATCTTCCTCCTACGCCGGCTAAGTACACGAAACTACTTGCGTTAGTTGCGTCCAAATCGTTGGTGTAGTTGAAGACCTAAAGTGTGGTAATAAATCAAGTTAATCTAAGTATACGCCGGTATGTATGCGGCTAGCGAGACAGCCGCCTAAGCGTTGTGAGGCGGCACAACATGCGCCGGCGTGCTGGCGATGTGCATGAGTACGTTGATGTCCCAGGCGATGCTAATCGCTTTGGAAACCTGAAAGCCAAACTTGAAAGCCAGCGTAAGTAAGTCGGACGGCCGGAAAAATCGCCTTTCCACTATCTCGAAACAGACTTGCTCTCCAATGTTCTCCGGCCAGACAAAATCGATCTTGACCGTCTTTGTCTCCTGCTTTCTAACCGGCATACGTACATATGTATTGTCGTGCGAATCCTGACTATGCAGCTGTTTTGCGTCGCCTTCCATCATCTGGTTGAGTGCTCCAGACCTACGGTGAGCTCTCTAGTGCCTCCCGCGAGTATATGACGGGAGATCGCCGCTCTCCATCCTATCGGCGTGGTTGACACCTTTTGAAGAGCGAATCAAGCTGGTGTAGGGGATGTCGATGGGCGAGTGCTCCTTGCCGATGGCCTCTTATCTGATGTTAGACGGCAGATCGTGGTGCCTCGTCTCATCGGCGTGGAAAGAATTAGCGTCAAGAGAGCAGATGGTCGAGTGCTGATGTTTGCTGCGGCCGCCGGCCTGAGACGGGCTACTACCTATACTGCTCTCACGTCACGCATGAGCGAATATGCATGTCGTGGAGTTGATCCAGTGAAAAGGTACGATCCAATAAAGCATGTGTAGCTCTCCTCATCGTATTCCTCTACAAACGCTGAATCTTATTTCCAAGTTTCAGTCTCAGATCAAACCGATCATGTATATTACAGTACAACTTTATCCCACGATGGTTGATTAAGAAGAGGAGGTGTATTAGGTCTGTGAAGCAGATTGGGTGGCCGTCGCCATCTGTGAAGCAGCCGCGATGGAAAACTCTGGCGGACTGGCGATGCAGCCGTTCAATTCGTCGATGCCGTCCAGCTCACTCACCGGGCAGAAAAATTTCTGTATCCTTAAATTCTCTGTTCTAGATATATGTTAACCTGCACACAGTTAATCCGTCCAGCTCACTCACCAGGCAGGAAATTTCTGTATCTTAATTTCTCTGCTCTAAATATATCTTAAGTTCTTAACATGCATACGGTGAATCCAGTCTACGCTGGTGCTTGACTGGTGCCCTGCATGCGTTTCAATTCCTAATTAAGATGGATCTGAGCAGCATATATTAATCACGTTGTTCTTTTTTACAGGGAATTGATCAGGTTGTTCACTCGCCCGTCCTGGCTGAAGCAAAGCCAACTAGCCATCAGGTTGTTCATTATCCTTCCTCGATTAATCTAGGCATCAACTCTCATAGTACATAATGATTTGTTAGCTTCGTTTTGTCTGACATGTATTTATAGGGATACATCGACCAACTTGAGCATATACAAGTACAAACTCTTGACAATACATGTCTCTCTCTTTACAATAGAATACTACTTTCGGTTATTTTTCAATAATACATTGGGAAATTATCCATAACAGAACAAATTCCTTTGAGGAAATTGATTGCTCTATAAGCAATAATCCCTACAGGGAATTAATTGTTCTAAAATATTGCCTTCGGCATCCTTACAAACATTGTGTTACCTGACATGTATAAATTAAATATATCATCGGAAATTCAGAATTTCTTTATATCGATGAGTGCATGAGAAATTTGGGGTCAGGGGCAAGTAAACTAAGTTCCTTACATGGATGCTTCCATCAGTTATATTTTAGGAGGTTATATTAGTTAATGCTGTAGTAACTTATTATTAATGGTCTAATAATTCCGACTAATTAGCTTATTTTAAGTAATGTAAAATATACTACTACTCACCAAGTCGTATAGCAAGTTTCTTTCCACTAAATACAAACTGCAATAGTCATGAACATTTGGCTTTCTTTCTAGAGGTGAGCTTTTTCGTTCACTAACATCAGTGTCAGTTTTTCCTTTGTTCATGTTCTGAAGTGAGGAACAATTTATGTGTGCAGATCTGTTCCTCTACTCGACTGAATTGACAGTAACCTCGCGAATATCAAGTACGCAATGTGGTCTCCTAATTTCAGTTAATCCGGTCGGTGAGCTGCTTGATCGTACCAATTGATCACGTCACACTCTGACATGAATAAAGATGTGCTGATCAATGGATCATTATTGTGCTCATTTGTATTCAAATAAATATGTTAACCGTGTTATCTGAATTAAGACTCACTGCTTCCATTAGTTTGCTGAATTTCATTGTTTGTAAGCTAGGTGACGTGCTTTGTCATCCCGTTCTTGAGGTCTTTGAGTGTGATTGTGCTGCTGTTGTCCTTGTCAATGTTCTTCAACATCTCCTGGAGCCTGTTGATCTCCTCCTCTGACAGGCACCCGGTACTGTTAATCAATTGGCAAACACACTGGTCCCTCCTTCATTAATGTATTTTCTAGGATTGATTTGAATAATAACAGTAGTTGATACTCCGTCGATGTCCAGTATTATAATTCTACGATCTATCACCACAGTTTTGCACTAAGCCGATATCTCTAGCAGCTTCACATCATCTCTCGTCCTTCATTCATTGACACTATAAACATGTACATGGAAGGAAGCTTGTAAGATAAAGTAAACCTGAGAATATTGCATTTAATATTCATATTGTTATGTCAAAGGATTTTGAAATTAGTAATCCAAGAAACACAGTAGATCAGCATTTGATACGTAGCTTTAGTAAAGTTTCTTAGATGACATAATTTAGGGAGGCTTTACAACAGACGCATTGGCACAAACATGCAGTTAACACCTCTGCCTAGTCTGAAGAAAAGAAGGACATGACCAAGGAGGCTGCAGAACATATAACTTGATATATGAAATTCTTTAGAACGGAAAGTACATCCCTGAATAATAATACAATACATAAACTTAAATCCATCAATTCTTACACACCTATACTTGCAGTTTTTCTCCGGTTCTCTACAACTATCTGTCAATGCTCCTTTTATCTGCTTGGACAATCAACTTCAGCTAAAAAGGACGGTACAGAAGAAGGAAAAGTAGTAGATGGAAGTGAATGAATAACACACTGCAACTTAGTTGTTGGTATTGAGTAGGTACAAAAGAATTCATCGGTTAGCTTAAGTTACTCTAGACTATCTGAAGCTCTACAATACGTTTGTCAAACAACCAACCTGCAACAACCACTTGAAGCCATACAACAGCACTCTGGGTACAAAAAAATCAATTTGTCAAAAACCTGACCTGGAACAGCACTCTACGTAGATAATTGTATGCTTAGATGTAAAAAAAGAAAGAGAATTGATTGCTTAGTCATGGAATTAATACCTAGCAGCAACAATATGTGAATCAAGGTAAGGGATGAGAAGATTACTACCTGATATGTATTTTTAAGCTTGCATACATGTAGACGACAGTCGGGAACAAATATAATGCAGCCCATTGAAGAGCAAGACACGTGAAATGCAGTGCATGAGCATCGAGGCCCCGCTGGATGGTGCACTGTTTTCGCTGCGTCCCGCCATGAGCAGCAAGGTGAATTGGGAATTTTTTTGCAATCACATGATTTTTCGTTCTGCTAGAGAGGCTGGTCCAAAATATACATTAGAAGAATGGAAAGTTAAGGATTGAGGTGGTGTTCTTTCTTCTCGGTTTCTACAGTATGTTGATATATATACGTTCAAACCAGTATTCCTCCGGTTGATACTTATAATCTATTTATTAGAATAAGAACATGATTAAAAGAGATTAACTCAGCAGATTTATGGAATATTGTCGTGCCTGGTGTATAACACCAAGAAGAGGTAATCTTTATATTTTTCTCCTGAAATTGTTCTCAACATAGACATCTTTATAGTGAGCTGTAGAGAGTAGGATGAAGTTTCAAATACTTGGAGACTCTGAATTTTAACATCAGCCTAAAACTGTACCCTGAGTTGTTAATATGACCAAAACTTGGATGCCAACAAATGCACCAAATAACAAGCATACGAGGAATAAGCTTAACATCATCTACTTACTGAAATTAGCCACAGATTGGAGTGCAGTCTGAAGGTCAAGAAGATGCATGTTATGCTATCAAGGAGTCCATGGTCAGCAACTGCGTATACTCACATTTTATTTCTTTGCATATTTTTAGTGATATAGCACAGGACTCGACTAAAAAAATTCATGGTTGTTCCAGTTATATACATACCTCCTCAAGGATATTGATTGGTTCAGGTAGAAGTGTTTCGTGACATATTGTTCAGTTTATGATTGAGTGCTTACATCTGAATTTTGTCTGAGGGCTCATGTACGTTCAGTGGGTTAACAATGTGAGGATATGAAAATTCACTACATCTGAATCATGTCACTGTTATCTAATTTTAAAGAAATAATTATGAGGTGTTTGACTTTAGAACAACTAAAGCATATCATACAAGAATAAGATGTTTAGAAAATAAACCAAGAAGCAAGGAAGTAAGTACAAGAGCCAGTATTTTGTTCTCTGCATTACTTTGCTCATCTTTAAGCAACAGAGTAATTTTTGTTCCATATCTTCTATCATGGATGTTAGCCTGCAGCACTACACACTGGCTTGCACGAGCTCATGAATTGGTAGTATAACTCCTGCAAGGAGGATTCAAGATGGAGCTGGTAAAGTATCTGCATCCATGGGACAAGATGGAGAGCAGTAAAATAAAGATACCTTTTTTCTTAATAATTATTGAGTTACTATGTGATAAATCTAAGAATGAAACTATCTTGCTGCAAGGTGTCATGGTGAGTCAAGCAACAATCAGTGTAGGTGTGACCGAAGGTAATATTTTTCAAACAACAAACAATCAACGGTTAAGATTTCTCACGCTAAAAGTAAAGATGTATAAACGATAGAGATTTATCGGACACGCTGAAGGCAAATCCGGCACATCTAATTGGAAGAGAAATCGTACCCATCACTACAGGTTGAAGAAAAGAAAGAGAAAACGTGCCGTATAAGAAAAACGAAAACGTAATAAGAGCAAACCCTATTTACCTGTCGACGCATCGCGACCAGCCGCCCGTTTTCTCAACGTGCAGAGCAGAATCGTTTGGTCGGCGGCGGCGTGCCTGCGGCAGCGTTCGTAGCCCGAAGTAAGACGAGGCCGGCGGACTCACCCCCGGCACATCGGGGCTAGCTGATGCCATACTTGATCAACCACCACGTCTCCCGTGAGGGCCTGCATGGCTGCACGGCCGCAGCACATGCACATCCATCTGATCGACGATGTTTTTACAGTGCCGGCCG
Organism: Poa pratensis; assembly: GCA_947311845.1. Lineage (NCBI taxonomy): Eukaryota > Viridiplantae > Streptophyta > Magnoliopsida > Poales > Poaceae > Poa > Poa pratensis. The sequence goes on along the minus strand of CAMZMU010000037.1, from coordinate 86,313,980 downwards.
GAAAAATAATCAAATGAGTACATAAAATCGTAACAATGCAGATATATGTATTTTTTTATGAACACATATTATAATTACATAAAATCGTAACAATGCAGATATATGTATTTTTTTATGAACACATATTATAATTAGCATACAAATATCAGTAAACTGCAATAATTTTAGCGACGAGGATAGTAGATAACAATATATATGTAACAAAATATTATTTAAAAATGTCTAAAAATTATAACTGGAACGAGGGATGAGAATGAGAAGGGAAATAAGAGATTTCAGTGAATGCAGCCTTGGATCATCACATAAGAACATAGATCCATTTTTACGGCATCCAATGAGAAAAAATATCAAAATTCAATCATGTGTTTTCTCAACACCCGGCTAAAATCTATTCTAATGTGAAATTATATTCAATATGGGATAGTTGGCAGAAAATAACATACACGGCATTGTTACGTTAAGAAATTGATGACATCATGAATAGTGCAAAATGGAACTTTTCTAACGTGTTAGTGATGTATAAATATCATGTTGTTTCTTCATGATACCAGCTGCTAATGTGATGCGTGTTAGTGAGGTAATAAGCTTCTTTCATCCTTTATCATCACATGGGCGGGACTTCTTGCTCGGAACTTTACTCTATTTTGTTTACCTTGGATCCAAGCTCTCCTCTGATCTAACCTTTGTCAAATAGTCTGTCTGTACCATGAAAAAAAAACTGTCTGTACAATCCATGCACAGAATGCTAATTCAATACAATAAGCAGGACGTGTATGCTCGAGATTGAGAGGTCAGTTCGAAGGATATTTCAGATGGATTGAGCGGTCGTGATACTTATGCCGTCTGGATTTGCCATCTATCCTAACCGGCCGTCACTTCGCCTCCAGCCGGATGGATATCGCCATGGCTCAGTAGTTGACATAATACGGGGGCTGAAGTTGCATACTTGGACTAGATGGTAAACCTAGGTGGAAAAGTAGTAATTTATAGCTGGTCCTGAAACATAGATATACAGTTGTACACACCACGTGTAAACAGAATGTGCGCCGTTGATTTTTTGATAAGTAAAATTTGGAAGGTTCTTAGTTTACATTTTACATGTTCTGTTATTTCGACATAATTCAACCAATGATGCCATTTAATTGTCTTATCATCGTATATTTGGTTGGTATGATGCATGGAAAATTAATTTACTTGCAGATGGCTCAGTGACATCTACTACCGAATTTATTTTTTGCCAGGGCGCATAAAACAACTTAGTGTTTCAGTTATGTAATCACTAAACTCAGCTTCCAAAAAAATAGCTTAGTGCTTCAGTCATGTAAATCACTAAACTCATTCTTTGTATTTTTATCTGATCTGCATTTATGCTTTGTATGAAAGGCAATTTCATATATCTTGGTTTTGTCTTTATATAGCAATAATAAATTAAATTTGACGATTCTATTGGAGATATTACGATTCTACTATAGGTGATAGGTGATGTCACGAATGTATCCAGTTTAATGTATCCAGCCGGATATAACAGACATTTTTTGACGTAACATGCCATGGAATAGTTACTCTACGAGCGCTGGAATTTGAAAAACAAAATTGATGGTATAGTCCACTCCTGCATAAGAGACTTGGAAGCCTAAACAATGGAGGTATTCATGTGTTGCATGTTTTAATATTTTCATATGTTTTATCACGTACATTAGACCATGGAAGAGGCTGTTGGAAACTCAACATACTGTGTATCCTAAATATTTTTATACATTTAAATATAACTGAAATTGCTTAAAAATATAATATGCAGCATAAAAATAGACATTACACATCAGTATTTTTGTTATGAATGCTAGCCGCGCAAATGCGCGGGCCACCCAGCTAGTTCCAATTATAATACAAAGCATATGATGTGCACATACGAATGAGTCCATGCCCGATTCTTCGAGTCAGACAAGTACTCGGGGGCTACTGACAAGGATATACATCTCGGGTACCCTACCGTAAGGGTACCTGGTGCACGTGGCGACTAAGGCCCAATAGCGAAGAGCCTACTCGAAGCCCAAGACCAGAGGCCTAAGAAGATGGAGTACCCTCCAAGATTAGACATAGGCATAGTCGGTTTAGGCTTTCAAATACTTACCCGCAACATATGGGAATAGCAAGATAGGGAAACTTCTACTTCCTACTCCTGTCTAATCGTCAAGATATCTCTTGCTTTCTCTCCATTCGTGTCTTAATCTGACTTAATAATTTCTATATTGCACCAAGTTGCGTTGAGATAGTTGTTTGATTGCTGAAATGTTGGAGTTGGCTCTTCGTGTTATGTCAAAATCGATAATGCCAGCAAGTAGTGTAAGGACTTGCTGCCCCGCAGTTCTCTCTGATATTTTTCTTCAGATTGCAACTTTAATTTTTGCATCTGACAAGAGAAGCAAGTTATATGGCAACTAACATTTGTTTCTTATAGATGCATATCTGTACGTGGGTCTGATAGTAGGAAAAAAGAATGTACGAATTGAACTGAGATGAACAGAGGCGCATGCTTAAATATGTGGTCACCAGCGGAACTGTCATGAAACGAAAAAAGGGAGGTAAATCTATCAACAATATTACGTGGAACAATGTACAAAAATCATCTTCTGCGAAACACTATGCATGAAACAAGAAAAAATTGGTTATATAAAACATATTTAAAACTTAGATTAATTGTAATAGTCCAAACTAATTTAGCATTAATAATAGTTAAACTGAACTAGCAACCATATTTCCTCAAAAAATACATGACTTTAGTACTTCATTTTCCTCTATATATTTTCTAAGAAATATGAATGCCAATATCAAAAACATCAAATCGAATATAAGTTCTTTCAGGAGAATTTCAAAACAAGTTAGTTTACATAATCAAATAGAAGTTACAAGGAGCATAGTCTGCATTATAAAAAATGTGAGAAAAACATTTCACATTTCTAGGAAATCTAACGAAGCAAATGCCCGTATTACATAAGATTGATGATTCTTAAAGTGTTAAATTTATACACAAATATCTTTAATGTTTTAAAACAAAATGAGCATGAAAATATAATGTAGAAAGTCTAGCCGCGCAAATGCGCGGGCCACCCAGCTAGTTTATAATTAAACAAATGCTAAATTAACAAATTTTGCTAGAGGAGAGTGTTACACAGAGCTAGTAATCCCGATCACTGCTCATTTTGTGCTGCTGTTTTGCTTTTGTATGGACTGACAGTTCCATCGAGCCTTTACTTTCGATGATTAAGCAAGCTTTCAACTCCGGAGTTTTTGCATACACAGATACACTGTCACTAACCAGTTAGTTTACTTGTCAGCTGGATCTTGTAAAAAAGTACACAATACATTTATATTTGAACGTAGGTCACTAGGCGACGACACGGGTTCACAGTGTTACACCAACTTGCTGTTGGGCACGCGGGGTGATCGTATTAACAATGATACTATGCAATCATATAGTCCAAGCAATATGCTTATATACAAGTACTAGTATATATAGTAGACGGTGTGTTGGTCCAAGATATGTTTATCGTGTTTCCTAATTAATTCCGGCCCCAAGTGCTGGTGCATGCACAGCTTCCGAGGTTGCTGAAAAACAGATCAGAGCAGCGGATTAAATTAAGGTTAGGAGAGAATCCAGGGTATGTGCGCCCCATGTTCTCAAGAGTGTTGTACGTGGCGGCCTGCGAGTGCATGGCCTTTGCTCAAAACCGAAAACGCCAGAGCCGAAGCCGGTGACCTCAGATTAAGCATTTCTTATTTGTATGTTATCATATAGCAACCTTCATACTCGTTCGTGATGGATACATCCTTACTAAATAGACACTTACTTACTGCTAATCTTGTCTTTTCTTAATATTCAGAGTATCATTTTGCCAAACTTCTGGAACCAAAGGTTGTACCTAGGACCAGGTTGAAAAAGAATACCGGAGATCCCCCCGCCCCCCCCCCCCCCCCCCCCCCCCCCTCCCTCTCCCGTTGATAGTCTCGGCTCCTTCGCGCCCGTCTCTCCCTTGCTCCTTAGCGGTATTCATTGGAATGGCGACGAAGAGGTGGACGGCCTTCTATGTACAATTTAGTTTATGACAAGCTAGGTCGTTTAGGGTTAGGGTTAGTTCTAGGTTTGTGTTTGCCCTTGTGGCCTTTGGCTATCGTCTCGGAATTTGTCCTTGGCGAGAGGTGTTGCGAGGCAGAAGGATCGGTCTCCTGGCAGATGTCCATAGTGGATGAAAGCGGAAAAAGATTCTGGTCGGAGCGCATTCCCAATAAGATTACGGTGTGTATCATAATTCTGGAGACTTGTGCATGTGCAGGTTGTTCAGGATATGCGGCTTGGAGATCCTCTGAGACGGCGTAGTGTTTCAGAGGATCTCCCGCGCCTAAAGCGCCTTTTTAACTGAAACTTTGCACAAATATACATACCGTACTCACATTCAAACAATCGGATTATTTTAACCCCAATGTACCATTTTCAGTGCTCTGGTGCCCCAAATCGCTAGCTCTCGCTTTGCAATGACTAAATAGCATTCCTCTTCAACAAAAAGGCTCAGATAGCAAGCCGGTTCTCGTGAATTAAAATTTGAAATTTCTAGCTCTTCAATTATTTCCAATGTACGGTGAGTTCTAGCTAGATTAAAAACTGAAAGCTTGGAGGTGACCGGTGGAGCATTAATGGTGGTGTGGGGTTTTGTGTTGGGTGCACATGCATGGTTAGGTTTGACGGGTAAAGCCGTTGGAGTAAAACCGCGGGAAAGGTCGAAACGGCCGGTCGCTGCATTCCCCGACGAGCTCCGTTTTTCCTTCGCTTCAGTAATTCAGTTCAGTTCTCTTTCTTGCATCGAAACTATACAAATATTGAAATATACCATCTTCGTCTAATCCGGTCGATCTCTCACTACATACCCCCTATCTAGCTACGTGCACACTAGCTAGCACGAGGCTATGGTCAAAGTGGGTTCTATCCCCGAACTCCAATTGTCAAAATGGAGTACAAATACATCATGTCACATGTGAGCTAGTGAAGCTCTCAATGTTTTCGTTCTTCTTTGCATCAACATTATTCTTCTCCATTCAACGTCTAGATCAGCCAAAAGAACCCAGACACACAACGTTGGAAATGAACAATTCAAGAACTGAAAAAGATCCTAAGATTAACCAAATATATGTCGTATGCCTCTCTTTACAAAGTTGCCTAGCTAATGCAAAAAAGGCAGACATATGTAGGACCAAAGAGGTGCACTACATGGCCATGCCCCATAAGAGCAAGGATAATAATGCCGTCGACTGCCGGCTACAAAGCCATACCATGTCACTATAGAGTCCTCATAAAGCTAAGCAGTATAATAGGCTAGCTATAAGCTGGCTCTTGGGTTGCCTTCATTAAAGATTTAGAGTATTAAATATGTTGGCTGGGATGCATGCAATTGGCAGGGAGGAGCTAGCGTCGGCCTAGCGCCAGCAGCATGAGCTGCAAGCCGCTGCTTTTCCTCGTCAGCTGTGCTGTAGCCGGGCGACTGCAGTAGCGCCCGCCTGCCTCTCTCTCATCGTTTCTCTCTCTGCCACATAGGAATTAAATGACCTGGCACACGCTATAGCCGGCTGAGTCAGCGGCCCGCGCATTTGCGCGGCTAGATTTACTACATATAATATTTTGATCTGAATTTCATATTATTAGTTATTGATCATATGTTCAATTTTGTTACAATCTCTTTCTACAGAAACTATTATTTAGCTCAATACATTGCTACATTATTAAGATTAGCAAAATCATAGATTATACGATACAAATATTCAGTTTTGACTTGAACTTGTCATTCCTGGTGTGTATCTTTCCACCAATAGTTCTTTTTAGGAACTTTACATTGATGGCACGTGCTTAATTAAAATTTGTGAATTCTTCTTCGACAATAGTCCTAGTGGTGTCTTATTATTAGATTAGTCCGATATCTCGCCTCTACGTGCTTCCACTCATGCTCATGTTAATATATTTTCCTGTGTCTTGTCTTTCTAAGACAATGTAATGATCACTACTATCATTCAGAAAATGGTAGTAGAACATTATGTGTTACTGAAGGTTATCATAGCTTATCCTTTCTTATGGTACCCACACTTTTTATTTGATCGTAGTTGCTTCCAACCATAAGTTCTGCACCAACAAAATTGTTATGCTTCCTTAATTTGCATATTATATGTCTGTTTGAACATATTAAGTACAGAACCATCGACACAACGACTATTCATATACCCGATACATGCATGCCTTGTACATGGTTTGCAGATGTATATACTATTTTATATGCAACATTTCTCCGTCGCTTTTGACCATTATGAACTCTGCTATTGCACATTATTAAGGAATCAACTCATCCATGTATTCCCGCTCTATTTTTTCTGGCCTGTGTTTCTGTACACTCGATTCCATGCATGCACGTGTAAGCAAAAGATGTGCATGCTGATAATATTATTTTGACGCTGGTGGTTAGATAGAACCCGAAACTATTTTATTATAATAATTATGTATTCAATTTTCATGGTGAGTTTATTGTTATATAAATGCAATAATTAATTTCAATATAAACTTTCTCGCAAAAAAAATCTATATCAATTATGGATTTCACATGGAATTTGATCCTAAATTTATGCATGGGAATCTCAACGGTACAAATATAAACATACATTTAAGACCAAGGAGATTTGAATTTGTTCGGCGTGGGTTCTCCGTGCATCGAACAAAACATAGCGAAACCCTCACATTGATGTGAACTCATTACATATCAAAATCTCCCTGCATTGGAAAAGCATAGCGAACCCTCTTCTGTATTGTGCTGATGCAAACAGTGAGTTAGTAAAATCTCACTTTATCGTATAAAATCCAGTGAGGCCTTTTTTTTGCGGGGAAGTGAGGCCTTATTATCAACTAATAATTAATAGGCGTTAGATGTTTAGATTTGTAATCAAGCCACATGCATATATCTCACAAACAAATATATATAGGCTAGTAGCTGCTACCTGATACGACAATGCATAACATGCTCCTACCTTTTTGTTAATGTTTTTAAACGTACCTGGTTGCAGCTCCTAAACGCACCATGATTTACTGTACGATGATGTGTTCCTTGTAACTTCCTCCTTATGACGGCCAAGACCAGGAACAAACGTCTTCAACTTGCATATTGTCCAAGATCGTTGGTGTATACGTATACTACGTAGTTGAAGCCTGGTAGTGGAGTCAACGCCGGTATGCATGCTGCTGCCGACAACCGCCTAAGCGGTTAATGCGCGGCGGCGAGCGGGACAACATGCGCCGGCGTGATCGTGATGCATATATTTTGTTGACATTCTCGAAGTGGAAATTGATATATATATATATATATATATATATATATATATATATATATATGATTGTACACTTACTTGGTATTTGAATTTTTATCTCATACATATTTGAATTCTATGGGTTGGTTGGCAGTGCAACCCTTGGCTTTATTGACTTAATCTTGGTGAAAAATCCAAGGACATCTTACATTGTTGCTCTTTCTCTAAATCTTGTTGTACAGCATCGGTCCTTAGCAAATTCAGTATAGCTACTTCAAAAATCATATGATGGTCCTTTCACCTCCTTTGCACTTCTAGCATACACGCAAGAATTCTAGTCTCATTTCTTGCCAAACGATATTTGCAGATTGTACAACTTTAAAATTGCCAAATAATATAGCGAACTGGCATTATCTTTCATTTATAGCTGAATAAAAAAATCTTACTCCCTCCGTTCGGAAAAGGATGTCACAAAAATGAACTATAGATAGACCATTTTTGTGACATCTTTTTCCGAACGGAGGGAGTAGTAGTTAACCAATAGACGAATTGATCAAATCAAATATCCTCGCTGCATTCACTTTAATGTTGCATGACGTTTATCATCTTATGGTAAGCTTGCTCAGTTTCTTCTGTTGCTGTTTCCTTAAACTAAAAAATACATATGAGTTTTTCTTATCAGAAATAAGCAATTTAGATATAGAAAATACACATAAAAAATATTGTTAATAAGTAAGCTGTTATACTCTGTGAGATGGAAACATCTAAGCACGCATCGAGGCGCATGCATCTCACCATGTACCCGGCTAGAAATCCATCGGCTTAGTACGTGTGTCTTTAAAAGAAATCGATCTTGCTGCTAGCTTGGCTGTTGTACTTGTGCATCTCACCGTGGTCTCGTATGTGCATCTAAGCCACTGCCCGCAAGTCCCTGGCATGTTGCCTCTTGTTGATGTCGCCATTGATTTCCTGCAAAAAGAAAAACAAATTTCCGCCGGCCACCGTGACGTCGCGAGATCAACAGGTGTGCTGTTAACGTGAGTTGAATCTGTCGGACATCTGAGCGTCGCGACCTCAATCCGCTGGGCATCCGAACGCCGTATCCCGGCCCTCAATCCGTCCTGCATGATGATCTCGTACTGGACGTGTTGTTGCGGATGGTTTGCATGTCCTTTGGATACGCTGGGTCACACGGATGCGGTATGATCAATCCAATAATTGATCATCCCTAGACCCATGTACACATTCTCCATTAATTAAATCCTGCTGCGACAGCGATCATCAATCTAAAAATTTCCGGCCGATGGTAATTGTTTCTTGCATCCAGCAGGCGATAGGTTCCTTAAGATGTTGGTGACGATGCTTGGGTGCAGGATGACGACGGGGATGGTGCCGTGGAACACTGGAGCTGGCCCAGCAGTGTCTCGAGTCTCATATACGGCATTGCTGAAGACTCAATCCTTCTGCATCTCCGGCCGATCGATGGTACATCGTGGACCGCACCAAGTGCCGGAACTCCTGGAGGCCAAGCTTCTCCATGTTTCTGCGCTCCCTATGTGGCCGCCTCGCCGGAGACATTGGCATCGTCGGCCAGCGGCGTCCCGCTGTTCCTTCTTGATATATATAGCCTACCAGCCGCAGGTCGGGTACGATTTCCAGGTAGAAGCCTTCGCACGGCATGCCTTCAATTGGCGACGGCGTATTTGGTGGGTACATCTACTTATATTAGCTAAGCGATCATTGAGGTCGCATTGCGCCCTCGGTTAGTATCCGTTTCCTTCTACAGATCCATGTACGTGGTCAGGCCAAACACCTATATCCGTGTGTTTTGTCTCAGGAAGCTATCTTTGTATTTTCCTAAGCTTTCGTACCCTGTACTACTTCCTAAACTTAGTTTTTTCCTTTCCAGATTCTTTAACGTGTTGAGGCGGAACATCTAATGCGCACTTTCTAACTTCCATGTGGAATCATGTCGATCTATATGTTGTGCTGATAAATCTCCACCATCTATACATTGTAATTTTACGGTGGTAAATCTCAAGCGTTGGTTAACCTGTGTTTTAATTATATAATAGATTTGTCTCAGGAAGCTATCTTTGTATTTTCCTAAGCTTTCGTACCCTGTACTACTTCCTAAACTTAGTTTTTTCCTTTCCAGATTCTTTAACGTGTTGAGGCGGAACATCTAATGCGCACTTTCTAACTTCCATGTGGAATCATGTCGATCTATATGTTGTGCTGATAAATCTCCACCATCTATACATTGTAATTTTACGGTGGTAAATCTCAAGCGTTGGTTAACCTGTGTTTTAATTATATAATAGATTGTGTCGGTTACCGTAAAAAAGGCTTGGTTTTACTACTCAACAATAGGCATCATCCAAAGAGAAAAAACGAAGAAGGTGGAGAGCGCAGGGCTTGATGCTTCGTTCTCAAACGTCTCCATCCATGCTTAGCTCATCTATGATGTATGTGGTCAATCATGTCGCATTCGCTTAGCAGCCAGCCGGATCCCCGCCTCCCCGGAGCCGGTCACCATAGATGTATGTGATCAATGATGTCGCATTCGCTTAGCAGCCAGCCGGATCCCCGGAGCCGGTCACCACTTTTATAATCCTCACATCATCTTTCTCCTCGAGACTCTCCAGTCTCTATCTCACCTAAATGTTACAATACCATATCAGTGTCTCACATGATTTGCGTACCATCTATAAATAAATGGATACGCTGCCCCCCTGATCACCTCCACTCTAGTACCCGAGTCATCATCTATCTTCTCCTTCTTCCAACTAGCTGCTGCCGTTGATCGCAGCTAGCTCAAGCTCAAGAAACGAGCACAACAATGGAGCCCATCCCTCTGCTGACACCGTACAAGATGGGCCAGCTCGACCTCGCCCACAGGTAACGTACCGTCCATCCAGTTTGCACCAGTCCATCATCTCTCGCCACGAATCATGCATGGTTGACATACGCACGGCGGTGGTCATGCATATGTACAGGATCGTCCTGGCTCCACTGACGAGGCAGCGCTCCTACGGCAACGTCCCCCAACCGCACGCCGCCTTATACTACTCCCAACGCGCCACCGCCGGCGGGCTGCTCATCACGGAGGCCACGGGGGTGTCCGACACGGCGCAGGGGTACACGGACACGCCGGGGATATGGACCGCGGAGCACGTGGAGGCGTGGAAGCCCATCGTCGCCGCCGTGCACGAGAAGGGCGCGCTCATCTTCTGTCAAATCTGGCACGTCGGGAGAGTGTCACGTTCGAGTTGCAGCCCGGAGGCATTGCACCGGTGTCGAGCTCAGAGAAGGGAGTGGGGCCGCATATCAGTTTAGATGGGCACCGTGAGGAGTTCTCGCCGCCGAGGAGGCTGGCGGTGGAGGAGATTCCGGGGATCGTTGATGACTTCAGGAAGGCCGCCAGGAATGCCATCGACGCCGGTAGGTGCCAATCTTCTCTTCAGTCAGACTTTTCTTCTCTTGAGTCAGACTTTTCTCTCTTCAACATCTATTGATAATATTTTAAACACTGTAACCTATATCTATTTTTTCATGAATGGTAGTTTCAAATGTAATATTTTGATTTTCAACTTCAAAATCCATATTTTGCGGAACTATTTAATAACAAGTACATATAATACAATAATCAAAGGTGTGATCTTTGAGACCGTATGTACCAGGAGCATCTTTGCGTAATTCTCTTGCTTCCAGTACATCCATGGATTATACTTACTATGACCTCAATGGCGTGGCAGGTTTTGACGGTGTGGAGATCCATGGCGCGAATGGGTATCTCATTGAGCAGTTCCTTAAGGACAGCTCTAACGATCGCACCGACGAGTATGGCGGCAGCCTCGAGAACCGAAGCCGCTTCGCGTTCGAGGTGGTCGATGCTGTCGTGAAGGAGGTCGGCGGCCACCGCGTGGGCATCCGTCTCTCCCCCTTCACCGACTTCATGAATTGCCACGACTCCGACCCACACGCCCTTGCGCTCCACATGTCCACCAAGCTCAACGACCACAACGTCGTCTACCTACACATGATTGAGCCTAGGATGGCCACCGTTGATGGCCGTCGTGTGGTGCCGAAGCGTCTGCTTCCGTACCGTGAGGCGTTCAAGGGGACCTTCATCGCCAATGGTGGATATGACCGCGAGGAAGGCGGCAAGGTGATCACGGAGGGGTACACCGACCTGGTGGCCTTCGGGCGGCTGTTCCTCGCCAACCCGGACCTGCCCAAGAGGTTCCAGGTCGGCGCGGAGCTGAACAAGTACGATAGGAAGACCTTCTACACCTCCGACCCTATCGTCGGCTACACCGATTACCCCTTCCTCGAATGATCATCGTCCATGGAGATTCTTTCTTCTTCGCCACTGGTGCAATTAGTTGTACCATGATTAAGTGTACTACTGAGTGTAGTTGTTGCGCTTTGTTCAACAATAAACCATATGTGGTCAGTGGTTACTGGTTCAAATAATTAAATTAACCATTACTCAAAACTTTCAGTCAGAAAAATCATATAGTTCTCATAGGATGCACGCTAATTCAACGGAGATACATTATTTTAGTTCTTGTGACACTATATCGACAACTCTTTATATGAATCATTGCCTCATTCTGTCGGTGGTTGATGCCTGCAAATTAGTTTATTCATCGGTGGAGTCAGTGTGGATCATCCAAGCAGAAATTATAAGAGAGATCTAGACCTTTCATTTTCTAAGCAGAAATTATGTGTGCAAATTGCTCCTTGGTTCACGATGAACTCAGAACCTGTCAAAACAATTACTCCTTGGTTCACGATGAACTCGGAACCATTCCTTTATTCACTATTTAAGTTTTTCAAAATAATAATGGAGAATATCATGCTTGTACATAATGTATACAACTATGTGCATGTAAAATTTAAAACTTAAATATGGCCGTATGCAGCATGTGCAAGAATTACAAATGATCCAGCCACAAATATACGTCACGTATCATACCCCACAACATTTTTGTTTTCCGAAGTGAAGGCATAGAGCGTAGCAATCATGGACGGTATGCATGTTGGGAATCGTGGGCAGAAAACAAAAAATTTCCTAACAACGATAACCATAAACTAGCGAGAATCTATTACTATACAAATATAGAGTAATGGTGGAGATCGATATACATAACCTTGTAACCGATAGGGGGATTACGCTCCCGCAACAAGCGTTGTTGATGAAGTCGACCTCAAGGTCGTGAAGAAGACTCCTCCAAGTGCCCCAAGCGTGGCGCCTCACAGAGCTCACACACGTACGGAGAAGATGATGACCTCTGGGTTCCGATCCAGCCGAGCAGCTGAAGTAGAAGACTTGGACCAGAGAGAACCAGCAGCACGGCGGTGTGCGTATGGTGGAGAAAACCTCCACCCGTGCGTAGCCCCAATTGCGGAGCCACGTCTAAACCGGGAGAGAGAGAATTGAGCATCTTCAAAGGCACAGGGGCACCTATATTTATAGGAGGAGGAGGAGGGCTGCAACACCCCTTGGCTTAGCCATGTGGGACTATTCCCACATGGCCAATTCGGCCAAGGGTGGTGCGCCGGCCCTGGTGGGCCCCATTCGGCCCAACCAGGCCGGCTGCCCCTCTCCCTCCCTCTTTGGTGCGCCTCCCCCTCATGGGTCTTCTCCTCCAGGAGTTGGCCCATTTAAGGTGGGCTACCTTTTTAAATTCGAAATTAATTAAATAAAAATATATCTATTATCTAATTTTTCCGGCTCCGAAAAACATTTCTCCGGCCCCGAACTCCGTCGGATATCACCCGGAACACTTTCGGTGTTCTTCTCTCTATTTTCTTCTCTGCGTCCAATCTAAATAAACTTCACCTACCCTTAAGTATGTCACCCTAGCGGTTCGGGAACACTCCAGACATGATCGAGAACCCTTCTCCGATCAATAACTATCAGGTAGACCTGGATGGCTATGATAGCCCATGTGCGTTCACGAATAACTTTGTCATTTGAACCTTAGACATCAAGTCTTAGGCCTTTTGCCAGGCGATACTTAGTTTGTACGAGACTCGATCTCCGGTACCACATACCGAGCTCTTTACTCTTCTGTGATATTACATCTCCGTGACCTAGTCACATGCTTGCAAGATTATTGATGCAATCTAACCGAGTGGGCCCAGAGTATCTATCCTGCTATGTGGATTGGCATCCCGCTCTTGATCATACACCTCAACATATTTCCTTCGGATACCCAAGAGGGACATCGTTATAGTCATCCTATATAAGGAGTGACGTTTGATACAATCAAAGTACCTTCCAGAAATAGCAATTAAGTATGATCTCACGGTCAAAGGCGTAAGTACTACATCCTACAAATATTGGGTGTGTCCATCACATCATTCACCTAATGATTGACTCATTGTCAACTGACATAAATGTCACATGATCGGAAACCTCGATCATCAATCGTACAACGGACTAGTGAAGAGGCTACTAGGGACATGGTTGTTTGCGTATCACACGTGTATCAATGTTTCCGATTAATACATTTATAGCATGACACAAAAACATATTATGAACAATTGAGATATGACAATAAAATATCTTTATTAATTGACTCTAGAGCATATCTCCAACAATGCAAAGGTGGAGGCCCAGAGCTGTGAACATCGACCTTTTTCCCGAAGTACCTCGGTAGCGCGACACACATGAGGTGCTCGACGAAATGCAATAGAGAGAGTGCCATTTCATCGCTTATATGCATGTCCAATATGTCAGATCTTCTGTTAACATGTGATTAATCGAGATTTGGAATAATCTATGACATTCATGTGAATAGTGGTAGTTTTTTGAAAAAAAAATCCAAAAATGGTACTGATACTTAGCGAGATCAGAAAAATTAGAGAAAGTGCCGGCGACACCTACAACTTTGAAAAACCTTAACAAATTCTGGAATCACTCAAAATGTTTCCTAACGTCAAACAGTTTCTAAGTATCGACAAGATCAAGCTGTCCAACAAACTTTGTTATTTGAAGTACTCGATATCGATCTCACATCAGAGGAGTCATACTCAGAACCAAACTTTGGTGGTCTCAGGGGCCAATGACTAGGGGAGCAGAACCGGGTAGGCTCACCAGACTGATTTCAATGGACCAAGTCATACAATGAAGCCTTGAAGCCCAGAAGGCCCACAAAGAAGATGGAGAGGTCGACTGGACCAGGCAGGGTCATTGGCCCGGCTCGACACTAGAGTTAGGAAAGAAACTCAAAATGCGCGAAGAAGAAGGTCAATCGGTGGAGTAACCGTCAAGACAAGTGTTACCCCATGCGCCACTACAGAATTAAATCCACGTCATGTATATATTAGTGGGTGTTAACTTCTATTTATCTTTGTAACCCGACCTGTTAGTATATAAAGCACGGCTTGGGATCATCTCACGGAGACACACAAAACAAGTCTTAGAAACTACATGCTAGACATTTGTACTCACAGATGCCTTTAGGTGGTTGGCTCAACACCACCCAAAGGAGCAAATCTCTGGACACTATACACCAAACTAGTGGTAGGTCTTTACCTCTTCTCATAAAGGCCGAACCTGGGTAAACTCTCTCATGTCAATCTTGTTCCTTGATAGATTTAACGTCGCCTCTCCCCAAAATCTCTATGATTGTTTTCACGATCACCTCTTTGATGTCGAACCCGAGATACATAGATACCCCTTAACAACCCTCGACACTTGTCCCTTTCCCACCTAATATATTTAAAGAATATTTTACTATGACTAGCATGTGATATTGCCAAATAATGTCTCCACGTTTCATTCACATGTTTATACTCGTATCTTGACCATAATAATTAGAAGAACGTTCATAAATAAATACGAAAAAACTGATTAACTAGTTACAATTAATACAACAAACAATGCCACAAAATATGATGGTGATTAGTCGGCAAAAGCACCACTACTAGAAACAAGGCCTTTGGTCTGGAACCACATTTGGCTCTAGTCCGGGTGGCTTACGAACCGGGACTGAGTGTGGCTCTGGTCCCGGCTCAACGGCTACGACGCCGCGCAGCTCCGGTCCCGGGTTGTGGGGCACCTCTAGTCCCGGGTCGTGACACCAACCGGGACTAGAGGTCTCGCGGCAGGCAGCCGCAGAGGGGGACCCGCGCGAGACCCTTTAGTCCCGGGTCGTGATACGACCCGGGACAAAAGCTCCACTATATCATTTTCCACCCCCGAGAGCAGCCCTCCATTTTTCAGCTCGAGTTCATCTCCATTTGCTCCATTTTTCCTCTCTCAAGCTCGAGTTGATCCCTATTTTTCCACGATTTGTCAAATTAGCGGCACCTATCTATCTAAGGGTTAGCAACTTGATCTTTTCATCCGGCATTGCTCATTTTAGCTCATTTCCATACTAGCTTAGCTCATTTCATTTTTGTAGTGCTTGGTAGGTGTTTGATGAAATGTCTAAGTTAGGGAGTTCATTTGTTTTATATGCAATTTGAGATAAAATTAAAATATGATTTGTGTGTTCTAGTGCCGTGCTCATCGCCGTTGATCGCCCGCGTTGTCCCATCACCGGCACCACCTCGGTATGCCTCTTTTTAAAACTTTTATTTTAAAAAAATCTTAGTTGTATGATTTAGATGCATAATTATTATTTGTATAATTTTATTAGTTGTATAATTGTTTGTTATATATATATAGTACCATGTTTTGACACCTGCCCACACCGGCTCTCGTCCGCTCTATTATTCGGATGTGGTATGATTGTTTGTTATAACTATATATTTGTTTCGTTTCGTGTTTATGACAATCATGCCGACTAACTTGACATAGATATATTTTTATCTAGGAGATAGTTGAACCGGAAATTCCAACCGACCCTATTGTCGAGTTTTTTGTAAAAAAACAATGATTTGAAAGCAAGATTGAAAATAAGTGAAGATCTTGTCTCCAATGCCTAGAAGAGAAGATGAAATTGGAGTTCAAGCTTGCCGACATCGTCGATGAACACGAGTTCAAGCTTGCCAACATCGTCGATGCTCACGAGATCAAATGGATGCAATGCGTTGAAGATTAAAAAGATTAGAAATTATGCCATTAGTCAAGAGGCTTGGTATCATTATACTGTTGGTTCAATAATTACCTTAGTTGCGATTTTGATCGCATTTGTTGTTGGATTTAAATTCTTTGAATAGTTGTATGAGAACTATGTATTACATTTGGTCACTACTCTACTTTGGTTTTAATGTGATGAACTTTTATTAATGAATATGTTCAGTTCTCTATTATGTTCGATTACCGTAATGAGTTTTAGCGGTGATTGCGTATGACATACTTATATAATACAGATGAGCCATCCATGGATGTACGCTGACCGACGCTCTAATGAGTACATGCAAGGCTTGCGTTCTTTTCTCAATGTGGCTGAGGCAAACACGCGGAATGGTTTTATGTGTTGTCCATACCGTAACTATCGGAATGAGAAGGATTACTCTTGCTCACAAACCCTTCACATCCACCTGATTCAGTTTGGTTTCATGTCTGACTATAATTGTTGGACCAAGCACGGAGAAAGAGGGGTTATGATGGAAGACAACGAAGAAGAAGAGAACGATGACAACTACATCTGCCCTGAATACGGTGGTAATGCAAGGGGAAGCTGAAGATGAAGAGGTACCAGATGAGCCCATCATAGATGATGATTTACGCCGGGTCATCGTTAATGCACAGGCCGAAGCAGAAAGTGCACTTGAGAAGTTGAAGTTGGAGCGCATGTTAGAGGATCACAAAAAAAGTTGTACCCAACTTGCGAAATGGCAACACAAAGCTCGGTACCACACTGCAATTACTGCAATGGAAGGCAGAGAATGATTTATCTGACAAGGGATTTGGAAATTTACTGAAAATAATGAAGTAAAAGCTTTCAAAGGATAACGAATTGCTTGACAGTACGTACGAAGCAAAGAAGGTTCTCTGCCCTCTAGGATTAGATGTGCAGAAGATACA
The DNA here is from genome assembly GCA_947311845.1 of Poa pratensis. Lineage (NCBI taxonomy): Eukaryota > Viridiplantae > Streptophyta > Magnoliopsida > Poales > Poaceae > Poa > Poa pratensis. The sequence continues at coordinate 86,296,654 of CAMZMU010000037.1, read as the reverse complement.
TGCATGCATTAATGACTGCATCCTCTACTGCGGTAGAGACGAGTTAACCAGAGGAACATTTACAAGGCTAGATCGAAAAGTGCTCTATGTGCAAGTTACAGAGGAACATTTCAATGGTAGAGACGAGTTAACTATTTATCTTGAAGAACTCTATCAGTTATACCAGCTTGACGCCCTCGACTTGAATTCGTCAGTACCTATTGTCTGTAAGTGGTTCAATTCATTTATTTTCTAAAATAAAGTCTATAGCTCAGCTCGGTCATTGCCTATTCTAATTATGGTCACTACGCTATTATGCAGAATGAAGAGCGATGAATGTGACAGAAAACTTTGAGATTGGGTATGTTGACCCAACCCGAGTTAATGAAAAAATGCTACGGACCTACCACAAGGTAACGGTGGCCAAGATGTTTAGGTCCATACAGAGGCAAAATTATAAAAGGAAGATATTGTTTCCTTACCACTTCTGGTAAGAGTGTTACTGTCTTGTACACATTAGTTTTTGCTTATTCGATGTTAAGTGTAACTGATTAGTTACTGACATATATAAACGTGCGCAGCGACCATTACATTCTGCTAATCATTGAAGTTGATGCTGGACAAGTTGAAATCTTTGACTCATTGGCGTGGCCCCAAGAGAAGTACCAATATACTAAAGATGTGCTCCAAGGGTATTTTCAATCATTATCATACTATATCGGTGTCTTTTGTTCAATTCCTGAGATATCAAGTAACTAACTAATAACTCATTTATTCATTTGTTTGCCGGACAGGATTTGGAAAGATTTCATAAAGAGCACATATGGTGATTTTAAAGAGGAGCTTAGTTTTGTTAATGCCAAGGTAAGTAGTACGAGCTAGGTTCGTGCATCTCTTTAATTCAAATTTCAATACCATCATACCATGCTTGATTATTATTTGATTGAAATCTGTTCTCGTAAAGTACTGTGAAAGGCAGCCACTGGAGACCAATTTGTGTGGATACTACGTCTGCGAGTGGATTCGCCAGGAGGTCTCTGACCGGAACCCATCGACATTTATAGAAATAAGTGAACAAATATATTCACAGTTTTATTTTATTACCATCAATTTTGTTGAGTGTCATTCATAATTTCTGTTATGATGATTGATATTCATATTGATCTCATTCTTTTATAGATGGATAGAATGCAGAGGGAATTGCAACCAAAGGACCGCTTTCGACCAATTCAAGAGAAATTTTTGGGATTTTTGATGAACTATGTCATAAACCCAAAGGGAAAATATAATGTCACCGGATAGACGAGCTCTAGTCCCGGCGATGATCATGTAATCGAATAGACGACAGGCTCTAGTCCCTGTTTTATATGATCTCTATGTAACTAATCGAATAGACGGACTCTAGTCCCGGTTGTGATCTCCATGTAATCAATTAAAAATGATCGAATTCTCATAAAGATTTCTTTTATGAATATTTTGATATGCTATATGTATTTTTCTGATTTATAATTAATTAACCATATATTTTGCAAGATTAATCATAATATTCAATAGGGAAACAAAAAACCAGAAGCCACCACGTGGGAGAATCTTTAGTCCCGGGTTGTATTACCACCCGGGACTAGAGGTACTCTGCCACGCGCTCTGTCTAGGCCCCGCGTGGAGCTCTCTAGTCCCGGGTCGTAAGCCACCCAGGACTAGGGGGGGGGGGGGGGGGGGGGGCTCTAGTCCTGAATCGGGCGTCCCGGGTGGGAATCCGGTACTAGAGGCCCCTACCACCTGGGACTATTGCTCCTGTTTCTACTAGTGCACGTTGCTAGCGAGGAGTGAAGAGGTGTGGCATGTAATATCTCTGCCTCGTTACTTCCACCTCGATCGACGAGTACCGCTAGCTAAGAGGTCTATGATCAACGCATGCTCGTGACTATACGGCACGAGTTGAGGCACCTCATACACACACGGTAGCAAGCAAGGCTAATAAACACCTTCTTCGTACACAGTAGAGAGGAATCGATAGAGGTGCTTTGGAGTTTCGGGAGGATTGACGCTGTGTTAGCCTATTTGACAGCGTAAGCTTGCTATCCATCTCGCCATCATTCTGTTTCTTCTTACTTTGCACTATAGCTAGCGAGTTTCATGGAGGATTTTGGATCGAGCAGCGGCCAGTCCTACGTCAGCAAAAGCTATGGACTATGCCGCCGTTCTGGACCAACTGTGACCTTAGTCTTGTTTAGGGCTGGAACTAAAACTCGAAACTCGCGAGTTAAACGATTAGCTTGGAACTCGACTCGGCTTGGCTCGAACTCGTTACTAAACGAGCCGAGCCAGGTTTTGATTTTAGACGCTAAACGAGTTCGAGCTAAATGAGCCGAGTTCCGAGCTACTCGTTTAGTTCGTTTAACTCGGTAAAAAATAAATCATTACATTTTTCTTATCTTTGTGAATTATTTTACCTGATTATCATAGTTTAACGACTAGATATTACTTGATATTTTCATATTGTCATATATTGTTGTGCTAATTCCATCATACATGCCCCCAATAATTAGAAAAATACATACATAAAATCAATTATAATGATGTTAACAGTTTTACCGAGTTAAACGAGCAAACTCGCGAGTTTAGCGAGCCGAGCCGAGTTCCAGTTTTGGACTCGTTTGTTAAACGAGTCGAGTCGAGCCGAGCTCGCTACTTGACCGAGCTTGAACGAGTCGAGCCGAGCCAGCTCGGCTCTGCTCGAATTCCAGGCCTAGTCTTGTTTGATGGTGACGAGCCTTCAATCCCGGTACCAATATGCAATCGAGGAGGCCCCTCCCCACTAAAACTCATTGGACTTAATTTGCCACTCAATATGGAAGTATAGTTTCTTGCTGTTGTAGGCTGTGCGTGCATCCCTCAATATGGAACTTAATTTGCGCCAACCATCACTACTTGAGAAGCTGGAGCCACTATTAGCTAGTTATACTCATTGAGGTCACTATACGCTAACGTCATATAACAGTAATTTTTAAAAAAGTCGTCACGAACGCACCCATGATGGTGCCATTGCCAATTTACCATGCACTAGGCAAATTAGCACAATCAATTTACGACTACCATGGCTATCCCAGTCAAGAATGGGCCGGACTATTTAAATATAAAGGCTAACATCACTTTCCATCAGTTTAGATTTTTGGGATAATTGGTGTATCAATTCAATATCCACTACTTACTCGGTTCCTTAAAATATGTCATATAATTTTAGTTAATGGGCAACACAGTGTCGCTAGTACAGAACGACACATCCGATACCTCTATATGGAAACGGCACGAGTTAGGCGACGGAGAATCGCGCTTTCCGCGTGAGAAAACCCACCCCGCCAGGCAAGCTGGCCCGCGTCCCGTCTTCATAGGCAATGGTCGCGAATTATTAACCGTTGCCGATATGTTGGTAACGGAGTTTCTTTCGACTCCGTTTGCGATATGTTCTTCAATGGCATCGGACATTTGTATACAACCGTTGGCGAGGTTGCTTATATAAAATTCATTTTTTAGCACTATCTTGGATATTATAAAAGACTGTCGATTCGCCCTTGTTCCTCCGCTCCAGCTTGTTTTTACTCCGCACTCGTGTCCTCCATGGCCAAGAGCATGAGCTCGTCGGGAGATCGAATGCGTCCTCCTCCTGCGCCGCCGGGGCCGGGTCAGATCTGCCGCTTGTGAAGTGCGTTTGCTGCCGCTGTCGGAACGCGATTCGTCGAGTGTCGCGTTCGGATCTGAACCCAGGCCGGATCTACTTCAAGTGTCCAAATCACAGGGTTAGTTCGACGCTTCGACCAGTTTTGATTGATTCTATTCTATGTGTGATGCTGATTTGCCTCTGGATTCGATTTACCATTTGGCAGGGGAGGGCGAAGAGTATTCTGGGAGCTGTGATTATTTTTTTTGGATTGAAGATTATGTTGAGATGCTGCTTGCTAATGGCGTCGAAGTGGAAGCTGCAGAGCTGGAAAATGTAGCCTTGATAGTCAAGAAGGCGAACATGGAGATGAAGCCGCACACTGCAGCAGCTCTAGCTGGTTTGGCATGGAGCCCAACAAACACTTCGACTAAATCTGACCATGTTGTTGCTGTGCGCAAGGAGCGGCATAAAGGAACAGAAATAGCTCAGTTAAATGTTCTTGTGAGCATTGCTAGAATGATTTTGTGTGTTTGTGTGCTGCTGTTAGGTGTGAACTTGTATGCAGCAATGAAAATCAGTAGAATGTATTAGGTTCGTATGCAGCTATGCAAATCAGTACAATGTATTAGGTTCGTATGCACTTTGAAAATCACTAGAATGTATTATGTTCGTATGCAGCTACGGAAATCAGTAGCACATAGTAGTTGTGAACTTGTATCCAATGGAAACGGTTATATAAAATGTCCGTTGCCAATTGGGTGCCTATAAATGTACTGGCGAAGCAAGCCCCATCAGTCTCATTCTCAATCCCTCACTGTCCATCTTTCAACCCTAGCCGCCGCACATTGTAGCTTTTTACTCTCCTCACTCTCTCATGGCTTCCTCTGCCGGCGCTTCTAGATCTCGCCATCGCAGCCGCGGCTCTAGCGGCCGCACCGATCTAGCTGCATCTGTTCGTGATAGGGCAGATCTGGAGGCGGCTGTGATGCGGCAGGTGTGGGAGCGCGTCAGGCTCATCACCTCCGGTGATGCCCCGCTTCCTCTGGGCCACGCGGAGCTGGATCAGATCATTCATCGGGTGGTGATGCAGCAGTTGTGGCGGATCCGCCGTCAACGGAGGCCGATCTGGAGGCCGCCGTCGACGGAGGAGGAGGTGGCCGATCTGGAGGCGACGTCCCCGGTGGAGGAGGTGGCGTCCACGGTGGAGGAGGTGGCCGATGTGGAGGCGCCGTCCACGGAGGAGGAGGTGGCCGATCTGGAGGTTGCCGTCGACGGAGGAGGAGGTGGCCGATCTGGAGGCGACGTCCCCGGTGGAGGAGGTGGCGTCCACGGTGGAGGAGGTGGCCGATCTGGAGGCGCCGTCCACGGAGGAGGAGGTGGCCGATCTCGAGGCGCCGTCCACGGAGAAGAAAATGTGAGGTCTAAATCGCTCAGCTCATGAACTAGTTCATCAATTGGTTTTATATAGAACTTGTCTAGTATATAGAACTTGTCTAGTATATAGAAAACTCGTCTAGTATCTTGCACTTTATTGTTTCTGTCTAGTTTTCTAGTCTAGCATAGAAAACTTGTCTAGTATATAGAAAACTTGTCTAGTATCTTGCACTATTTTAAAGTCTAGTAGGGTGAATTAATTTCAACTCTTTGTAGTACTACCGATGATGAATAGATCCAGTCACAACTTTTTGTCAATGTGCTAATCCTCGTTATTGTTTTGTGTAGCTAGTGTATGAAGTAATAGTATTTCGGCGACACTGTATAAAAAATGGTGAGGCTCTTGAAGGAAACATCACCTTCAAGTTATGCCTCCAAATCGTTGATCGGACTGCAAGCACACGGATATAGGCGCTTAAAGGTGTGAACTGTTTTCACATTAAATTATATCTATGTCATGTAGCATCATATTTTGGCTCTTCTCTAACTATCAATCCATGTATTTTTATCCAGAAGCACAAAGCTGATCCGAACAAACTTTAAATGTGCTACTTATAAAGTGGGATTATATTTCGGCGACACCGTCCAAGATGGAGCAAGCCTCAGTACGAAGAATTTGGCAATTTGGCTTGGTGTAGTTTCTGTTTTTTCAGTTTCTCCGGCTATTTTGTGGATGTGTGTTTAGGGAGCAAGCCTTAGCTGCAGTTTAGGGAGGCATGAGAATGATAGGATTAGCGAAGCATGTGTAACTCATCTTTTGATGCTATGTAATGGTGACAATTGTTATATAAGTTATGAACGGTTTTGCTAGCAACTTTGTGCTTCTGCTGTGATATTTTGAATGTCAATTGGCAACTGTATTGCTGCTGTAGGCTTATGAAAAAACCTCAATGCAAACGAGTAAAACAGAATCTCCGTTTCTGATGTCCAGATACATCGGCAACGGTGACTGGATGGCAACCGTAGCCAAAATCAAGCCTCATCGGTGACGGTTTTTCTTTTCCGTTGCCGATGAGAGCCTTCACATCAGTGACAGGGTCGGGGACACAGACCCTTTTTCCGTTGCCGAAGGGTTTTTTGGCCCGTTTCCGATGTGTCGTTCTGTACTAGTGTGTCACTTTCACCGATTTTAGAGAGTTGAAAACAAGTTTATTTAATTAGTGTCCTTTGTTCACAACTTCTAAATCTGAGTGTCGAGTTTTAGCGTCAAGTTTGTCTGGAGTCTTTTGTTCACAAATTCAAAGAACAAATATAATTGGAGACAGGTGTAAATCAGCGCCGTCTCTAAACAAATCTCATTAGAGACTACGTGAAACAAGGGCCGGCTAGGAAAGACACGACGCCGGTCCAATATCCTAGCCGTCTCCGATGGTAATATTTTTTAGCGACGGTCGGCATTATTAATCGACACAGGTGTTATCAGTGATGGACAAAGAATTTCGGCCGGCTGAGATGTTTTATCCCAGACGGCCATTCTTCATTTTGGTTTGACCGGCTCTATGTCACGTCTCTAATGTGAGATTTTGCACTAGTGTGGTATAGCTGTTTACAAGGATAAATTGCTTTAAGAATTATTTTTCTATTCTTAGTTGTCTTTCCACTTCTTGGGATCACCTATTGGACAAAAACATTAAAAATATGTAAAACCTTCTATATCTAAATAGCAGTGACCCACTAAAAGGAATTCTCTCATATGCAGGTATGCCAAGTCAGCAGGTCCACTCTAATTGACAGGTCATTTAAAAAAACTGTAAATAAATATTTGATCAGATCATTTTCTCGCACCGCAGGTTCCCTTTCGCTTTCATTTTTCACATTAATTAATGCCTAACTGTTCGTCTTTGACGTTTCGGTCCGTTCACAATACGTCTCCCATGTGTGCTGGCTTTTCCTCTTCCGTGCCTGGCCTTATAAGCAGCTTGCAACAGCCCACACAGGATATTTCCATCTCAAGGCATTCTGCTCTCCACGCCCCTGCATACAGGTGGTACTTGCGGCCTCTACGAGCGTCGAACTCCACGCCGCATGTCGACAGTTGCTAGATAGCCCCGTCCAACCCACCACCGTCTTTGTCTACATGTTCGCCGGACTGTTCACCTAGCAAGGCTTATTACTTGGACGCGTCCCACACACCAACGCCATTAGGTTGTTTTTCTCTGTTGCTTTGTACATGGTCATCTCAGACTCACATTTTTCTCGGTTATGTACGCTAGCCGGCCGGGAGGCTTTCCGGTGCAGTGCTCGACGAATTGTGAAATGCTGCATTATTTTCACTTTTCCGTCTTGGCGATGCTGATATGTTTCTCCATGATTGATAGGTTGCAGCATGGAATGCATCGATCTGTGGGTATTATTTGTGGCTAATTCTCGTGGCCTAAACTTGTTTATGCATATGCTTTTCAACTGGACGCTGCTCAATGTTCTGCTCAGAATTGTTGACCACATATCCATTGGTTATAGCCTTGGCCTCAGGATAAGTAACAGTCTGCTAATTTCTATCTTCATTAACTTGGATTAGCTTTGTTCCTGTTAGATTTTTCTGTTCATTTGTTTTTTTTAATCTAAGGTACTACTAGATTGTAGTCCTTCAAAATCCACGTTTTCAGTGTGGTGATTTTCCAAATAAATAGTTGTAATTTGTTCACAAAGGAAAAACATTTATGAAGCCAGTGTTATACCAATTGCATATTAAATACAATCATAGATTCTTTGTTCCTTTCATTTCAATTCCATTGCTAGAAGTAGCAAACTTTCTTCCGTAAGTGCATTGCCATTGTGCTATTCCAAGCATGGAATGATAATTGCGACATCATGTTGTCTGTTCAGATCATTTTGGGAACTTTGATTACCTGAATGCTAGACTACTGATCCCCTTTTAGGCAATATGCACTCACTCGGTTTTCTCATACCAATCATGATTGATGATAAGTAGTTTCATTACTTTGTTAAGCATAAGCCTATTAGGAGTATCATTTTTGTGTTGGGCTTAGCCTTTTTTTTCCTAACCAAATTAGACTACCCGCAGCAACACGCGGGGCATCATCTAGTTATATTAATGGCAACGACTGAAATCATACCATAATGATTTAAGATCACAACAAAAGTAACAGCGAGCTTGTGATCTTAACTTTAGTTATGCAAAATAATTCAACATCATGTTAAAACAACAACAAAATCAATAATTTTATTACTAATAATTTCTACAGAAAATTAAAATGCATTGCACAATGTGATACTTATTTAGCATAAGATTTTAGTAAGCTTACTGCCACTTTACCGTTGGTTAGACGCCTAATCCAATTTATCACTTGTTGGACACCTAGAAAATTACATACTTGACTTTACGATGGACTTAACAATTTATCACTTGTTGGAAACCTTTGGTTAGACACTAATCAATTTTTTTCTCGCTCAGGCATATTTTGCGTGGAAGTTTGAATAAAATGCGGGTTGGTCCGGAAATTCGCATTGGCACCCGGGAGCATATGCTCCCGGTATTTTCAAAAAAATTTCAAAATTTGAAAACTTATCAAAAAAATCTGAAAAAAAATCATGCACGTACCTGACCATGGTACGCACCACCGTGTTTTTTTTCGCGCCGAAATGACATCGTACGCGCAGGTCAGAAATTTGTCATTTTTGTACAGGGCGCATACGATGTCATTTCGACGCGAAAAAATACACGGTGGTGCGTACCATGGTCATGTACGTGCATGATTTTTTTCAGATTTTTTTGATAAGTTTTCAAATTTTAATTTTTTTTTGAAAATACCGGGAGCATATGCTCCCGGGAGCCAAAACGGCGCTCTCGGGTTGGTCGCTCTAGCATATTTCCTCTCTAGTCCTCTTTCGGGCAGAACAAGCCTGCCATGGTTGATTTTATTGATCTGCCGATTAAAAAACATGGTGATGTATTGATATGTTAATTAAAGAAAGGTGCATGCCTCTTGTTCAAGACTAATTCTATTGAATGACAACATATGTCGAACTATGAATGTGTCTCGTAGGACTAGGAGCAATGTTCAAAAAATCGGCCGATATGCCGATTAATCGTCCGATTTATCGTGAATCGTGGGGTGACCGATAAGATTATAGCATATCGGCCGACTTTATCGCTGACGTCAATTTTTCGGTTTGACAACCGATTTTTGGCTGATTTTTACTACTTATCGGTGATTTATCGGCCTGACAGCCGATTTATAAGACGATAGTTTTGTAAAACTTTACATTAGCATGAATTTTGCCCATTTTGTTGATTCAAAGGAAAGGAATCAATGTTGTAATTATATCCAATACTCCAATGTAATTTTTTGCATAGCATATTTTAAAAAAATAGTGCCGAAAGTTGACAATTACAGTAAAACTAGCTGATAAATAGGCGACCGATAAAATCGATTAATCGGCCGATAAGCGATTAATCTCTAATCTAAGACCAACCGAGCAGTAAACGATAAGCGATATTTTGAACATTGCCTAGGAGTACTCCATGACGCCTACATAGAACACTTGTATGGTAGTAAATATCGTTGATTCTTGTATGTCTGATGTATAATTGTGATGTTAAAATCCTATGATCTTTTCTACGGTCTTTTTGCTCCAACATATAAAGGAGAATGAGAATTAATAGAGCGAGCTTGCTTTGGAGTTTGGAGAGGATGGCGTCGAACGCGCTCATCTTCCACCTTCTGCTGATTGCGTTTGGTGTGGTGTTAGCCTGTTCGGCTGCGTAAGCGCGCTAACATCTCGTCGCCGATTCGTTTCCTTCTTACTTTTCACTGTAGCGGTAGTGCTGCTTTAACTGTTGACGTGGGTGTACCCTTTGGGTGCCCCATCATGAGGATACCTGGTGCACGTTCAAGGAAAGGCCCATAGGCAGACCTGTTAGCGATCCACGACCCAGGCCCACGAGAGGGGCCCAAAAGGATGGCAAAGACAAGTAGAACCATAGTCGGTTTAAACTTACCTTACATGTAAACCAGGTCGGTTGCGAATCCCCGAGTCCCAACCTCCTATATAAAGGCTGGGAGGGCCGTCGAGCTAGGTTAACCAATACTCGTACCACCAAAACCCTAGCGAGATCGCATCTCGCCGGGACACCATTGTAGCTCCTTTGTACACCTCATACATCAATACCAGACAAACAGGAAGTAGGGTATTACCCTCGGGGGCCTGAACCTTGGTAAACCATGCTTGTCAGCGACGATACTACCAACGCTATCACGTCTCTCCCCTTAATCTCAACACTAGGTACCGAACCATGGGATTTGACGTGTTAACACCACGTCAACTGTCTTCCCCCATGCATGCAGGCCACCCACCACCATCACGGAGTTGCTCAATGTCGGCCCACAACATCTCACGGGCCGCTCCTACCTGAGTTTCATGCCGGATATGGATTTTGCCGTCAATAGTACTGTCGACTAGTGGATCCAGCTGAATCTGATCTTCAGAGGTCAAATTGTGTGCAATCGAGGAGCCAACCATAACAAGGGGTTGGGGGCGATGCCCCCCTCCCCCTGGGGTAAAACATGGTATTGAAAGAATGAATTTGATGTATTCAAGAACCCAGTACGATAACTTCATCGAGAGTGTCTACAGACGCAACACTAGGTGCTGCCCTACCATTGATCGGTCGTGTGATTCACGATGAAGTCAAAGTCCGCCATGAAGCTGAGGTACGTCTAAGGTAAACACTTTTGCATGTAAGGTTTCCAACCTCTGTCTGATGACAAGCTGCTGGATAACCTCGAGTGTCTCAATGAAACCTGGTACGTCTTCAACACTTGCACCGTAGCCTCACACAGCCAGCATTATGCTCGCATATACACCATATGTCTCCATGCATGCCTCCGCTAAAACTCGGTATATCTAAGGCGGGAGTAGCCAAGTCGAACGTTACATTTTTAATTTTTTATCATTTTCTTTCATTTTTTTTTCATTTTTTTCATTTTTTCTTTTCTTTTCTTTTGGAGGCTTGAATTGGTTATGGCCACGTTGAATGCATTCAGCCGGCTGGTTTTTTTTTTGAAACGTTGAATGCATGCAACCGGCTGGTAATCTTTCTTTTTCTTCGCCTCGTTTTGCAGTTCTCTCCACTCATGCACGCAGCCGGCCCAACAGGCTCAAATACCCAGCGGGCTGCGGCAGAAAATGCCCCAGACTTCGGTAGGGCTCATCGAGTTTTTTTTTGCAAATTTCGCACGTTCGCCTAACACGATGAGGGAATTAGGTCGGTTTCTCCTGATTCACCGGAGAAGATGCATGTATCTTGTGTGAAAAATGCTTGGTGCCTGATAAGAAATATATTAGCATGAACAAATTGCATTCATGTGTCGAGTAGTATACTCATGACTAAACATACATGCCTATGGAATGATCTAGACACTTTTGTCTAGTATATATATCCCAAATTGTCTTCCTTCCTCCATTAGCATATAGTAGTAAGTTAGCTAGGTATATAGAGTTATAGATGGATTCATGTACTTCTGTGCTAGTAGATATTACACTAATTAGCAATAGTATGTTATGAGATGTTGGAGTGAATCAAATAATGGCCGGGATTAGAGAATACAGTAATCCATAGCCTTCCACAAACCACAGTCCGCATGAAAATAATCTCACTACCAACACTACTATACGCCGCCTCGCCTCGTTGGCATGAACCACATAGCGGCTGTGCTCACAGCGGCGAAGCCATCCGGGTTGGTGAACGCCATGGCGATGAAGCACTTCTCGGGGGATTTGCATTTGTCATCATCGCGCTTCTTATTCTCTCCTGCACCTGCCAAGGGCGGCCTGGACGGGCAGGCTTGCTCACCGTCCGGCGCGTGCGGGTCAAACGTGTGGTTGTCATAATGCCTGGCGACGAGCAGCCCACCTTCCTGGCAAAGCCGGCCAAAAGTGGCGGAGCTGTCGAGGTAGAGCTGAGCACGAGTGCTGATGGATGCTAAACATCATGTAACGTTGTATGTCTTCTCCTCGTACACATGTGTTGTATGTCTTGGTACAAACATAGAAACTGAACAGTCGATCCCGTCTTAATGCATTGAAATGTGGTTAGTAAGACAACCTGCTATGAAAATCATTTTGATTAACCATGGTTCTGTGATATTAGCCTAGCTATGAAAATCATTTGAGCAAAAAAGAGGCATACTGCAAACCGTTGTTCTGTTGGTATATTCAAGCCGCACATAGAATATGTGAAACCTACATATCTACGTAACTTAAACCATATATGCCACGGCACAGAGCCCGGGCACGTGCTCAGGGCGGAGGTGCTACCGTCTCGTAGGTGCTGGATCAATGGTATGCATCGTCACCGATAGCTGGCCTGGCCTGAGCATGTCCTTCTTGCCGCAAAAACCATGCTGACCATGCATGCACCCTCCGTGAAAGGCCTTACCGAGCAAAAAATTTCAGAAATTTGAATTCAAACTTTGAAATTTGAATTTGCTCGGTATTTCTCCGGTTATCGAGCGGTTACCCAGTTTCTGAAAATTCCTGAATTCAAATTTTGAATTTTGAATTTGTCCGGTAACCCGTCGAGATTTCTCGGTAACCGCGGTTACTGGAAACCTCGAGCACCCTCGACATTTTTTCCCAGTTCGGTACCCGAAACCTTGCATGCAGCTACTCCTCATGTTACATCCATCATGCCGGCCGTCCGGCCGTTGGATTACAAATGATTTTCGGTCTCAATATCTGGATATGTAGTCATCAAAGCCAATCCAACAACCAGGTGGACCAACGACTGATCATACATGTGTGGCATGGCTTATTCTCGCAAATATGGTGCTCGCACTGTTTGTGTCGTGGGCATAAGGAAAGGACTGCATGACTACAAAATTTGTTTGGCTGCTCATGCATGTTGACATGTGGGAAAATATGGGTAAATCGGAATATAAAGAGAGCGATTGAAAGTCCATCTTAACGAAGCTAGTACCAGCACAAAGCTAGCTACGACCGTGGTTATATAGGTTGAGAAGAAATTGACAGGAACTGAAATTATAGTGAGATGCTGGAAGGAACTGATGTTGTAGTCAAAAGTCCCACTAGAAGCTGTTACCGTGCGTCCTCCACGCCGCGGAGCCATCGAACAAGGTCACGGTGGCTACGGAGAAGTCCGCGATCCTGACCCCTAAACCGGCAAAGTGGACAGTAGAGAGAGCCGGAGGGCGAAGAAGGCCTTGCAAGTTGCAACTGCCGGAGTACCCAACGCAAGCTTGAGTTTGCCCTCGAGATGCTCGTCTTCACTCGAGTGGCGCGTAACCTGGAGAAGCGTCTAGCAGACGCCGCTGAGAGCTTCAATTGTAATAACATCCGCGAGGCTCAAGGCGCTCTAGCGAACTTATCTCACCTGGGTTTGAAGCACCGTGTGTCTCTCTTCGCGGATGACGTGGTAGTCTTCGCCCAGCCTGATGTTCAGGAGCTTGCTACAGTCAAGGCGATCCTCGCGTGCTTCGGCAACGCGTCGGGGTTGTCTGTTAATTTCACCAAGAGCGCCGCCGCTAAGATTCAATGCGCCCCAGAGACTGTGGAGACCGTCGCCCCTGCCTTGGCATGTCCTATGGTCGATCTCCCCTGCCGATACCTAGGACTCCCTCTTGCTGTGCGGAAACTTCGGAGGAGCGACCTGCAACCTGTGCTTGACAAATTGGCGAACAAGTTGCCGTTTTGGAAAGCACGCCTCTTGACCAAGGACGGCCGGATGATCTACATCCAAGCGGAAGCGGTGATGACAGCCTCTGTTATTTACCAACTCATGGCGCTTGATTTGGAGCCTTGGTTCTTCAAGGCAGTGGATAAAATCAGGCGCGGCTTTCTCTGGGTCGGTAGGAACGAGGCGCGTGGTGGGAGCTGTCTGGTGGCTTGGCCGGAGGTGTGCATGCCCAAAAGGATCGGAGGGCTTGGTTTTCACAACCTCCGGTTTCTGAACATTGCGCTCCGGTCCAGGTGGATTTGGCTTCAGAAAGTGGACGCCGACCGGCCGTGGTCAGGCATGGATTTCAATGTCTCTCCCGAAGCTACGTCGCTCTTTAAAGCTTCGGTGACCATCAAGATCGGGAACAGATCCCGTGTCAGCTTCTGGGAGGACCCGTGGATCGGTGGACTGTCGGCCGGCGTTCTGGCCCCTGCGGTTGCAAGTTTGGTGAGACCGGGCGTCAGAAAAATGCGGTCTGTCCAAGAGGGCTTACACAACAACGCCTGGGCACTGGATATCGTCGGCGAGCTCACGATCGAGGTGGTTATTCAGTTCTTCAGGCTTTTGGATGCTATCACCACGGTGGAGCTTGGTGGCGACGGGGTTGAGGATCAGTTCACCTGGAAGTGGACGGCATCGGGTGTGTACACCTCCAAGACGGCGTATGACGCTCTCTTTGAAGGTTCCACTGTCATGCTCGGTGCAGCGCAAATCTGGAAGTCCTTTGCTCCCCTAAAGTTCAAGCTGCACGCCTGGTTTGCTCTTCGCGGCCGTTGCTGGACGGCGGACAGAATGGCAAGGCATGGCATGGCTCGGCACTCCCTCTGCCCGCTGTGCAGCGCTGTGGACGACACGATCGAGCACCTGTCTTTCCAATGCCCCTTTGCGCGGGCCGTCTGGGCCGGCCTTCGTGCGAAGTTGGATCTTCAGTTCACTGTGCCGAGCCCGCAGGACACCATGGCTGCATGGTGGCATGACCTCGTGCAGCGTCTCCCGTCGAAGGATGCTACGACGGCCAACTCCTTTGTCCTCCTCACCCTTCGCGCTGCATCTGGCTTGAACGGAATGCGAGGATTTTTGACAATGTATCCGTCACCATCCCTAGACTAGTGGATCTTATAGCCGACGAGTGGAGAGCCTGGGCATCATGTAGACGTGGGCTTGTAGGAGAGTATAGGCGGGTGCCGTTTGTGGCTGTGAACAAAAATTATATTTGAACGACTTTTAAAATATGAACAATTTTCAAATATGAACATTTTTAAATTTGAACATTTTTCAGAAAACTAAAATTTAAACATAAGTATAAAATAGTATCTACAAATAAGAAAGAACGAAAAAAGAAAAGCCAAAAAAAAGTATCTAAAAATAGGAAAAGTAAAAAAGAAAAGCAAAAAAATAGAAAAATGTAAAAAGAGGAAAAAAAGTAAATAGAAAGGAACATGAAAATGAGAAAATAAGAAATAATACAACATAAGTAAAGCGAAAAATAAAACATAAACTAAGAAAAAAAACCAAAAAAAGAAAAACGAAACGAAAAAGACCAGCTTGCAGACAGATCTATACAAAAATTGGACAAGCCTTTAGGCTGCCCTTCCCTTCCAACAACCGCGCACCAACAGGCATAAACCAAAACAACCAAAACAACAGAGGGAGAACTACCGGAAAGGTGCCAGCCAGCGGCAGGACGTAAACGCGAGTGCACAACACGTGAAGAAGATTCCAAGAACCAGCCACGCGCCTCAGCGGAGTGCACAACAGCTCGCCGTCCTAGTCATCGCGTTACGCTTATTGGGCCAGCCCACTGCGCGACGGGGGGGGGGGGGGGGGTACGCGGAGCGTAATGGCTCCCGCGGTACGCGGTGACTAGGAATTGCCGGGCTGAGCCGAGCTTTTTGGGGCTCTCTGGCCTGATTTGTAAGGCCCCACAAACAATCTGGCTGGACAGGGCCTAAGGTTTTAGGGTGGGGCTTTTTACGCCCGGCCCGAGTTTTGGCCACGTATACACGAGACTGACGCAGAAAATGTCCCAGACTTTGGTATAGTTCGTCGAGTCTTAGCAGATTTTGCAAATTTCGCAAGTTTTCCTAAAATGTCCTAGCCAACTTTCTAAGTATATATTCTTTTTTAGAATGAAATTTGAAATAGAAATGATTACGAAATAAAAAATTCAGAATCCCCTCTGTTCCAAAATAAGTTGTGTTTTATTTTCTAGAAGGACGCCAAGCGTTGTACGTCCCCCCACGGCCCATCCCGATTGCTAGGTAGCTGATTGATGCTGCATTGATCGAGCTGATTGCTACGTATACTAATAGCTGATTGATGACTTGATGTCGCTGATTTCGAACACGTCTTCAATACCGTCGGATTCGTCGTGATTATAGACGTAAGGCGTCCGTCAGGCTACACCGGTTTGGCCGCTCCTACGGAAGAGCTAGCTCGATCCTCAGTTATTATTTTTGTGTACGTCGCGCACATGTTGCTCGATCGGCCCAAACAAGCCTGTTGCTGCTTATATAATTTGCCATTTGGAATCCATGACATTTTATTTCTTTGAGATAACAACGGATGTGCATGCATGGTTTACCCGGTGAAGTTTTCTCAGATTCTCGAAATTCTAAAAGAAAAAAAAGTTATTTCAAAAAGAAGATTTTTTTCTATAAAATAAAAATAAATAAAAAAAGACAATTCTGTGGCGCATATCGACATATGCGCCATAGAATCCGGCACCACCCTTCTCCCTCTCTTTTCTCCTTCTCTCCTTCTCTCCTCTCATTTACTCCTCCTCCTCCTCTCCTCTACTTCTCCTCTCACCTTCTCCTCCACTTCTCCTCTCCCCTTCTCCTCCCTCCTCCTTCTCAACTCAACCCCGACGACCTCCTCCTACTCCACCACCTCCGGCGACATCCTCCTCCTCCACCACCACCTCCGGTGACCCCTCCTCCACCACCTCCGGCGACAACCTCCTCCTCCTCCACCACCTCCGGCGACATCCTCCTCCTCCCCACCACCTCCGGCGACAACCTCCTCATCCTCCTCCTCCACCACCTCCGGCGACATACTCCTCCTCCACCACCACTCCGGCGACAACCTCCTCCTCCTCCACCATCTCCGGCGACCCTCATCCTCCACCCACCCACCTCCGGCGACCCCTCCTCCACCCACTTCCCACCAAGCCACCTACGGCCATGGCCACGGGCACCACGGCCTCCGACGAAATTTCGGCGGCGCCAGATCTAGATCTAGATCTAGATCTAGATCTGACCGCCTTTTTTAAAAATTCAAAATAACAATTCTGTGGCGCATGGTGGTGGGTGCGCCATAGAATCTTGGTTTTTCTGTGACGCATCTGGGCCGTGCGCTACAAAATTAAAATTTAGTAGCGAGATATCTGTGGCGCACCCACCATGTGCCACAGAAAGCCAAAAGTGGTGCGCCACAGATAGGCTATTTCCTAGTAGTGAACCTACTCAATTTTACCATGGCATGGCTAAATTTATCATAATTCACTACTTTACCATGGACTATCTCTTATTTGACATGTGAATTTACCATGACATGTAGATTGTACGACAATCATGGACGAAAAAACACTCAGTAATGTACTAATTAATATATATGTGGTACTACTACATCAACAATAGTGCACACAGTACCAAAACAAATGGAAAAAAAGTAACTAAGTATTTACAAATAAAACTGTATACAGGTTATCACAAGCAAGGCCCCCTAACAATCCGATGAGCAGGCATGCAGTCATAAATCTAATCCAACAAGCATGTGGCAACACGACTTAGAGCATCTCCACCGGGGGCCTCCAAATTCGTGTCCGACACCCTCCAATGGAGGCCCAATTGGGGGGTGCCGGACATGTGTCCGCCCATGTTTTGGAGGCCGCCCACAGCGGCGCACCCCAAAGGGCCACCCCCAAACGCGAGCAAATGCTCGAACACCTTGCAGGCGTTCAAATTGACTCAAAAAAACTGAAACGATTCAAATTTCATTCATATTTCTTATATATTACAAAGAGTTTGAATGAAATTTGAAAAACAGCAGCCCTAACCCTTGCCGCCTAGCCTACTCGGTGTCCCACCAGCTTTCGTCGTCGCTGTCGTCCTCGATCTTCACCACCCCCGCGGAGGAGGCAGCATGGCTGGAGGAGGCTCCGTCGTGGCGCGGCGCGTGGCTGGAGGACGCGCCGTCGTGGCGCGGCGCACGGCTGGTGGAGGGGCCGCCGGAGGAGGAGGACGCTGTCATCGCCAGGGTCGCCAGGAGGCCCGGCGAGTCCTGCTCGATGTCCACCGCCGACTCGGAGAGCGCCGCCAGGAAGCCCGGGCTGTCGCCGTCGTGCTCGTTTCGCAACTCGGGCAGCACGTCGTAGCCGTATGGGATGACCTGCACCGGCATTGCCTCCGCCCTGGGGCGACGGAGGAAGAGGCCACCGCGCGGGCGTGGGGGCGAACGCTGGCGGCGTTCGCGGATGGTGATGCCGCCACCACCGCGCGGCGGTGAGCGCCGCTCCACCTTCACAGTATGGCGCGGCACGGGGCTTGGAGGGAAGCGCGGCACCGGCGGGAGGAGGCGGAAGGGGATTGCGCTGCCCGTGGCAGCGTGGTGGCGCGCAGCTTCGATGGCGGAGGCAACCGTGTGGCCGGTTGCTTCCCACCATTCTTTGCGGCCGGCGGTGTTGTAGCGCGTTTTGCGCGATCTGGGGCCGTCGTTGGTGGCGATGACAGCTGCCCGCTCGCGCTCGAAGCGCTCCATCCAGTGGCCCCAGTTGGCCTCGCCGTCGTCGTTCTCGGGGAGGCGGCGCTCCGCCGGCGTCATCCAGCTGCGCCAGCGAGCGATGAACCGCCTCATCTGCTCGTCCGTCTCGGGCAGCGGTGGCACGGGGAGGCCACCTGCCGAGATGGACCAGTGCTTGGGCAGCCGGCAGTCGTGCGGCGCGAGGAGCCCGTACCGGTGCAGCTCCCAGGCGTCCTCGCTCACGATGGTGCGACCGCTGGACGCCATGGCGGGCTCGCCGGAGGTGGAAAGGAGGGCGAGAAGGTGGAGAGGAGGGCGAGAAGGTCGGGGTGGATAAACACGGCCACCTGGGGAGCCGTCGCGTCGCCTGGCCGTCCAGTCGCGTCGCCTGGCATGCGTGTGTGCAGGCGCCCGGCGTCCAGTCACGTCGCGTTGGAAACCGCCGACGACTGCGCCATTAACGCGGCCATACCGGCCTCCTGCACGGCGCGTTAAATGACGCCTGAAGGCGCTGTGCGTATGACGGGCGGTCCAGGCCTGTCAGGCCGGACATGTTTTTCCTCGGTGACCCTTTGGGGGTGCCGCTGGTGGCGTTTTTGGCCGTTCAGACCCCCAATGGGCCTTTGGGGGTCACTTGGAGGCCCCCGGTGGAGATGCTCTTATCATACATGTGGCATGGGTTATTCTCAGAAATATGGTGCTCCCACTTTTTGTGTCGTGGGCATATGGACATGACTACAATTTGTTTGGTTGCACATGCATGTTGACATGGGGGATGCGGGTAAATCGGATATAAAGAGAGCCATGGAAAGTTCATCTTAACGTAGCTAGTAGAAACACAAAGCTAGCTACGAGTACGACCATGGTTATATAGGTTGAGAAGAGATTTATGTGAACCCAAAATGTAGTGAGATGTTCGAAGTAACTGATATTGTAGTCAAAAGTCCTACTACGAGTTGTTAGCGTGCGCCGTCCACGTCGTGGAGCCATCAAACCTGGCCACTGTAGTGCCGGAGAAGTCCGCGAGACCGACCCTGGAACTGGCAAAGTGGACAATAGACAGCATGAGGGCGGAGAAGGCACTGCGGCTGCCGGAGAAGCCTGCCCTCAAGACATTCATCTTCACCGACGAGGTGCATAACCTGGAGGTGCTTCTAGCGAACGCCGCCATGGGCTAGGCCTTTTTTTGTTAGTGTCTAGGAGCTGAATGGGCTAAGAGCTTAAACTGTAACAATATGTGTGACACATTCCGCGCCTTCTCCAGATATCCGCAATGCCTATGGGTCCGCACTGTCATTTCTAACATTCCCCTCCCCTTGTAAGCCAGCTTGACCCAAGCCGGGGCTCGTGGAAACCTTAAACCTTTGCTTGAGTTCCTCATAATCTTGTCAGGTTGCTACTGCTTCTGGTTGCCCTGACCACTGCACTAACACTTGACTGACGGTGACATCTACTTTCTAACGAGAACGCCGCTACAAAATGCAATTAGGAACAAGCATTGCTTTGGAGGAGAAGCCAACTGAGTCTGTAACTGAACTCCCGCACCCACTGCTTTCTTCACTTCAGAGACATGGACCACTCGGTGTATCTTGTGCCCCCGGCACATGCAGCACAACTATGGGCCCGGGCCTGTCACCACACATGCACCCATGTAAAAAATACGTGATGCCATCCAATGGGTACATATTAGCTTTTTATCACTTATTATTGATGGATCTAGCATTTCCGGCCGGCCGTGCAAGATGTCAGGAAATACGAAAAATTCCAAAGAAAAATATCTAACTTATGTATGAACTACGTTGCGTACGTCGCACAGATGTTGTTCGGATGAAACACATGCGTCGCACATACTTATAAGGAACACATGCGGTTTTTCTTATTCGTTGGCAGCTTTACTGGCCGCTTTTTGAGACTTTGATGATTTTCCATTTTATATCCATCAATTTATTTTTTGAACTAAGAGAGTATGTGCACGATTTCTCAAAAACAACTCCGAGGGTTTGCAAAATCTATGTGACCAATCGGATGAGTTCAATCAAGAAATAAACCGGAGAAAACGAAGCTACCTGCTTGTTGGCACACAAAAAATCATTGTACGCGAAATTGTACGTTTTTCCTCCTTCCCAAACGTGCTCATATCACCTAGCCCGTCTCGAATAGGATCCATCTCACATCTTATGCATGTATGTATCCCTCATGTGAAAACCTTTGGTGCATGATATACATGCATGTGTGGAGTAGTATAGTCATGCCTATATACATGGCTATGGAATGATCTACTCCCTCTGGACCAGAAAAAGTTTCGGAGGTACTACGTACTGGTTGTACTAGTTACGTTGGTTTATAGCGAATGTTTTAACGGATCGGAGGGAGTAAGATTTTGGCTTGTACATATATACTCCTCCTACCGAGTCTTCATTCCTCCATTAACAAATAGTAGAAAGTTAGCAAGCCATGCATACCTACAGATGGACGCGTGTATTCATGTAATATCTACTGATTAACACTAGTATTCTCTGAGATATTGGAGCGAAACAAATAAGCGTACAAGATGATCAACATGATGACGGTAGCGCACTTGACATGGGACACAACTATGCAATACCGACCTGGTGTGGGCTCGCGAGATGCTGAGTATCATCGCGCTCCTCACGATCCCCTTCACCTAATAGTTCCTCCCAAGGGGCAGGGGATGTCAACAGGGAGAATGGCTTAGTGTCCGGACCGGTATGTCGTGTCATTTCGACCGACAATGACCGGCACACATTCCCACCAAGACGGCAACCAACCGCGTCGCCGTTGTAGTTAAACTCGTGGCCACAGTTCAAAAGGCCAGCGTGAGTATCAGCAAAGTTGACTTCTAGTAATAAAAAAAATTGAATGGACGATGGAGACGATGCAAAATAATGTTGAGTTGTTGACGAACAAGCATAGCACTACAAAACAAGAAGATAAATTTGTGTTGACCTATGGACTTCGGTATACGCAAATCTAAATTTCTACAGATGACTAAAAAGACAATCTACTATAGGAGTTGCCAAAGCCGTTGCCTTAAGACAATCTACTATTGGAGTTGCCAAAGCCGTTGCCTAGGGTGACCGTACCATAGATAGTTCGTGTTAAAAAAATTACATGACCTAAGTCACAATCACTTTCATGCAGAGCTGAGGCTATGGTCCCATTCTGAAAAGAAAAAAACCATTTGGCAAAGCCTTTGATTATGTTTTGGGTGGGATCAGCATGCAGTTTTACTAGCGATGAGTAAACAAAGTGGCGTACGCATAGGAGTTGTCTGAGTTTGAACAACTGCAAAATCATTTTTATTATTTATATGTATGTAGAAACCATATCGACATTTGTACTGTTTTTGCCAGTATATGTCAAGGTTCCACATACCGCATGCGAAACCGCAATTTCTGTTTTATTTTATGAATTAGTTGTATATCTACATGATTCCTAGTTGCCTGGGTTTTTCCCTTAGTGGCATACGCATATGCACAATTTCTTAAAGCAATATACATAACTTGCATCGGAAGGAGAAATAACATGTATTAAGAAAATATGAAAATTTGTGTGACCAATCGGATTAGTTCAACCACAAAAAATAGAGAAAGGATGTTGCCGACGTGATGGCCCAAAAAATCTCGTTGCATGCAAAATTCCAGTAGAACTCGTCACACATGTTTTGCATGCATCCATCCACATGTGAAGGCCTTTGGTGCATGATAAGAGAGACATACAAATTTCATGCATGTGTTTCGTAGTAAAATCATGACTACATACATGGCTATGGAATGATCTAGACATTTTGGCCAGTATATATACTCCATAAGATCCATCGTTCCTCCATTAACAAATAGTAGGAACATAACTAGATATGCAGAGCTATAGATGAAATCAGGTATTCCTGAAGTTGTAGATATTCCACTAATTAACACTAGTATGATTTGTGATGTTGGAGTGAAACAAATAGATGCCCGTCTTAGAGAATTGAGCAATACATCGCATCAAATATAGTCTATGCCTTCACCTTACAGGAACAAGTACCCGACTAAGATTAAGATTCGACCGCAACACCACCAGCCAAAGGATCCCGTGGATGAAGCCAATTGCGGCATAGCAGCCTCAAGAAGAAAAACTTTGACTACAATTTCTTCCTTGAGTTCTACGCCACTCTAGCCGATCCGACCGTGGAAAACACGCTCGCCATTGTTCTTGCGGGTGCTCGGGAGCTACCCTATGGATAAAGCATCTTATAGTTTGTACAGACTAGACTCGGGGGGGGGGGGGGATTTGTGCGTCCCTATGCTTTCTTAACATATTGTCTTTTAACTCTAGTTTTATATTTGTTGTTTGTAGTACCAGAATAATTGATTTGGTAATGTATGATACTTATTAAGAGGACACTTTATAAATATAAAATAAATGAAAATAGCGAATTACAATGACAATGAAATATGCTGTAGACCTCATTCGGGACTTTTATCTTCCCTAGTCCCCAAACTCATCAACAGACAACACCCTGCAATGTTGCTCCGTCAGGTGTTTTCTTCTTCAACCATTCACTTGGCAAGATCATCTCTCGGATGAACGGCAAAAAGGATAGACATCCGAGAATCCACAGCTACAGAGGTGCTACGGGGAATATCATCTAACTTGCCGTGAATACAATGGAGCACGTACGTGCATAGCAGCCTTGCTGTGAAAACCATGCATGCATGCACCACCAGCTATGTAGCGATCAGCAATCCACTCCCGCTATGACGCTATCTCTCCACATGCATCGTAGCAAAAGAAAAAGTAAGAATTTAATTCATGAGCGGATGGCCAGGTCGCTCACCTTGGGTTGCATGGTTAACCTCGAAACGACTTAGGTCCAAAAGGTTCGATCCCCTTTCAGTCAAAGGTCCAAAAGGTTCGACCTACCAGCGCCGCCTGCACGCCCTTATCGTACCGACGAGACGGCCGTCCGCCCCTCCTCCCTTCCGCCCACCCCTCCGTGTGTCCATCCCTCTCCCGGATGTCCGAGTCCCATCTTCTTTCTTTGGGATGACTCGATGGTGGCCTCCGCACCGGCAGGCGGCGGTGCAGGCTTCCCTCATCCCGGCGTCTAGGTTAAGTTTTCAACAATCAATTTACTCTGTTAAGTCAGTATGAGTTTCTCAACGAACTGTGCATCTTAGTTTCAGTTTCAGAAAACATTAAACTGGATCACCACCTGACAGTGGGTGCTGTCTTGCGCTTCGCCTTTTTTTACAGCTCGGTCGCGGCCCGGAACTGAAGTATACAAGAGAAGTAGCTTTCCAGCTTTGACACGTGATGTTCTTTTCGGGCTTTCAGATCGCCAATCCTGCTGGATTTCTGTGCCGAGATCGAAGCGTCTTTAGACGGCGAACATTGCTGCACTAGAACTCCTTCATGCCACCTTGCTGCCCACCATGTGCGATATCCACACCTTCATTTGGACGCTGGGATGATCTAATATTCCTATTACCATGTTTTTGTTTTGTGCACAAACTTTTATTAGAAAAACAAACATCTAAACAATAAAATCATTTGATGCAAAAGTACAATGTGTGGTGATTTTACGTTCGTGCATGCTTACTATAAGAGATTGTAATGCAGAGCATAACATGTTGTCAACTTATAAATTAATTCGACTTGCGAGTCTCATTTTACAATTGACTTCAAGTTATACCCTAGATGGTTCTATTATACCTACCTAATAACACACTAGAACCACTACTGAGATATTTTTCTAGCTTGTGTTTTAGAGATCTCTATCTTGATATTTTAGGATTTTGAAATACACACACGGACACACATATACATAGAAAAATATACATGCATGCACTATATTACAACAAAGACTTCAAAATTAACAAACACAAACTTTGAGCCATACATTTCAAATTAAATCAAGGATAATTTTTATCACAACGTACAATGTAAAGATCGCTCAAAAGTACATTGCAACCGGATAATAGGGAAAATTGTAACTAATTTTAGAAATTTTATTGTTGGGTTTACTATGCGATATAAGTAATAGAAAACAATGCTAGTTAATTACATAGTAGAATAACACTAAGTTTACAATAAGTATAGAAATTCAGTATAAAATTATTTTATTTTTATTTGCCCTAGGTCTAAATTTTAGTTTTGACATGTCCTGTGTAGTGGAGCACATGCTGGCTCTCAATATAAATAATTTACTTTTAACTAAAGAGTACTATAGTACTGCTCCTAAGTATAGAAAACTTATTATTAAGTACTAGATGTAATTTTGTAATAATCAGAGCAATACCTGTTATCATTAATAGGAAAAGTCTTTTGAGCCGACGACATATGTTGTTGTTAAAAGTTATATTGTGGTCGTTAAAACTTATTCATGACCATAATATGGGCGTAGTTAGTCATTGTTATAGGCTCTATCATTAAAAGGGCCAACAACCACATTGTTTTTCTGTCGTTATTCTTCTAACGACGGAGAATGTTTGGTCGTTCATTCTTAGCCAATAAACGACACCAATTCTGATATTAATGATAGATTTTGTATCGCTAAAAATAATTCCGTGCTCATAAAAGTATTAGTACCTACCATTTTATATTTAAAACGATCGCCATTTTTACTATTGTGATACACTTGATCGGCCACAACATTGCATGCAACCAATTGTATAATTATTATCGCAACATTATGTGGCAACCAAACACACTGATTTACTGACAAGAGAATCTGAACAATCCAACGACCATAGCATCAATTTATTAATTAACATATATACATTTCATAAACCGAATATAGAAACCAGAAAGGATCTATCGATCAAATGTGGTAGAATTATCTACCTCCTGATCAATTGCATCCAACACAAAAGAGTCCATTAAATCCGCCTCGTAATCCTCTGTCAATTTAGCAGTGGTTTTGTCCTTGTAAACTACAAAGCAAATACAGTTTATCCCACGGCCTGGTTACTTCGGAGGAAACAACATCGCTTTATTCAACAAGCATCACATGAAAAAGCAAAACAGAGATTGATGATGCACTTACTTCCCAGGTAAATTATATATACACGATGGGACAAGCCTCTTAGAAGTACACTTGGCCACTTCTTCCTCACCTGCCGACTCGATGAAATTGA
Source organism: Poa pratensis (assembly GCA_947311845.1). Lineage (NCBI taxonomy): Eukaryota > Viridiplantae > Streptophyta > Magnoliopsida > Poales > Poaceae > Poa > Poa pratensis. The sequence continues at coordinate 86,270,994 of CAMZMU010000037.1, read as the reverse complement.
GAAAGGCTGAGAAACATCAGAGATTCACCAATTAACAACTTGAGGCAAAGAGAGGTAGATTACCTTGAACAAATTATATAGAAGACAAGAGGAGAGACCCGGTGGACGGACGATGAGGAAAACAAAAATCACTTAAACTTTCCCGGGACGCTCGCGCGTGCGACTCTGGAGGTGACCTAAACCCTAGCCAAAATCCGGCGGGTACAGGCCTCCGATGCCCCTGCTGCATCCGTTCTTCCGTCACCAGATGGAAGCGACACCGTCATTATGGACCAACTGCAACCTTACAGAAGACGCCCGGAAGCGACTCGTCACGCTCGCTTACCGCCCCGACAACCTGTACCTCTCCGGATTCGCCAACCACTTCAAAGTCATCTCGACTAGCACAGTCCATATTTGAAAGGTCAAATTGTGTGCACCTCTCCGTCATACCTGAAGTAGTCTCATTTGGTTGTGATGAGCCTTTAGTCCCGGTCCAAGTATGCAATCGAGGATCCCACCACAACAAGGGGTTGGGGGGCAATGCCCCCTCCCTACTAAAACTTAATGTTAAAACAATGATCAATTATTCATGAACCCAATACGACAACTTCGTCGAGAGCGTGTACCTACGAAACACTGAGTGGTGCCAAATCCATTGATCGGTCGTGCGATTCATGGCAAAGTCAAAGTCCAGCATGAAGCTGCATCTGAGGAAGAGACTTTTGCATGTGACATTTAACGTGTACCTAGACAATTTAAGCATGCATTACTATTTTTTTCTCATTTCCATTTGGTTTCCTGCACTCATATGAAAAAGTACCGACATTTGTACTCCCTCCGATCCTTTAAAGGTGTCGTTGGAGAACAATTCTACTAGTACAACTTGTATGTATATAGCTTCCGACATTTTTTCTGGGTCAAGGGAGTACTGTTTTTGCCAGTACATGTCAAGATTCCACATACCGCATGCGAAACCACACACCTTCTGTTTTATTTTATGAATTAGTTTTATATCTACACAAGTCCTAGTAGCCTCGGTTTCTTCCCTTAGTGGCGTACGCATATGCACGATTTCTTAAAGCCATATACAGAACTTGCATAGGAAGGAGAAATAACATGTATTAAGAAAATAAGAAAATTCATGTGACCACTCGGATTAGTTGAACCACGAAAAAATAGAGAAAGGATGTTGCCGACGTGATGGCCCAAAAAATCTCGTTGCATGCAAAATTGCAATTTTTTTCCTATTCGAGTAGAACTCGTCACACATGTTTTGCATGCATCCATCCTCATGTGAAGGCCTTTGGTGAATGATAAGAGAGACATACAAATTTCATGCATGTGTTTCGCAGTAAACTCATGACTACATGCATGGCTATGGAATGATCTAGACATTTTGGCCTGTATATATACTCCATAAGATCCATCGTTCATCCATTAACAAATAGTAGGAACATAGCTAGATATGCAGAGCTATAGATGAAATCAGGTATTCCTGAAGTTGTAGATATTCCACTAATTAACACTAGTACGATTTGTGACGTTGGAGTGAAACAAATAGATGCCCGTCTTAGAGAATTGAGCAATACATCGCATAAAATATAGTCTATGCCTTCACCTTACAGGAACAAGTACCCCGACTAAGATTAAGATTCGACCGCAACACCACCAGCCAAAGGATCCCGTGGATGAAGCCAATTGCGGCATAGCAGCCTCAAGAAGAAAAACTTTGACTACAATTTCTTCCTTGAGTTCTACGCCACTCTAGCCGATCCGACCGTGGAAAACACGCTCGCCATTGTTCTTGCGGGTGCTCGGGAGCTACCGTATGGATAAAGCATCTTATAGTTTGTACAGACTAGACTCGGGGCGGGGGGGGGGGGGGGGGGGGGGGAGATTTGTGCGTCCCTATGCTTTCTTAACATATTGTATTTTAACTCTAGTTTTATATTTGTTGTTTGTAGTACCAGAATATTGATTTGGTAATGTATGATACTTATTAAGAGGACACTTTATAAATATAAAATAAATGAAAATAGCCAATTACAATGACAATGAAATATGCTGTAGACCTCATTCGGGAGTTTTATCTAGCTTCCCTAGTCCCCAAACACATCAACAGACAACACCCTGCAATGTTGCTCCGTCAGGTGTTTTCTTCTTCAACCATTCACTTGGCAAGATCATCTCACTCCGTGTGTCCTTTGGGTTGGATTGCATGGTTAACCTCGAAACGACTTAGGTCCAAAAGGTTCGATCCCCTTTCAGTCAAAGGTCCAAAAGGTTCGACCTACCAGCGCCGCCTGCACGCCCTTATCGCACCGACAAGACGGCCATCCGCCCCTCCTCCCTTCTGCCCATCCCTCCGTGTGTCCTTCCCTCTCCCGGATGTCCCAGTCCCATCTTCTTTCTTTGGGATGACTCGATGGTGGCCTCCGCACCGGCAGGCGGCGGTGTAGGCTTCCCTCATCCCGGCGTCTAGGTTAAGTTTTCAACAATCAATTTACTCTGTTAAGTCAGTATGAGTTTCTCAACGAACTGTGCATCTTAGTTTCAGTTTCAGAAAACATTAAACTGGATCACCACCTGACAGTGGGTGTTGTGTCATGTATTAATATTTATCTTGGCCTTCGAAATGTAGTGCGTGTGTGTGGGCAGCCTGATTAATATTTCAGTTCATGAGATTATTTAATATATCATTTTATGCACTACACTTATTTGTGGAGTAACCTGATTAATATTTCAGTTCATGAGATTATTTAATATTTCAGTTTATGCACTACATGTATATAGGGCATTGGATTTTGCTGGCCCGGCACGGAGAAGCGCGCTGAGCCTCGTCGCTCGGCCAAGATCTCTGACAACTCCTCGGCCAATCACTATAACGTGACTGAATTTTCTGAATTTTCTGCCTCGTGAGCACTGTGCCGCCCTCGGCAAACGTGGCCAAGTGCGTGAGCGGCGCCGACGCCCACCGTGGCGCGGCCGTGCGCGCCTCCTCGAGGCCGCTTCCCTTCCCTCCGTGCCGAGGCTGCTCCTACCGCGCCGCGACAGCGCCGACGCCCTTCGAGCCTTCTCGCACGACGACGAGCTCATCCCGTCCGCGTTGACGGCCTCGATGAGCTGCAGCTCGAGGTCGGCTGCCCGCCCCGCGCCGCCCTTGGCGAACGTGGTCACGTGCGTGAACGGCGCCGACGCCCACCGCGGCGCGCCCGTGCGCGCCTCCTCGAGGCCGCGTCCCTCCGTGCCGAGGCTGCTCCTGGTGGCTGGTTGACGGGAGAGTATTTGAGGATGATGATGATGGTGATGATGAGTACTTCCCCGGCAACGGTGCCAGAAAACAGCTTGATGGCTACGTGTTGGTGAACCCCAAGAGGAAGGTTATGATGTAGACAGCAGTAAGTTTTCCCTTGAATAATCTACCCAAGGGTTAATCGGACCAGTAGGACTTGACGATCTATCGGAAGGTTGTTGATGTTGACTCCCCTGGCGCTAGGGAGCTTGCACCAACGTGGAATCTGCACAGATACAAACCAGAACTTTGCCCAACACGAAACAGAGAGGTTGTCAATCTCTCCGGTCTTGCAGAAACAAAGAGTTAAACGTATGGTGTGGAAAACAGCAGGAAACACAGCAAGTAACAGGAAACAGATGATTGCAGCAGGTTGTGTAAACAGTATGAGGAAATTGGACCAGTGTCCACAGTTCACTAGTGGTGTCTCTCTCAGAACAGATAACTAGCATGTTGGGTAAACAAATTACAGCTGGGCAATTGACAATAGAGAGGGCATAACAATGCAATACATGCCAAGATGTCTACTATGAAATCTAGTTGGGCATTACAACAAAGTACATAGACCGTTATTCCAACCGCATCTATGACTAAATAATCCACCTTCAAGGCAGCATCCGCATCCTATTCAGTATTAAGTTGCTAACAACAGATTATTGCATGAAGTAAAGTGTGTAATGTAATCAATACAAGTGCCCTTGGACACTGCACCAATGTTTTATCCCTAGTAGCAACATCACATCTACCATCTTAGACCTTTCTGTCACTGATCCAGATATCTAGAGACTGAACCCACTATCGAGCATATATACCCCCTCTTGGAGTCACAAGCATCTACTTGGCCAAAGCATCTACTAGCAACGGAGAGCATGCAAGATCAAGAGCACATAGATAAACAATTTGAATAAACATGGTATCAATATTCATCGGATCCCAGCAAACACAACATCTAGCATTACAATAAGATGATCTTGATCATGTTAGGCAGCTCACAAGATCTAAACATGAAAGCACAAGGTAGAGAGACAACCATCTAGCTACTGCTATGGACCCGTAGTCCAGGGGTGGACTACTCACGCATCACTCCGGAGGCAGGCATGGTGATGTAGAGCCCTCCGGTGATGATCTCCCCTCCGGCAGGGTGCCGGGAAGAGCTTCAGAACTCCTCCGATCTGAGATTGACGATGACGGGCGCGACGGAACTTTTCGTGGAATATGATCGACCGTAATAGGGTTTTCGCGTCGCGGAGAATATATAGGCGAAGAGGCGGCGTCGGTGGCCGAGGGGGGCCACCACGCCATAGGTGGGCGCGGGCCCACCCTGGGCCGCGCCCTAGTGTGGCGTGGCCCCCTGGTGGGTCTGCTCCGACTCCCCTTTGGACTCCGTGATCTCCTCGTGATATTATTGACGATGTCTTTTGTTTCGTCCAATTCCGAGAATATTTCCTTAATAGATTTTCTGAAACCAAAAACAGCAGAAAACAGGGAACGAGTAGGTAAACGATAAAAACAGATAATTTTTGAAGTGACATGCTACCAACACAATCTTTGATCAAATAACAATGTAATGCACATGATCTGAATGAAGTGATCCAAGCCAATGGTCTATAGTTTGCAAGCAAGTAAATAAAGAGTAAACATAAGTGATCACACAAGTGCAAACTTTCATGAATAATACTATAAAACATTTAGAGATATAATAGTCTAACATAATAGTTAGTTCACAGCAGCAATAATTCTCAACATGAAAGTGTTTGTATCAACACAAAGGAAGATAATAGCTTCAGCATTTGCTTCAACTTTCAACATGTATATCATAGAGATAATGTCAATGCAAAGAATATGATCAACCAAACACAAAGTTATGTAAAAACTGTTATACTGGAGTTGACAATGATGTTTGCTTAAGGAGACAGAAAGAAGTGGGAAAACTGACTCAACATAAAAGTAAAAGAATGGCCCTTCGCAGAGGGAAGCAGGGATTAACATCATGTGCTAGAGCTGTAGTTCCCGAAGGCATATAGAGAGCATAAAATATTGTTTTGTAAGGTAATGGTGTATACAGGTGTCAACAAATCAAATAGCAGGTACTTGTCATCTTCCATGGCTAACTAACTTTTAGAGCGGTTCCGAGAGTTTTTAGGACTGCACTTGTAACAAGCACTTATTGGTGACACTCCTCCCAACCATTTACTTTCCACAAACCATGGCTAACGAATCCTCGGGTGCCCACCAACATTCACCATGGAGAAGTGTCTATTTATTTATTTATAGGGTGGACTAACCAGCTCTTTAATGCAAAATAAAAGGTGGAGAAGCAGATGAAGCTGTCAATCCTTGTAAATTAATTAGCATGGAAGATGACAAATCTCACTACTACGTCCTTATGAGCTTTTCAAGTAGTGACACAAAAAGGAAATGTAACAGTTTTGAGAAATTAGTAGATAGCACATGAAGAAATTTACTTGGAATGGTGAAAACACCTCATAATAGGTAGGTATGGTGGACACAGGTGGCATGGATTTGGCTCAAGGTTTTGGATGTACAAGAAGCATTCCCTCTTGGTACAGAGTTTAGGCTAGCAAAGTTATTATAAGCAAACATCATTATCAACTGGAATAGCAAGAGTGTACATAAAACACAAGGTTTGACGAACCATAGACTCCCACTGTCTTCCTTGTTAACACATAGCCTTCATCCAAAAATTATCTAGACTACTATGGACTTCCAATCATGCAACAGATTATTATAGCAGAAAATCCTTATAGTAGTTCTTCATTAATAGCCATTACTTACATGATGCACAAGATTAAACATTAATTACTTGACAGCTCAAAACAATTGGCAAGCATCAAATTACTCAAGACAACGATCTAAAAAGATTCATGTAAGCATTTTATACCACTACCACATGCATAGCATTTTTTCTGGTCCAACCAAACACCAATCAACTTATTTGACAACTCTCCAACAGATATAAGTGAAGCAAGAGAGTACTTTCTTCAAAAGAAACTGATAGCTCTAACAAGAGATACATGAAAAACTGAGAGCTAAAAGCAATCACAGCAGCTAGACAGGAATACTCAACAAGTATAAGTGAAGCACAAGAGTATTCTAATGAAAAAGTGGAGCGTGTCTCTCTCCCAAACATGAATACTAGGATCCAATAAGTATAGCACAGCAAACAAAACAAAACAAACTGAAAACAAAAACACACTGACGCTCCAAGGAAGAGTACACTAGTATGAAGCAATAAAAATATAGCACCATTAGAGATGACCTGATAATTTGTAGATGAAGAAGGGGATGCCTTGGACATCCCCAAGCTTAGATGCTTGAGTCTTCTTGAAATATGCTGGGGAGGTAAGCCTCCCCAAGCTTAAGCTCTTCACTCTTCTTGATCATGTAATATCATTCTCCTCTATCAACACTTGAAAACTTCCTTCACACCAAAATTTAACAGCTTTTCTCATTAGCAGGTTAGTGCACTAAAAGATAATACTTCAAAGTTCTAGCAAAGACAAACTCACAAGCCAACTATTTTAAACATTAGCCACTGTTACTAGGCTTAAATGGGCACTTTTACACGAAAAGAAACCACTTAAAAATTTGTAAAAGAGAGAATGCAAAATAAAAGACAGAATCTGTCAAACCAGAACAGTCTGTAATGACGAATTGTTTTGAGGCACTTACGATGCTCAGATGAAGAACTTTTGAAATAATGAAAGTTGCGTAACATCATCAGGAACATGCACAAAAAGTTTCAGCATTTTTCGATTTTTTCTGATTTTCTACTGAATTAAACGGTGACGAACAGCAATCTGTCCCAATGCAGTCCCGAAAATAAAAACCAACTTTGCATTAGTAACTCTCCTTGGCACAACAAAACAGCAAATAAAAGATACAAAGGAGTTGCTACAGAGGTAAACAAACATCCTTGACACATGGGTTATCTCCCACAAGTGCTTTTCTTTAATGCCGTTCAGCTAGGATTTAGGATTTTAATGATGCTCGCATAAGAATAAGAGTTGAAAAACAAAGAGAGCATCAAGAGGCAAATATCAAAATCATCTGAGTCTAACCCACTTCCTATGCAGAGGAATATTGTAGTAAAATAAATTATTGAAGCATAAAGCAGCTAGCATAGGAAGATGCAACAAATCCAATTTTAAAACTTCCAACACAAAGAGAGGTATTTTAGTGACATGAAAACTTTTAAAACCATCTTTCCCTCTCTCATAATAATTTTCAATAGCATCATAAACAAACTCAACAACATAACTATCACATAAAGCATGCTTTTTATGATCTACAAACACATAACTTTTATCAAGCAAGATAGTGGGATCAAAAATTTCAAACCCACTTTTAGACATATTGAAACAAGTTGATTGATCACTCTCAATAGTAGAATTAATAATATTATCAAGCAACATAGGACCATCATCTAGAGATTTATCATAAACATTTTCTAAGCAAACACTCTCATTACCATGCATTTCGAAATTAGGAATAAAAAGAGGATTATCATAAGACTTATCAAAATAGCATGGATTTTCATAAGCAACATTGGGGGAAATATTTGGTACTTCTGTTATTTTTGCTTTCTCTTGAGTCAAGGAATGTTTGTCTACCTCAAATTTATCAAAAGAAGTTATTTTAATAGTATCATTACCAACTTCCCCAAGCTTAATATTTTCCATAGCATTAGCAACAACCATGTTCAAAGAGTGTATACCAATATCATTGGTACTATCATGCAAATAAAGTTCCATAGGTTTTTTAATTTTCTCTTCAAACACATCATGTCCTAGTTCAAGATAAATTTCATAAAGGTTTCTCAAGTTGTTTTCAGCCATAGGACAAGTTTCAAGCAAAGTACCCATGAATAGCAAGCAAAGAACTAGACATAATAACAAACCGAAATAAACTAGATGCAGTAATTTAAATTTTTTTGGATTTTTGATTTTTAACAGCAAGCAAAACAAAAATAAAACAAGACAAAAACAAAGTAAAGAGATTGGAACTGAGAGACTCCCCTTTCCAATAGGACTTGACGATCTATCGGAAGGTTGTTGATGTTGACTCCCCCTGGCGCTAGGGAGCTTGCACCAACGTGGAATCTGCACAGATACAAACCAGAACTTTGCCCAACACGAAACAGAGAGGTTGTCAATCTCTCCGGTCTTGCAGAAACAAAGAGTTAAACGTATGGTGTGGAAAACAGCAGGAAACACAGCAAGTAACAGGAAACAGATGATTGCAGCAGGTTGTGTAAACAGTATGAGGAAATTGGACCAGTGTCCACAGTTCACTAGTGGTGTCTCTCTCAGAACAGATAACTAGCATGTTGGGTAAACAAATTACAGCTGGGCAATTGACAAATAGAGAGGGCATAACAATGCAATACATGCCAAGATGTCTACTATGAAATCTAGTTGGGCATTACAACAAAGTACATAGACCGTTATTCCAACCGCATCTATGACTAAATAATCCACCTTCAAGGCAGCATCCGCATCCTATTCAGTATTAAGTTGCTAACAACAGATTATTGCATGAAGTAAAGTGTGTAATGTAATCAATACAAGTGCCCTTGGACACTGCACCAATGTTTTATCCCTAGTAGCAACATCACATCTACCATCTTAGACCTTTCTGTCACTGATCCAGATATCTAGAGACTGAACCCACTATCGAGCATAAATACCCCCTCTTGGAGTCACAAGCATCTACTTGGCCAAAGCATCTACTAGCAACGGAGAGCATGCAAGATCAAGAGCACATAGATAAACAATTTGAATAAACATGGTATCAATATTCATCGGATCCCAGCAAACACAACATCTGGCATTACAATAAGATGATCTTGATCATGTTAGGCAGCTCACAAGATCTAAACATGGAAGCACAAGGTAGAGAGACAACCATCTAGCTACTGCTATGGACCCGTAGTCCAGGGGTGGACTACTCACGCATCACTCCGGAGGCAGGCATGGTGATGTAGAGTCCTCCGGTGATGATCTCCCCTCCGGCAGGGTGCCGGGAAGAGCTTCAGAACTCCTCCGATCTGAGATTGACGATGACGGCCGCGACGGAACTTTTCGTGGAATATGATCGACCGTAATAGGGTTTTCGCGTCGCGGAGAATATATAGGCGAAGAGGCGGCGTCGGTGGCCGAGGGGGGCCACCACGCCATAGGTGGGCGCGGGCCCACCCTGGGCCGCGCCCTAGTGTGGCGTGGCCCCCTGGTGGGTCTGCTCCGACTCCCCTTTGGACTCCGTGATCTCCTCGTGATATTATTGACGATGTTTTTTGTTTCGTCCAATTCCGAGAATATTTCCTTAATAGATTTTCTGAAACCAAAAACAGCAGAAAACAGGGAACTGGCACTGTGGCATCTTGTTAATAGGTTAGTCCCAGAAAATGCATAAAAATGATATAAAGTGTAACCAAAACATGTAGCAATTGATATAATATCAGCATGGAACATCAAAAATTATAGATACGTTTGAGACGTATCAGCTCCTACCGCGCCGCGACAGCGCCGACGCCCTTCGGGCCTTCTCGCACGACGACGAGCTCATCCCGTCCGCGTTGAAGGCCTCGACGAGCGACATGGCTGACGCCCTCCGGGCCTTCTCGCACGACGACGAGCTCATCCCGTCTGCGTACACGCCGCCGCGTCCGCGTTGACGGCCTCGACGAGCTGCAACTCGAGGTCGGCTGCCCGACCTGTGCGCGCGTCCCGCGCGCTGTGGCCATGCCCGAGGCGGATGGAGAAGCCGCCGTTGGTCTTCTTCCTGGGCGACGCGGAGGAGGAGAGCACGGAACGACGACATCCGTCCCCAGCTCATCGGCCTCATCAACGGCGACTACGCCGAGCACGCGCCCACCTCGCAGCCCACCGCGCCGAGCTCGTCGGCCTCATCAACGGCGACTACCCCGTCCCCAGCCTGTCCCCAGCGAGGGACAGCGGGAATATTTTTTTACAATGCGTGGCCACTCTACGCCGAGGGCGAAGCCATCGGCGTAGCCTCTGCTGCAGTCATTTCGAGTAGGCCGGGTCTGAACCGCACTCCATATCAGCTGGTCTGTTTCGAGTAGGCCGGGTCGGTCACACATGTTGTGCATGCATGTAACCATTGTGTGAAGACGTCTAGTGGCTAATAGCGAAACAATATCAGGGACAAATTGCATGCATGTGTGAAATAGTATGCTCATTTATGCACACATGGCTATGGGATGATCTAGGCATTTTCGCTTGTGTATATAACTATATATACTCCATCCCAAAGAGTCTTATTGCATCCTTTAACAAAATAACAGGAAGTTTGCTATAGTTACATTGAGCCATATATGGACACATGCATTCTTGCACTAGTAGACATTCCACTCATCAACACTCGTACGCCATGAGATGCTGGAGTGAAACAAATAAGCAGGTAGCTTTGAGAGTAGAGTAATACATCCCACTCAAACACAATCTCGATTACAACACAATCACACATCCAGCATTCCTCTGCAACCCCGTGAATCGTCAACGCAAACCATGGTGCTGGCACGCTATTGGGGACGTCGGCGCAGAGGATGGCTAACAGGAAAAGAAATCCTCTCATCATAAACAGCGTCCATGCATGATGATTTTGTTGCAGTGGTCTAGAAATTTGCAGTACGTTTCAAGTGGATGGCTTAGATCGATCAACTCCATGCATCCTATACATCAGCATGCCATCGCGGTGGCCTCAGCATGTTGTCAATGCAATGTTCAGCACGTACGTAGCACCCTTGCCTTGAAAACAAAACCATGTCTTGCTAGATTATTTGAACTTTCACCGGCTGCTGCTAGAGAGTACCAATGTGTTTTGCATTGTTAGCGTAACTAAGGTGTGACAGACTAGACTGGATCCAGCGCATTGTAAATTGTGGAAACCTGTTAATATAGTGTATTAAGCTCACTTGGTTCAAACCAGAAAATACTCGTGATGCATTAATTGTTTAGTTGATTTTCATTGTTATTAGTAATTGAGAGGTTATGTTTGAGACTTTTAGTGTTGTGGTTTATATGAAAGAAGCGGACTAGGTTTTAGAGAAGTTGTACATTTGATTTAATCTTGCGGCAGGCCCCAGTGTAGTGCGTACTAGTCCGAGCGATCGCCTCCAACAGATTGAGCAGGATGAGAATCTTATTTTCTTTGTGTAATACACCTTTGTGGGAACTCTTGATCAGGAGGTCACTCAAACCGGCTGGATGCAGGGTGGAACAAGCAGGTAAGGCGGCGCCGCCTGCCCACACTGGCTACATTGTTACATGAATTTTTACTACCACAAGTAGTCAAGGAACTTGTTCATCCCATCATAAGAAAATAAGTTAAAATGGAAAATAAAATTAAGTGAAAAAAAAGCAATATATGCATCCTGCATTGACTATCTCTACGTGAGTAATATATGCATGCATCAAGAGGTAAAAGGCATTGTGGCGTGGGATTGTGCCGTCCTCAGTGGATCAATATCGTGCACCGGCTTAACTGGAATGGCGCTGCTCAAATTCGTCTTCATATGATATGTGCTGGCCAATGGATGCTCCCATATTGTGGCCCATGCATGACGATGGCGCGTGCCCGCACGCGGCTCCAATCTGCCGCCGCAGACCCATTATATTTTCCTCTCCTAAATTTTGACATATAATATGTAGAAACTAGACCGGCAATTGTACTACTTTTGTTAGTATATAAGTTGCACATTCCACTTGTTTATTTAATTAGCAGCGTATATGCATGATTGTTAAAACCTAATCCAGAGCTTGCATAGGAAGGAGAAATCGTATATATTTAGAAAATATACGCAAAATTTTGCGTGGCCAATCGGATGAATTCAACAAAGAAAAAAAAATAGAGAAACGAATCAAAAAATATCGTTGCATGCAAACTTGCACTTCCTTTCTTGATCCAAAATGCACTCGTATCACCTTTGACGTTTCATGTGGGGTCGGTCACACATGTTGTGCATGCATGTATCTTGTGTGAAGAGGCTTGGTGCCTGATAAGAAATATATTAGCATGAACAAATTGCATGGATTTATCAAGTAGTATACTCTCATGACTACATACATGGCTATGGAATGATCTAAATATTTTTCTTTGTATATATATACTGCATCCCAAATTGTCTTCCTTCTCCATTAACATATAGTAGCAAGTTGGCTAGGTATATAGAGTTATAGATGGATTCATGTACTCATGTGCTAGTAGATATTACACTAATTAACACTAGTATGTTATGAGATGTTGGAGTGAATCAAATAATGCCCGGGATTAGACAATAGAGTAATCCATCACATTCCACAAGTTACAATCAGCATGAAGACAATCTCACAACCAACCCTAATATGTGACCTTTCGTATCGTTGTCATGAACCACGGAGGGTCTATGCTCACAGCGGCGAACCCAAGCGGGATGATCAACGCGATGGTTATGGTCATCGATCATATTTGGTGGTCATAGTCGTCAACGCGATGGTTATGATTCTCCCATATCTGTAACTTCTTGCATGGGAATATGATTGTTAGTCTGAGCATCAACTTCAGCAGAGGAAGGATTGTTCTCTTCGTTTGCTTGCACATTGCTTACATTTGAGGTACCGCCATGTTCATTTGGTTGTGAGCTCGAACCAATTTGCTTGGTAAAACTATGAATTCTAGGTCTCTTACTCTTCATGTGTACACAAGCAAACAATTCCCTAATTAATTGTTAAAGCTCAAAAAATAAAATAAACAAACAAACTAATCTAATCTAATGTTTGATCATGGGCTAAAAATTAACTAAGACAGATAATCGAATGAGTGAGACGGAGGGAACAACCTTATAATTTTCCTTCCTTCGTCGCTCATGTTGGCAGACTGGCAGCGGGCCGGCCGTTCTTGATCTTGTACGATCTAGATTGGAGGTCTCCTTGACGGGCGCCGGCAATCAGGCGAACAGAGTCGTAGCAGAGAAACAACCGGAAGCACCGAAACATGTAACGATCTGATCGATCCGTACCAGTCTGCAAACGTACCAGTAAGAAAGCAAAGGATATACTCCTTCCCTCCCCTGTGCCCACGCGGTTTAGGGTCATCGTGCGTTCATCGCATGCTCGCGGTCAGTCATCAGAGATACATATGGGGGACGAAATGATGGAGCAGGGGTCGGGTTTTACAGAGCCCCAGGCTCGGGCGATCTGGCAGGCGATTCCTCGTCGCCGCCTGCGCCGCCCTCAGCGCCGCCTTCCCTCCCGCCCCTCCTCCTCCCAGTTAGTCTAGGTAGCCTCCACCTCCCCCTCCTTGCCCCCGCGAGCCCCCTGGCCCTCCCTTGGCTGGTGGCCGGCGCCGCCCGCGATGTCGTCGTTGCTGCTGGCGATGCCGGCGCGGATCCCGTCCCCGACGCCGCCCCCAGCGCTGATCGCACCTCTGATGCCCGCTGCTTCCACGACAGCGACACCCCGGCCAGAAACCCTTCCCGTCCGGCAGCTCGCCGACGCTGCCGCTCCCTCTCCAGGTGCGGCTTTCCTTGACTCGATGTTAGCTCATTTTCATACCAACGTGGCTTTTCCCCTCTGTCCCTCCCCGTTCTCTGTCTCGGCTCCGTTCTGGGTAACTCCGGCTTCCACGGATCGCCGCATGAACTCCTTCCTAGTGAAGAATGCCCTAAATTTCAACTTCACACAGCACCCGGACTCGTTCGTGGTTGTTCGTGTTCAAAACCTCGTCTACGCCTCTTTCGCTGCCTCCGATACTGTTGCACAAGTTCTTACTGCTCGCGTTCGTTTCTCCCTCGGTCTCTCCTCCTTCTTCCTCCACCGCAGCCTGGCTGCTGCCATTGCTGCTGCCGAGTCCCTTCTTGGGCCCAATCCCCCTGCGCTTCCGGCCTCGGCCCAGTCTCGGCCCACACTGCCCTTGGACGACAACCTCCTGGACCGTGCTCCCAATTTAGCCCATCTGCGCGTTTCGAGCTCCATCGCCATCTCGCCCCAAGTCAACGATGACGCCACGACCCCCTGCACTGCCACGCGCCGAACGGAAGTCACATCCCCAAGCGGCGCTCACCCGTCCTCTAACTCTGCCTCTCTGATACGTCTAAAACGTATCTACTTTCCCGAACACTTTTGCTATTGTTTTACCTCTAACTTGTGTGTTTTGAATACAACTAATGCGGACTAACGCTGTTTTCAGCAGAATTGCCCTGGTGTCTTGTTTTTGTGCAGAAAGTCAACTTTCGGGAAAAACACCAGAAAAGATCGCAAACCTCCTATTTTACCAGAAGACTCACGGAGCCAGAAGGGGAGGCAGAGATGGGCCACGAGTGGCCCAAACCACATGGTGGCGCGGCCTGGGGGCCCACCGCGCCAGCCTGAGGAGGGCGACTCGGGCACCTCCCCGAGTCCCCCTTTCGACTACTTAACCCTCTCTGACCTAAAACGCGAGGGGGTCGTCCACTTCATCCAGAAACATCACCGTACGCCGCCGCCATCGCGAAACCTATTTCGGGGACCAGAAACTCCGTTCTGGCACTCCGCCGGGACGGGGAATTGGAGGAGATCATCGCCATCATCATCACCGACGCTTCTCCATCGACCATCCATGTTTCCCCCATCCATGTGTGAGTAATTCCCTGCTGTAGGCTGAGGGGGATGGTAGGGATTGGATGAGATTGTTCATGTAATAAGTTATAAGATCATTAGGGCATGGTGCCTAGTATCCGTTGTTAGTACTTATTGATGTTGTTGCAACTTGTTGAGCTTAATGCTTGTCACTAGGGCCCGAGTGCCATGATTTCAGATCTGAACATGTTATTGTTTCATAATGATATGCACTGTTTATTGATCATACCTGCAAGTTGTATACACATATTGTTGTCCGGAACCCGCGGTCCCAAAGTGACAATAATTGGGACAGCCGAGGGGAATGGCTGCGATGTGAGGATCACATGTGTTCACGGCGTGTTAATGCTTTGCTCCGGTACTTTATTAAAAGGAGTACCTTAATTACCAGTAGATTCCCTTGAGGCCCGGCTGCCACCGGCTGGTAGGACAGAAGATGTTGTACAAGTTTCTCATTGCGAGCACGTACGACTATATACGGAACACATGCCTATGTTTACTTAGTACTTGGATGCTTTATCATTATTATCTGCAATGCCTATGTCTTGATTATTATATGAGCTATCTTATCCATGCAGCGCCCGTTCATCCATCCCTATGCCTACAGTGTTTTAATCCTACTGTTTACTGCAATCACTACTGCTGTCTTATTTACTGCTGCTATTATTTCACCGCTACTACTGCTATAAAACTGTTGCTACTGATAATCTGTGTCGAGCAAGACTATTCACAGGTGCAGCTGAATTGACAACTCCGCTGTTAAGGCTCTCAAGTATTCTTTGGCTCCCCTTGTGTCGAATCAATAAATTGGGTTTTACTTCCCTCGAAGACTGTTGCGATCCCCTATACTTGTGGGTCATCAAGACTATTTTCTGGCGCCGTTGCCGGGGAGCATAGCTTTATTTGTGAGTTCACTTGTGATCTATATTGCTCGCTGAAATTTATTCATCATGGGTAAAGCTCGTGATGAGAGGGTCCGTGTATTGCCATCCACTACAAGAAAAGGTACGACACTTAGTACCTCTGCTGCTCTTGACTCACCATCTGTATTGAGTCAACTTGTTACACCACCACAATCTTCACGTGTTGGTACTACTGCTGAATCTGAAATTGCCTCTGATAATGTTGATGATGCTTCTACTGTGATTGATGAGAATATTTCATTAGGTCCACTTTTAGATGCTGCTATTGCTAAGTCTAAACAACTTGAAAATACTAGAACACCTAATGGAAGTCCTACTACTCCTGTTTATTCACCTGAGTTAAGGGATTATACTTGTGATGATGATCCTGATGAAACTTATGTGGAACTTGATGATGATTTTATTGATAAATGTAATGCTACTACTGGTGCAAGTAATATGAGAAATTTTCTTGCACAACATGCTGTTAAATACAAGTTGTCACCTGATCCTAAGTTTGCCACTTCTCCTATAAACATTAAAGATAAGGATTATGATTTTTCTCTTGATTTATCTCATATATCTATTGTTGAGAAAACTCCTTTTTGTGGCACTAAGAGTGAAAGTGCTGTAGAGCACATGAATGAGCTCTCTACTTTGAGTGGCTTATTTTCTGATGATATTAAGAAGCGTAGCTATTTTGTTGCTAAGATTTTTCCTTTCTCATTAAAAGATGATGCTAAAGCTTGGTATAACAACTTGTCTCCTGGTTCTATTACTAGTCCTACTGGTTTGCTTGATGTTTTCTTTCAGAAATATTTCCCTGCTAGTGCTCAACATGATGCTTTGCAGAGAATTTATAACTTTGACCAGGAAGATGAAGAGAAACTTCCAGAGGCATGGACAAGGTTTTGCTCTCTTATCAGAGCTCGGCCTGGACATGATTTGGAAAAGCATGATCTACTTGATATATTTTACAGTGGACTAACTATTGAATCTAGAGCATATCTGGATAGTTGTGCTAGTTGTGTTTTCAGGAAAAGAACCCCTGAAGAAGCTGAAGAATTATTGGCTAAAATCAGCCAGAATTATGATGATTGGACTCTACCTGCGCCGACCCCCACACCTACACCGACACCAATATCAAAGAAGAGGGGAGGTATGATTGAATTGAATGATGAAACAATGAGGGAGGCCAAGAAGACTCTCATTGAGAAGGGTATTAAATCTGAAGATGTGAAGAACCTTCCACCTATTGAAGATTTGTGTAAGCCAATTCCTCATCCATCCATAATTGAGGTTCACTCTCTCCACAGGTTCGATGAAGGAGATATTCCCTACTCTAAACCACCTGATCAATGCTTAGATGAATTTGATAATTATGTTATTAAGCAAGATAATTTTAATATGAGAGTAGAGAATCATTTGCATGAAAACTCTCAAGCTATTAGTAAGTTGCATGATATTGTGGAGAGAACCTCCAATGATGTTAAGATGCTTATTAAACATTTCCATATGGTTCAAACTCAAATTGATCAACTCACTAAAGTGCAACAAGACATGTTAGCCAATGCTTCTAAGAAAAATTAAAACCTGTCTATGTTAGCACTAGAAGTGGAGCTCATACTCAGGATCCTTTATATCCTGAGGGACACCCTAAAAGAATTGAACAAGATTCTCAACTAGCTGAAAATCCAGTTTCTCCTTCTAAGAAAAAGAAGAAGAAGAAACATAAAAATGTTGTAGAATCCTCTGAAACTGTTAATGATCCTAATAGTATATCTATCTCTGATGCTGAAACTGAAAGTGGTAATGAACTTGATAGTGATAAGGATAAAAATGATGCTCTTGATAAAGAAGTTAGTGAAAAGGAACCTGAAAAGCATACTAAAAACACAAAGTACACTAAGGAAGACTTCATTGCTAAGAAACATGGTAATGAAAGGGAACCTTGGGTTCAAAAGCAAATGCCTTTTCCAACTAAGAAACTAAAATCAAAGGAAGAAGAACATTATAATAAATTTTGTGAATGGATGAAACCCTTGTTCTTGCAAATTCCTTTGACTGATGCTATTAAATTGCCTCCTTACTCAAAGTATATGAAAGATATTGTTTCTAACAAGAGGAAAATTCCTAATGAGGAAATTTCTACTATGCTTGCTAATTATTCTTTCAATGGCAAGGTTCCTAAGAAGCTTGGAGATCCAGGTATACCAACCATCCCTTGCTCCATCAAGAATAATTATGTTAGAACTGCTTTATGTGATTTGGGAGCAGGAGTTAGTGTTATGCCTTTTTCTCTCTATAAGAGACTCTATCTTGATAAATTGATACCTACTGATATATCTTTGCAAATGGCTGATAAATCTACTGCTGTTCCTGTTGGCATTTGTGAGGATGTCCCTGTTCAAGTGGCTAACAATTGTTTAATTTTGACTGATTTTGTTGTTCTTGAAATGCCTGAAGATGATAATATGTCTATTATTCTTGGAAGACCTTTTCTAAATACTGCAGGTGCTGTTATTGATTGCAATAAAGGAAAAGTAACTTTCAATGTTAATGATAAAGAACATACTGTTTATTTCCCCAAGAAAGTTGACAAGATTTATGGAGTCAATACCATCTCCAATTTTAAAACTATCAAAGTGGGAAGTATTGATTGCCCTATATATGATCATCAAGAAGGATATCAAAACATTATGATTGGATCCATATCAATACAATACAAGGTAACATGAGTGTTTCATGATGTTTAAATCATTTGTGTCATGTAAATTTATTTGGTGCCAAGACTTGATCAACCTTGTTATCAAATGTATTTGCATACATAAAGAGCTAAACAGCATTTCTTTCTTCAACTTTGTTTTACCTCCTGTAGTGATAATTAGGTTGCAAAAGTTTAGTTGTTTTGAATTTTAAAAATAATTTTTCTGCCCAAGTTTTATTAATTTAAATATCCAGATTTCATGCAAATTGAAAGTTTTCAAAATCTGTAAAAATTATACCATTGGTCCTATTTTTCAAAGAGCATCGTGGGAGTGCCTGGTGCTGACCAAGGGGACCCACCATGGGGTCAAACCACATGGTGGCGCGGCTGCCCCCTTGGCCGCGCCAGCCACTGAGGTGGGGCACCCTTGGCCCTCCAGCAGTTCCCCCACCTACCACTTCTTCCTCTTGCATCACTCAGCTCGTTTTTCTCTCTCACACTCGAGTTTTTGCTGTTCTTCCTCGCGATTTCGATCTCTTTGTTCAGCCCATCTCAGCTGCTGAGATTTGGGGCATTGCTCTCAGGTATGTGACTCCTCCATGTATCCAAGTAGAATTTTGTTTAGTAAGTATACCTTGAGTATTTTGCTGCTGTAGGTGACTTGTTAAGTGAGTATGCATGCTTGTTCTATGTTGATATAATCAGTTTTGATGCATGTTTAGTCCTCTAGCAAGTTCATATAGTAGTTCCCCTCATTTGTATGTCTCAAAATCATTTTTTATAATGTTTGTTAAAAAATTTCAGAAAAGGAAAATGCATAACCACACCTTTGGGGAGGTGTTTGAAAGGGATTCTCAGAGAGCAAGAAGGCCTTTGAGGGCATCTACTCGAGTTAGGCGTTCCTATGATGAGGATGTCATTGCACCGAACATTGGAGATGGAGGGGATGACCAAATCCCAAATGCTTCATCCTTTCCATGCATGGAGTTTTTGCGTAATGCAGGGTTGCTTGATGACTTCATGTTCCTTATCCAGAGAGTTGGCCTAACCACTTATATGCAGGATGAGGGCGACCAACATTATTGGCTCACCAAAACTTTTGTTGAGAGTTTTAAATTTGTGAATTCATCTTATGCGCCTACTGTCCAATTTAAGATTTATGACAGGCCTGTTACAATGGACTTGGGAGACTTTTGTGCTGCCATAGATATTGCTCCTTAGGTACAGCAAAGAAGATTGCAGGGAACACCAAAGACTTTGTGGAACTTTACCGAGGAGTGACCAACGACGATGACCGCATCGCTCAGCGCGGCAAGATAAGGAACATCCAATTCCCTGCCATTAGATATTTCGTTTATTATCTTGCTACTAGCATTCTTGGTAGGGAAAACACCAGTAACATTTCTAATTATCATCTTGCTTTTCTTGCTGCTGCACTTAATGGTAACACTGCTTACAACCTTGGTGCCCTTATTGCTCGCCGTTTGGCTGCTAGTGGACCTATTTATGGAGGAATTGTTGCTTCACGAGTTATCGCATATCTAGGTCTTTCCGTTAGTCCTAATGATGAGAAGCTAACCCCTTTCAGACTTGATATTTCTGCTATGAAAGGCCATCAGTTTGTCACACCTAATTCTCATTTAGGAAACATTGTTTACAAAGTTTTATTTACTAACGGGGATGAATATGAAGTGCCTTTGCCCCAGGCCGATCTGTTCCCTATACACAGGAGACCGTGGTCGTACTCCAAGGAGGCGTTGGAGGAGCAGCTTAGAGTGCGAGGCTTTCACCAGCAGCACCAGGAGGAGGGAGAAGCACCTGATGATGGCTACACCGTCACTTACCTTGGAGCGTCATCCAGCTCTTACCAGGACGAGGGCCCTTCCTCGTCGTACTATGGAGGCGCCACTTCCTGGGCACCATGGGGTTGATCTCCACTTAGGCCAAAAGCCTAAGCTTGGGGGGAGGTATATCGACATCTCACTCATTTACATATCATATCTTGTCGATACTTTGTATATCCATGTTGCAGTTTTCTTTCTTTCTTTTTAATTGTTTACCTTTTATTGCTGCATTCCAAAACACAAAAAGACCAAAAATATTTCTGTTGTTTCTCTTCATTTGTTTCTTAAGTTTCAGTATTAGTTTGCTTAGTTTTAAAATTCGGTTTGTTATTCAAAAATCCAAAAATATTTTGCTTTATTGTTTGTTTCTTTTTGCTCTTGTTTCAAAAACTCGAAAACCCAAAAATATTTGTTGTTTCTTTTTGGTTTTGTATAGTGTTTTCAGAGTTGGACAGCCATCCGTGACTCCGATGGAGCTTGGTTTTCATTCTTATCATTCGAAGCAACACAAGTGAAAAAGCAATAAGGATGATCTACAACAACTCGAGTTGGGGTGAGAGGCTGGTATGAACTCTATTTGTTTTCATTTTTGTACATATACTCATCTATGTGAGCATGCTTAGTTGGTTCATGTGAGGTATATGTCATTTAGTGGATGCTTAGTAGTTCTTGTTCTCTCATGATCGGTCCCAATTTATTAATAGTGGTAGCATGTTATGTTGATGTTTGCTTGCATTGTTCTATTCATAGAGGGTATGACATTGTGGTATCCTCCTCTGAATAATTCATTCGAATTGACTTGGCACATGCTCATGCATGCATGACTGAAAAACAAAAGTCAATTAAGCCTTGATGATTTATTTTGACTCAGAGTTCTTGTATCACTTTTATGTCTCAATTAATTTCATTTTGTCGCAAGCATGATTATGACGGTTATTGCTCTCTTGATTGTCGCTTCCCAGTCTATTGCTAGCCTTCACTTGTACTGAGCGGGAATGCTGCTCGTGCTTCCAAAACCATGAAAACCAAGTTATTCCAAAGTGTCCACCATAAATACCTATGCATGGCATTTCGAACCATTCAAGTAAATTTTCATGTGCTACCTTTAAAACCTTCAAAGTACTTCTCAATTTGTGTCAATGTTTTATAGCTCATGAGGAAGTATGTGGTGTTTTATCTTTCAATCTTGTCATTCAGACTTTCACCAATGGACTAGTGGCATATACATCCGCTTATCCAATAATTTTGCAAAAAGAGCTGGCAACGGGGTGCCCAGTCCCAATTAATTATAACTTTCATCAATAATTCTCTTCACATGTTTTGCCCTGATTTATCAGTAAGCAACTTAATTTGCAAATAGACACTCCTCCATGGTATGTGAATGTTGGAAGGCACCCGAGGATTCGGTTAGCCATGGCTTGTGCAAGCAAAGGTTGGGGGGAGTGTCACCCATAATGAAACTAAAATACATGTGTAAACAAAAGAGAAGAGGGATGATCTACCTTGCTGGTAGAAATAACATCCTTCATGGGAGCCGCTCTTGAAAGTCTGGTTGACAAGGGGGTTAGAGTACCCACTACCATTCGTTGACAACAACAAACACTTCCCAAAACAATTTTGCTTCTGTTTTAAAAATAAAAAGCTCTAGCACATGATAATCCCTGCTTCCCTCTGCGAAGGGCCAATCTTTTACTTTCATGTTGAGTCACCATCCTTTCTTTGAGCACTTTCTCGAGAGCATAGTTGTCATTCTTAGTGTAATGTGCTTGTCCCAGAATGTGGTTAACTGTGATATAACTTTGATGCTTTTATCTTTGATATCTTTGATTCTAGTCTTCCCATGAACTTCAGAGGTGCCTGGGCATTTATGTTTTGCTGTACAAAAACGGGCAAGCGAGATACCATCTTATCATATCCTATTATGAGCATTACAATCTTGTGAATTAATATGTTTCATGTTTGTCGCTATTAGTATGTTGGTATCTTTTCATAGTTTACATGCCTATTGAGTGACATTATTTGCATTTGCCTCATCTTGAATTGCCTAAGCATTTGTTCATATAGTGAGAATATATGCATCATATGAAGCAAATGTGTTCGTGAAAGTCTTTTATCGCACTCAGTTGTTAACTGAATTGCTTGAGGACAAGCAATAAGCTAAGCTTGGGGGGAGTTGATACGTCCAAAACGTATCTACTTTCCCGAACACTTTTGCTATTGTTTTACCTCTAACTTGTGTGTTTTGAATACAACTAATGCGGACTAACGCTGTTTTCAGCAGAATTGCCCTGGTGTCTTGTTTTTGTGCAGAAAGTCAACTTTCGGGAAAAACACCAGAAAAGATCGCAAACCTCCTATTTTACCAGAAGACTCACGGAGCCAGAAGGGGAGGCAGATGGGCCACGAGTGGCCCAAACCACATGGTGGCGCGGCCTGGGGCCCACCGCGCCAGCCACTGAGGAGGGCGACTCGGGCACCTCCCCGAGTCCCCCTTTCGACTACTTAACCCTCTCTGACCTAAAACGCGAGGGGGTCGTCCACTTCATCCAGAAACATCACCGTACGCCGCCACCATCGCGAAACCTATTTCGGGGACCAGAAACTCCGTTCTGGCACTCCGCCGGGACGGGGAATTGGAGGAGATCATCGCCATCATCATCACCGACGCTTCTCCATCGACCATCCATGTTTCCCCCATCCATGTGTGAGTAATTCCCTGCTGTAGGCTGAGGGGGATGGTAGGGATTGGATGAGATTGTTCATGTAATAAGTTATAAGATCATTAGGGCATGGTGCCTAGTATCCGTTGTTAGTACTTATTGATGTTGTTGCAACTTGTTGAGCTTAATGCTTGTCACTAGGGCCCGAGTGCCATGATTTCAGATCTGAACATGTTATTGTTTCATAATGATATGCACTGTTTATTGATCATACCTGCAAGTTGTATACACATATTGTTGTCCGGAACCCGCGGTCCCAAAGTGACAATAATTGGGACAGCCGAGGGGAATGGCTGCGATGTGAGGATCACATGTGTTCACGGCGTGTTAATGCTTTGCTCCGGTACTTTATTAAAAGGAGTACCTTAATTACCAGTAGATTCCCTTGAGGCCCGGCTGCCACCGGCTGGTAGGACAGAAGATGTTGTACAAGTTTCTCATTGCGAGCACGTACGACTATATACGGAACACATGCCTATGTTTACTTAGTACTTGGATGCTTTATCATTATTATCTGCAATGCCTATGTCTTGATTATTATATGAGCTATCTTATCCATGCAGCGCCCGTTCATCCATCCCTATGCCTACAGTGTTTTAATCCTACTGTTTACTGCAATCACTACTGCTGTCTTATTCACTGCTGCTATTATTTCACCGCTACTACTGCTATAAAACTGTTGCTACTGATAATCTGTGTCGAGCAAGACTATTCACAGGTGCAGCTGAATTGACAACTCCGCTGTTAAGGCTCTCAAGTATTCTTTGGCTCCCCTTGTGTCGAATCAATAAATTGGGTTTTACTTCCCTCGAAGACTGTTGCGATCCCCTATACTTGTGGGTCATCAGCATCCCATCTCCTCACCTTAGCCTTTCCCCTCCGCCGCTTCCGTGCTCTCGGAGCCTAGACCTGGTGACAATCAATGAGTGTTCCTCTGCCCAAGGCGCCGCTTCGCCATGCCCTGACCTGTGCACGCGCCGTCCGGCCACTGACTGCCGCATCGTCTCTCCCCCTTCCTCTCCCTCACCGCCCTCTTATAAAGATATGCTCTTGCGCACTGCTCCACCTCATCCCACCCGTCGGCGAACTCGTGTCTTCTCTCCCCCGTTAAAGGCAAGAAACTCTGCTTCCGCTGCGTCGCCGCCTGCCACCTCGTCTGCGACTGCCGGGACCCCGTCCGGTGCGCCGCTTGTGGTCGCTCCGGCCACCGTAGCCCACGATGTGAGTTGCCTCCTCTTCGTTTCATCTCTGCCTCTGCTCCCGCCTCTCCTTGTGTCTCGCCTCGTGCTGACGGCCCTTCTTCTCCCGACAGGTTCTCCTCCGCGCTCTCCCGCCCTCGTTCGCGCTCCGCCTCGCCCCCTGTGGCTGCAGACCCTGGATCGGCCTCCCCCCGCGAGCACTGGATGGCGCGCTACTTCCGCGAGACCGACCCCACAGCCAGGCGCGCCGCCTACCGCCCCCCCACGCCGTACCCTCGTCAGGCTGCTCCTGGCTCGACCTCCTCCGCTGGCCTCGCGCCGTCCTCGTCCGGCCCGCCTTCGCGTGGGCCTCCGACGTGGGCACCCATCAACCCCGCGTTCATCCCCGTCGCCCCGCAGCCGGAGGAGTGGCCTATCCCCTCCTTCGCCTCTCCCCCGCCTCCGGCTGAGACGCGCCGCCGTGCTGCGGCCTCGGTGTGCTTCATGCCGCCGGCGTTTGTGGACTGCCCCAGCCGCAGGTTCGCCCACGCCATCATCGACCCACCTGCTGCCAGCCCTGCGTTCATCCTCCGTCGCGTTCTTGAGGTCCACGGTGGCAACCCCAAGGTGGGGTTCTCCGCCTCCGACTACGGCGCCATGCTGATCCTGTTCTCCTCGCACGAGGTGAGGGAGAGAACGATGCGACTCTTCCCCATCGACTACGCCGGCCACCGCTTCAAGCTGGAGCGCCCCGAGGAGGGCGAGAACCGGTTCAAGTGGGAGTTCAAGTGCTTCGCGCAGGTCACCACCATCGGCTTCCCGCTGGAGCACTGGAACGACGGCGGCATCCGCATGGCGTTCCGCAACGTCGGCAGCGTCTGCTGCATCGACCCGCTCTGCCTCAACGATCTCGATCACTCTGTGGTCCGCCTTGTCCTCCGCCTCGAGGATGAGCTCGACGTTCCACACAGCCTCCTCCTCCGCGACATTGAGGGCCAGAACTCGACTGAGGTCAAGCTGCGCGTGGTGCGCGCCTGGTCCATCTCCGACGATGCCGCCGACGGCCACGCGGGCCACTACGACTGCTACTGCAGCGTCTGCTCTGGCGGTACGGGCGGTGCCACTCGCTTCGACGACATCGACGAGGAGTCGATGCATGGATCGCCGCCTCCTCCGCCTCCCCCGCGCGTGGTTCGCCTCGCGAACCTGCCAGCGCTGTCGAGCTGCTGCGCAGGGTCGTGGCGCGCCACACGGCGAACTGGCCTTGCCCTCCCCCCGCCTTCAAGCGCATCCTCGCCGACCGCCTCGCCGCTCATTTCACGGAGGAAGGGATCAGCTCTGACCAGGTTCCCGCCTCCCCCTCTGCTCCCTTTTCTTGCCCGGACCCTCCCTCTGTTTCTGACCCTCCCCTTTTGCTTCTCCAGTGGTATGACACGCTCACCTTCCCCGCCACGCCCCTTGTGCCCGAGTCGACGACGTGCCCATCTCCGCTGACCAGGCCTCCCTCCCCGGCCTCGACCCAACCCCGGCCGCCCTGAACGACGGGAGTGACGCCGTGCCCGCCGTCGAGGAGGCAGCCCCTGCTGCTGTCGAGACCGATGCTGCTCCCATGATCTTCTCGGCCGACAGCGAGCTGCACGAGAACGTCGCCCGCAAGCAGCGGGTGCGCCGCAAGAGGGCGGTGGACTCCGCCAATAGCGCCACGCGGGACAAGGCCCCTGTTCGTCGCAGTAACCGTATCGCCTCCAACTCCAACAACCATGTCGACGCTCTGACCAAAGCGTCCATCCGCGCCGCTCGCTTTGACTTCAGTGAGGGCTCCTCTGACCTGCAGAGCGCTGCCTCTGCTGCCGGCTTCGACGTCGGCGTCCCCAGCTTCCTCTCGCTCGAGCACCTGCAGGGGCTCGGCGTCCCCTGCGGCGTCAGCGCGGCGGCGCTCGCTGCTGAGGACGCGGTGCAGCCCGAGTCTCCATGATTCGGTCCAGACGGCACTGGGCTCCCGTCCGTGAGGCGATGCCTGTCGGAGCCCATTTGTGCAAGCCTAGATTAGCTAGGCCTTTTAGTTTGAGCGCTGGCGCAGCTCCCGTGAGCTGTTTTTTGTCTCTGCTTGCCCCTTCGTGGGCTTGTACTGGGCCGTGGCCCACTTCTATCAATTTTAAGCGCGTTTCCCTTTATTTTGCCCCCGGTGCTTTCCCTTGTTACGATGGTTGATTTGTCCTTCCTCATCGAATCTTGGAACCTTAGAGGCCTTGGCGACCCCGTTAAGTGCTCTAATGTTTACGCTGACTTAATCTCCGCCCACCCCACTTTCTTGCGCTTCAAGAAACTAAGCTCTCGAACCCGAACCTTGCCAAGCTTCGCTCCTTCCTCCCCCCTCACCTCCGATCCCTGGAAAAAATCGATGCAATTGGTTCCTCTGGTGGAATCCTTTCGGCTTGGGACCAAAACCTCTTCACGCTTGTCTCTACGCAAACCACCGCCCACATCCTCTCAACCGACCTCAAGATTAACTCGGATAACTCGAAAATCCGCATCTCCAATGTGTATGCCCCCTGTACACAGCGGACAAGCCGGCCTTCCTGCGCTCCCTCTCCGACCACAAACCGAACGACTTCACCCCTTGGCTCATTGCCGGTGATTTTAACCTGTATCGTGACCCCTCTGACCGTAACAACGATAATTTCAACCGCGCGGAGGCCTCCCTCTTTAATGACTGTATTAATGTCCTCTCCCTTATTGAGCTCCCCCTCCGCGACTGTTGCTACACCTGGACAAATGGCAGACAGACCCCGACCCTGGTTCGCCTAGATCGTATCTTCGTCAACACTGCCTAGAACGCTCTTTTCCCCTCCTCCCACCTCACCTCCCTCTCCCGTGACCTCTCTGACCACATCCCCCTTACTGCCGCCATCTCAACAAAAATTCCGCGATCTCCGATCTTTCGTTACGAACCCTCGTGGGCTCTCCAACCTGGCTTCGTAGCTCGGATCCCTCATTTCTGGAACTCCACCATCCGCCCCGATGCCACTGCCCGGCTGGTGGCCCGCCTTAGCTCCTGCCGCGCGTTCTGTAAAAGGTGGAAAAGAGACCACAAACGGGCTGCCCAGAGAGGCTCTAACTGTAGAGTGCTCATTAAAATGCTGGACATTCTTGAAGAACACCGTCCTCTCTCGGTCCTCGAAAGGAAGCTTCGGTCCCTAACTATAGACGCGCTCCACACCTCAAACTAGGAGCACGCCCTCTACTGGAAAACCCGTGCAAAAATCCGTCACGCCATTGAGCGTGATGAAAACACTGCTTTCTTCCATGCCTCGGCCACGACTAGACACCGCCGCAACTACATCCCCACTCTCACCTACGACGGAGCCACCACTTCTGACCACTCCGGAAAGGCCGAGATCCTTCGCAGTTTTTACTCCAACCTTTTAGGTACTGTCCACCCTTGCTCTTGGAACTTTGATATCCACGACCTCTACAGGGATGCTGCCTCTCCCGGCCCTACCCTCTCAGCCCCTTTTTCCGAGGACGAAATCAGAGCCGCCTTCCACGACATGAACAAAAACTCCAGTCCCGGGCCTGATGGTTTCGGGCCGGCTTTCTTTGTAAAGTTCTGGGATCTCGTGCGGCCTGACATTGTCCAGATGTTCTCGGACTTCTACGACCACAAGGTTGACCTTTCTCGAATCAACCGAGCCTTCCTCGTTCTCCTGCCTAAGGTCGACTCTGCCACTTCCCCTAGCGATTTCCGACCTATCTCCCTCCAGAATTGCCTCATGAAAGCTATCACGAAGGTCCTCACGACCAGACTCCAACATTCCATCCACTCTTTAGTGGACACAGATCAAACTGGGTTCCTCCAAGGTCGGAGGATCTCCGAAAACATTGTCTACGCTGCCGACCTCGTGAGATGCTGCCACACGCGCAAAACCCCCTCTGTGGTGTTTAAAATCGACTTCCGTAAAGCCTTTGACTCTGTCAACTGGGATAGCCTTGTCGCGATCCTTCGGGCCAGGGGTTTTGATGACAGATGGTGCCGGTGGATGCTTGACATTTTCCACTCTAGCCACACCGCTATCATCCTCAATGGTGTCCCCGGTTCTTGGATCAGGTGCCGTAATGGGCTCCGCCAAGGTGATGCCTTGTCCCCGTACCTCTTCATTTTGGACGCTGACGTCCTCCCCCAGCTAATCCGGCGAGCTTTCATCTCTGATGGGCTTGCGCACCCTCACGACCCCTCTAGCCCCTGCCCCGTCCTGCAGTATGCCGATGACACCCTCATCCTCTGCCGCGGCGACACCGCTTCCATCTCCTGCCTTAAAAATGTCCTCGATGACTTCGCTCGTGCCACCGGCCTCACGATCAACTTCCATAAGTCTTGCTTCGTTCCCATGCACGTTGAACAATCTCAAGCCCATCACATGGCTTCGATCCTCCAATGCCCCATCTCCTCGTTCCCCTAGCCCTACCTTGGCCTCCCGCTTTCTCCCATCAAACTTCCTGCTACGGCCTTCGCCCCCTCCTTTCCTCCATCGAAAAAAGGCTCTCCGGGTGGCGCGCCTCCCTTCTTTCTGCCGGAGGGCGCCTCGTTCTCTGTAACTCCGTCCTTAACAACCTCCCCACCTATTTTATGTGCTCCTTCCTACTGCCCGTTGGTGTGATTGAGCTCATTGATAAGAGGCGTCGCGCTTTTTTCTGGACTAGGAAATATTCTTGCTCTGGTGCTTGCTGTCTAATTGCTTGGGATAAAGTTGTGTTGTCTACGCAGGTTGGCGGCTTCGGGCTTCGGGATCTTCGCAGGCAGAACCTATGCTTGCTTCTTCACTTCGTGGACCGCCTCCACCAGGCTTCGGAGCTTCCCTGGAAAACCTGGTTTTTCAGGCGATTGTCCAGGGACCTCGGGGACAGGGCGTCCACCCCCTCCTTCCTCGACAAGATAGTCTACTACTGCTTGCCAGTCTACCGCGCCCTCACCCGCGTCGCCCTTCGCGATGGGCGCCGCTGTGCTTTCTGGATGGACAAGTGGGGCACAGGCGCCCCTTTGTACCTCCAGTTCCCGGCTCTCTTCTCCCACAGCACTCGTCCCCATGCCACGGTGGCCTGCGTGCTCGCCGAGGGGCTGGACCATCAGCCTCGACTGACCGCCGCGGCGGCTGCTGAGCTTGACGCTGTCCAGGCTCTTATTGCCGGCACGACGCTCCGCGATGGCGCCGACGCTCGCTTCCTGGACTCCACCACGCCCAGCTCCTCGGGACGACGCTCCTTCTCCTCCCGCGAGGCGTACCGGATGCTTGCCCCGCCACGCCCCATCGACACCGACGCCTGTACCAGTTGGGGACTGGCGGTTCCCACAAAGGTGAAGATCTTCTCCTACCTCGCAGCTATTGACAGACTAAGTACCAGGGCGAACCTCTTCATGAAGCACTGCGCCCCCTCCGCGGCTTGTGAGACATGCGGGGTTGAGAAGACGTCCCGGCACCTCTTCTTCGACTGCTCCACGGCCTCCGGTGTGTGGAGCCTTCTTCACGTCCACGTCCCCCCCCCCCCCCTCGGAGCCTCTTTCTGGACTATGGCAGCCCCCACCGCTGCGACTGCCGGTGCCTGGGCTGCTGGCCTCGCCACCATCATGTGGCACATCTGGAAGGCCCGGAA
Source organism: Poa pratensis (assembly GCA_947311845.1). Taxonomy (NCBI): domain Eukaryota; kingdom Viridiplantae; phylum Streptophyta; class Magnoliopsida; order Poales; family Poaceae; genus Poa; species Poa pratensis. Next base: position 86,241,081 of record CAMZMU010000037.1, on the reverse strand, counting down.
CGATCTGATCTTCAAGGCCAAAACGTCCTCGCCCTCCGACATTCTCCGACGATCTGCTGAAGACTTGCTCACTTGGGCTGGTAGATTCCCCCGCGATAAGAGGGATCACATTGAGCGCCTGCGCGTGCTCATTCTGAACGCTTGTGTATGATTTTCGGTTCAGTCTCTCTCCCCCCCCCCCCCCCCCCTTGTATTTCACCAATCACTTTGTAAGGGCAGCCAAGCCCTCTTTCGAGTAATAATAACAACCGGTGGGGAGCAACCCCCCGTCTTCCTCGAAAAAAAAAAAAAAGCAAAGGATCGTGCGTACCAGTACGCTGACCAACGAGCTATAACTACATGACGTACGCATAGTTAATTCAGGCAAGCGTACCATGGACATTGTATCGGTATATACTTGTGCCTCCTCCTTTTTCTGGGTGAACATCGATTGTAGAAAACATGCTTTTTGTCTCGACTTTGTTGACTCCGTCATCCAACTTCCGCTGCTCTGCGTCAGTCAGCAGCTGCAGAAACGTGTCCCTTCTACTCACCGTAGTCGGGACCTTGTTACTTGTGTCGAACTGTGGAGCGACCACATTAGTGGCAGTTAGTCCTAGTACATGTTGGTCCTGCCAACATGCGGGTTGATCTCGTCAAGCACCTTCTTGAACTCCTCTGATTAACTAGTCATGTCTATGTGGGCGTCTTCCTTTGAACGAGTTGCCTTGGTGTGCACAATGGTACCCATGAGCACCTTGAGGGAGAGCTTGAACAACCTCTGCCTCACATGGATGCCTGGAGGGGCCCGACCAACTCTTCCAACCTGTTCGCTCCGCCTCTACGACGAGGCGAGCATATATTTCCAGGCTACACACTACCATTACAATATCAGTTCCCTCCAACATCTCACTAGCTATATTCTGTGTTTTCATCGATTTCTTCACAGCCTATATAACCACGAGTCATACCTTTGTGCCGGTACTAGCTACGGCGACCAACAAATGGCTGATGTACTCTGTTCCTTCCCCTCCGACAATATCAGATGGACTTGCCATGGGCTCTATTTATAATCTATCCGTCCATCAAGGCTGATGTACCCGGTTCCATCACTTCCGCGTGTCAATATGCGTGACGGCGTGAGCAACCAACAAATTTGATAGTCATACATGCAGTACTGATACACATAATACAAATAAGCAGAGCACCATATTTGCGTGAGACTCACACTGCCGCGGGATTCCGGCCTGAGAGATTATCGTTTCTTTTGATGAAGTAGAACATTGCCGCTGTGCATCCGTGGTCACAAAATCCGTCACAAGCGTCCAAGTGTAAGCTAGCAGCTTGATCGATCCTTGTCAACAAGAAAAAGGAAATATGCCGTTTAATTGAACATTTTAAAAATCTGAAATAAGGAAAAGAAAAACAGAAAAAGAACTCGTGAATAAAAATCAATAAAATAAATAATGAATAAAAACCGTGGAAGCCAAGCATCTGGGCCATCCCACTGACACAAAACTGATCGTTTGAGGAGTATGCTTTGCCAGCACGAAACCGACGCACTAACGCAATGTGCGTCGGTTAGGGATTGCTAGTTTCACGATCGAGTAAAATTATCCGGCGAGGCAAACGACACCGCTTCCTCTCTATAGTCTGGATAACGAGAGTAGAGAGTCAGGCGTCATTGGAATTTTCTTGGGGTCATTGGAATTTTCGTCTTGGTCGATGTAATGCATCCACATGATTCTTCTTTACAACCTCTTACTATGTTACACGTTCTAGACATTTTCCATAATTTTCTATTTTCCTTTTCTGGATTTTTTTATATATGTCGAAACCAGACCGACAATTGTGCTGTTTTTGCTAGTATTCAGGTTGCACATACTATTATTTTATACATTGTTTAAATTAGCAGCATATATCATTCGCAAAAAAAGAGAATTAGGAGCTTATATGAATGATTTCTTAAAACCATCTTCCGAGTTTGAATTAGAAGGAGAAATCCAATGGAATCAGATGAGTCCAACTAAAAAAAATGTAGAAAAGAAGTTGGATACATGTTGCCACGAAAAATGTGTTGCATGCAAATTGAACTTTCTTTCTCTTTCCCAAATGCTCTTATATCACCTGGCCTGTTTCGAGAAGGATCGGTCACACATATTGTGCATGCACGTATCTTTTAATGTGAAGATGTCTAGTGTATGATAACTTGATAAGAGAAACAAATAAATTGCATGCATGTGTGTAGTAAGATACTTATGACTACATATATGGGTATGGAATGATCTAGACATTTTGGCTTGTATATATATACTCCATCTCAAAGTGTCTTCATTCCTCCACTAATAAATAGTAGGAAGTTAGCGAGCTATATAGAGCTATATATGCCGCTAGTATTCCTGAGCTGGAGAGCATGAATGCAGAAGGCGACACCAACAGAACAACCAGCATCCTCCTTGACAAAATCAGGGTTCTCGCCTTATATATTGAGGACGTAGTGGACGAGTTTACCTACAAGCTGGAGGAGAACAAGCAAGTTATGGGCCCCTGTCAAGATGAAGAGATGCTCAAGCACATCTGCGCTCAGTCGAGATTTCCAAAGAGGCTGGAGCTCTGCTCACCTATGACCGAACACCTAAGCTAGGGAGACATTGTGGTCATCCTATGACGAGGCCTGCACACCAAGATTTTGGTAACTGTGTCCAAGCGGACATTTTCCAAGTCAGTGTGGTCGAGCTTGTGTTTTTTACTAGCATCGAGACTTAGGGTAGGACGATGTTATCATGAAGTTGTGGCGCCTTGTCACTCTTGATGATCAAGGATGCGCTTGCAAGCTATTGTTGGAACAAAATGGCTACCTCATTGTTGATTGTACTCACTTCATTCAAATCTTTACTCATCGGCGTCCAATGGAAAATTATTCACTAGGCCGTCCCAAATGTGCAGGAAGTTATGGTGCCTAAACTAGTATTTAAACAAGTTTATCGCGGTCAATTTTACAGAACTATTGCATAAATAGGACGCTCCACACGCTGAATTGATTTTCGATCTGTAAGGATGAGTATGGTAACAATGTCATGTCTCCCACCCAGGCAGCAGCTAGGCAGTAGTAGCGATGCGCCCCAAAGTTTAATCCGGAGTCGAGGAACGCCCAAGGAAAGAAAAAGGCCCAGATTTGGGTAGAAAGACCAAATTCTGTCCTCTTCATATTGGCCGTTCACCCACCAATAGGCGAGACGTAGGACGGTTTTCCGGTTCGCACAAAACTTTGGCTCGTTTTAGATACACAAGTAGTGACTTTATCACAGAAACATCGATAGTTCTGAGAAATGTGACCCCTTTCAATGAATAGGCACGGCGGCCATTTTGATCATTTTTTCAAAAAAATAAAAGAAAGTGAGAAAATACTTTAAAAATTAAATCCTTTGGCATGGAGTCCTTTTTTGTGTACTAGTTGCTAGCAAAAATGATAAACTTAAGTTTTGACAAACATTTCAAAAAACCTTCACAAAAAGGTCTATCGTCTATAGTTATGACCATATTTGATACACAGGTGAGTCTTGGTATGGCAAACATTGTTGCCAAAAACAATTTCCAAATTAATTTTATAAATATCATTTCCCATTTTTTAAGTGCCAAAAATGACTTTTTTTATTAAGCAAGTACCAAAAATATGTTGCAAAAAGTAATATGCATGGTCAAAATGATGATATGGATGTCATATTTGGATTACTCTCATTTTTCTAATCGATTTAGACATTTTATTTGTTCAATTTCGATTTACGGATTTAAAGATATGAATTATTTCATATTAAATGAAAAATAGAAAAAAAAATGAGAGGAACCTATGCCGACGGCTTAGCCCTAGTGAACCTACGGCAAAGCCGTCGGCTTAGCCCTGTGTCCAATTTTTTTCCTTCGCGGGCTCTATGCCGTCGGCCCCGACAAAAAGCCGTCGGCTTAGCCTCTGGCCATCGGCATAGACCGCCGTTCCTGTAGTGGAGTATACCATGGATCGCCAAATCTAAGATTTAACCTCACTAGTCACCATCACCTCCACCGGAATACGGAGGACTACAACAGCGGCTACATCCATCTTGACGTCGGGAAGAAACTATATATGGATCTCTTTATGTCCCAAATATCATCAGCACGTGGCAGAGGTTATGAATGAGCGGAACTAGCCAAATTGATCATGGATAATTTTCGCCTTGACCATGGAATTCCTGATTTGTCATGGCCTTCCCCAGTTTTCCGCTGCACACCCCAATTTCATTAAAATAGAGAGAGAGATTATGACATAAAAGTAAAAGGGTATCAACTATGGGATTACTCTCCCAAAATTACAAAACTCAAATGCCTCGCACCCTCGGTAACCCAAAGACGCGCCTCAGACTTGATGATTTCGAGGATAATGGAGTGGGGTGCGGATTTGTTTCCAAATAGCCCAAGAGGTAAGCATGGTGATCGAAGCCATGGCCTTACGGTCTCGGGTGTTCTTGGTGGACATGTTGTTCCACCACAAATTGATGGAGAGGGGTGGCTTCCAATCGGCGGTGTTGATGAAGTAGAGGCCATGCCAATCTTTGATTGCCTCCCAAATTCTTTTCGCAAACCGGCATTGGAAGAAAAGATGCGCCACCGTTTCTTGAGTTTGCTTACAAAGAGGACAAAGGCCACAATTTGTCCGTCCCCTTTTCTCTAGTCTATCCGCCGTCAAAAGCCTATTTTGAATAGCCAACCAAGAGAAGAACTTGATCTTAGGAGGTGCCCAAGCCTCCCACACCGCCTTGTTCATGCTAGTTGTGATGGCGCCATTGAATTGAGCTTTGTAGGCCGAAGAGGAAGAGTATTCCCCATTCGGCGAGAGGTCCCAAGTGATGGCATCCTCCACGTCATTCACAAGGTTCACATTTTGCAACTCCGCCCAAAGGTTGACAAATTTATGAAGATGAGGCAACGTGAAGTTTTCGTCGATTTTAATCTTCGAGATCCAAGTGCCCTCGTGCAAGGCTTGTCTAACCTTCCATTTTTTTTTCGTGGATGCTTGGAAGATGAGAGGGGCTATTTCTTTTGGCTTTCTACCATTTAGCCAAGAAGAGCTAAAAAAGGTGCAATATTTCTGTTCCCAATAGATATGGTGGTGGAGGCGTATTAGAGAGTCATGTCCACAACATCACAAGGGTTTGCCATGCCCACCCAAGCTTAGTGGGATCTCTCCATTCAAGCCAAGGCCAACGCAAACGGAGGGCGCGGGCAAATTTCTCTGGGTGAAGAATGCCAAGGCCACCAAGCTTAGTAGGCCTACACACCGCCTCCCAATTTATTTTGCATTTGCCACTGGAGACCTCCCTTGTGCCGGCCCAAAGGAAGGCTTGTGTAACCTTTTAATGGTTTACCATGCCATGGAGACCTATAAAATTATTTGCTTTGCCAACTCTATCATGGTTTATCCGAATTTACCGTGAATTGTCCCAATTTAGCACATCCTATTGATATCGTAATTTACCATGTCCTAACTTACCATACCATTGGCTGGAAACTGGAAGAATTATTTACTCTGTCAGGACTAACCCTAACTTATAATGGGTTGGCCTCCTACTCCGAGTGTACGACATACCACTCCATTTTATTTCGACCCAAGTCACATATTATCATGGGCTTGAAACCAAAAAGGTTAGGTACTCCACAATTTTACGATGACATGCCCGATTTACCATGACCAAGACACATGAAAATTACTTGCTATGCTAAGTTACCATGAGTTTAGTAACAAGCGCATAATTTGTGTGACCAATCAAATAAGTTATAAACTTATATGAACTTATTTGATTGGTCACACAAATCCCGTTGCATGCAAACTTGCACTGTTTTACTCGTTTCCAAACGCTCAAACCCGTTGTACATATGCATGCTCCTTGTGATGACACCCGGTGCCTAATATGCATGCATGGGTGCAGTAGCATTCTCATGACTAAATACATGGCTCTGGAATGATCTAGCTAGCCATTCGTGTCTTGTATATATATGGTCTCCACAAACAAACAGTAGGAAGTTAGCTAGCCATATAGTGGTACAGATGGATTCATGTAATCTTTGGCTAGTAGATATTTCACCAATTAACACTAGTATGTCATGATATGTTGGAGTGAAACAAATAACCGCACGAGATGGTCAACGTGACGACGTACCCTAGGTGGGACTCGACTGTGCCATCCAAATTCGATAAACTGACGGCAATGTTGAGCACTCATGCGCTTCTCATGGTTGTTTGCACCTACCAGAACCTGCCATGGGGCAGGAGACGCCAACGTGGAGATTCGCTCAGCGGCCGGCTCAGCCTTGCTGGACACAATGGTCGGCGACGTCCAACCCACTATCCTCATCAAGCCGGTCAGCATGCTCTCGATAACTCTGATGCCATCTGGGGAAACACGGAACCATGTAATTTCTTGTTTTATAAGATAGTGTAATGAAATCACGAATGCTATGAATTTTTGTTAGATCATCACTCAAAGTAGTCCCAGCACGAAAGATTTTGCAGGACTGGGAGGTGGTCATTAATTTGTATATTTTCATTTTTTCCTTACAAAATGCTTAATTCTTTCTATGGGTGTTGATACTCCAAGAAGAAAAACAACTATCGGGAGCAGTTAGTGGGAAATATCTGCCTAGTTTAACGCTATGATCCAAGCGTCTGCACTTGATCGATCGTGATACACATGCATGCATGATACATATGCTACGTCTCGAGACAAGCTAGTTAGCTTGCATACTCTGAATTCACTCGATGCATTGGTATAGGGTGCTTAATTCGAAAAGGTACAAGGGTTTCGGTCACGTCCTTTCTGCTAAAAGAAAGGGAAAAACCAATCGGGCCGGATGAGCACGGCCGGTAGCTAGCACTACCAGAAAATCGCTCTCCGCCGAGTGGTCTGGGCTTCGCCGAGTGCATAATGTCGGGGCAACTCGGCGACGAGGGCCATCGCCGGTAGAGCGCCAACGACACTAGGCGACGCCGAGACCACTCGGCAAAAACGTACGTCACCGGCTACGTGTAGGAAAAGCGCTCGGCGAAGATCGACCCGTCGGCGAAGACAACAAACAACACTCGGCGACGCGCGGTCCTCGGCGAAAGGGACGACCACGTGGCGCCTGCCAATGGGGCCCGCCTTGCAGGGTCGATGCCTCCATTTCGCCGAGCATAGCGCACGGCAAAGAGTGGGTCAAAAAAAAATTTGCCCATCCTTTTCTTCGCCGAGTGCCATTGTCGGTAAAGTTCGCGCGGGAAATTTTTTAGGTTTGCCGCCGTATCCGTCCAATGTTCGCCGAGTTTGTCGGTGGACGGCGCTCGGCGAAGAAGTGGCGCGAAGAAGAAAAATTTTGCCGCGCAAAAAGATTCCTGTTCGCCGGGTGTGCCGGCGGAGGGCACTCGGCGAAGCCATGGGCGGGAAGCCAAATTATGTTCCGCGCCATTTCTGTGCCGGGTGTGGCTCTTCGCCGGGTGCCCTATCCGGCAAAGTGGGTTGGCGGGAGAAAATAATTTGGTACGCGCCAATTCTTCGCCGAGTGCCCTACTCGGTGAACTTAGGGTTTTCCCTAAACGCCTATAAATACTCCACCTCCCAGACAGTTACTCACTCATTCCAGCTTGTGCTCAAACACAAGACATTCTGGTATATTTAGCTATTCCACAGAAGATGTTTTTTAGATTAAGCCGTGTCGTCCAACACAAATTATCCGGATTTACCCCGCTACGTCCCACCCTGCATGTGATATCGCAGCCACGGTGGGATTGTAGCTGGGTGAAACCGTATGATTTGTTCATTTATGCGTTTAGTCGCAATGTATTTTATCTTGTTTTTTATACACGACCTTCAATTTTTGGGCGATTTTATTTGGCAGGGATTCGTAAAAAGCTGGTAAAAATCCGGAGCCACTCGGCGAAGACGGCCAACGCCGGCACAACTCGCAGGACACTCGGCGACGCCGCGCTCTCTCGGCAAAACATAATGTCGCCGGGACACGGTCGAAACAGCACTCGGCGAAGCGCGAACCATCGGCAACGACCAAAGAAATCTCTCGGCGAAGAGCAGGTCTCGGCGAACAGGACGACCACGTGGCGCCTGTCGTTGGGTCCCACCTTGCGCGGGCGATGCGTGCATTTCGCCGGGTTGGCTCCTTCGCCGGGAGCCGTCGTCGGTAAACTTTGTGGGCGGGAATGAAATTTTCATTCCGCGCCAGTTCTTCGCCGGACATCTGTCTTCGCCGGGATCTTGTCTCGGCCAACCTGGTGGGCGGGAACGAATATTTCTTCCCCCGCCAATTATTCGCCGGGTGTCTATGTTCGCCGGGTGTCACTCTCGGTGAAATGGAGATGTTTTGGAGCCAGCTTCCCAACCCTAACGACGCCTATAAATACCACACCTCTACACCAGCTTACTCACTCATTCCAGCTTCTTCCAGGTTACTCACTCATATATTGTACCTTGTGCTTAGACACAAAACATTCGGGTTCCCTAGCTATGCCCGACACTGAATGCAGCGACATTCGACCGTGAATCAGTGTCGGGCTGTAGCTAGGAGAAACCGTGTGTTTTGTTCCAGCTATATTTAGGTTTTCAACACGACTAGTTTTTTTTTCAGATTATTTCGTGGCGTCCAACACAAGTCATCCGGATTCCCGAGCTCAGTCGCACACTGCATGTGATATCGCAGCCAGTGTGCGACTGTAGCTCGGGGAAACCGTTTGATTTGTTCATCGATGTGTTTAGTCGCACGTTATTTATGTTCTTTATTATACGACCTGTAAAATTTTTGGGTGGTAAAATTTGATCCCAGGTTACTCACTCATATATTCTACCAGATTACTTATTCAGATGGTAAAGATCATTAGTTGGAAATGAAGAAATAAATAATACATTTTACACGGTCGTCGTCGTAGCTAGACCAGCATTAGGGAATGACAACAATCTTGGGTACATAGATGAACCATTTGTCCTAAGAAATGATGTGGCTCAGGTTAGTCATACTCCTGCCTAGGCCTATAATACTCGTGCTCATAGTCGTCGAAGTCGCCGCCGTCGTCGTCGCTGTCGTCGGGCGGGGGCGGCGCTCGCCTGGACTGAAACTGAGGGTAGCTCAGGCGGGGGTTATCGCCGGCCGTGATGTAGTCCATGACTCTCTGGAGTGTCCGGCCGGCCCACCACAGCCGACGGCCGGCCTCGTTGAAGTTCGAAGGAGGCGGGCCGTTCTCCTCGTACCTGGCGAGCGCCCTCTCACGCCGATTGATGAAGAAGGCGTCCCAAGTCGGGCGGTAGTTGGGATTCCAGCGGGGATCCATCCGCTGCTCCGGAGTGAGCTCGAGGTAGTAGTGGTTCGTGATGGCCCCCCGGCGCGCCAAACCTTGAGGGACAGGAGGGACTGGCACGCCTCCGGTGCTCAGCCACCAGCCAGCGGGGACATCGTAGCCGGGTGGGCAGGGGTAGTTCGAGGCGCAAAGCGTCTCCGCCTCCGAGTAGGTTAGAGTGGGTACAGTGGAAGCCATGGGAGAGTGATGAGGTTGCAGATATGAGTTTAGATGTGCTATGCCAATGGAGGCCATGACTACATATATATAGTGAGAAATGGCGGATGCGAGCTGTAGTATGCCCAATCAGGAAGAAGAGTTTCTGGAGTTTGCATTTGCTAAACTTTGTCGAGATGTGTATTGGGAGAGCAGCGGGGAGGTGCTGCCGAAATTCTGTCTTGGATAGGTGTAGGACATGGAAACGAACACAAGCTACACATACTCAGGTGGGATAGCCTTAGCTTTACCTAGTAGATATAGGTCAGTGCATTCAACGCGTAAAATCTATAGTTTTGTGAATAATTATATTAGTGAGCATGAAACTTTTTGTTAAATATATATGTCTGCATTAATCAGTTTGGAGATGGAGCATCGTGATTGGATGTATACTGGCCGAGCCGGTGCGAGTCAGATGTCTGATGAATGGCTGAGTAAGACAGAAGAGTTTCTGGAGTTTGCATTTGCTAAAAACCCTGCGTCAACTTGGTGCCCTTGCAAATGTTGCAAAAACGGTCGTCGCCAAACAAAGGGAGAGATGGGTTTTCACCTTGCCAAGTCTGGGTATATGCCAAACTACCATCGTTGGACTTTGCATGGAGAGCCTGCATCTCGAGGGAAGAAGGTCGCGCGACAGCGCACCGAGGAGGCATCAACACCTTTTGATACAGGGGCTGATAGAATGCTAGATCAATTCGCTAATGCACGTGCACCTGAAATTCCAACTGAAGATGCAGATGGGGAGGGGGAAAAGAGCACAAAGGAGTTCTATGATACCTTGTTTTCCTCGCAAAAACCACTCCACGCCCATACCAAAGTTTCTCAACTTGATTCCATAAGTCGCCTAATGGCTGTCAAGTCCCAGTATCATGTAAGCATTAATTGCTTCGATGCATTCCTGCATGTTATTGCCTCTCTTCTACCGGAGTCACATATTCTGCCAAAGAACATGTACGAGTCGAAGAAAATCCTCAAATCACTTAAGATGGATTATACGCCGATAGATGCTTGTCCAAAGGGCTGTATGTTATTTAGGAAAGAACACATCAATGAAAATTACTGCCTCAAGTGCAAGTCCTCTAGGTATATGGAGGTCGACAACGGTGAGGGTCAGAAGACGCAGCTCACAGTAGCCAAAAAGATCCTTCGGTATCTTCCATTTATACCGAGGATCCAACGGCTTTTTATGACCAACGAATCTGCCCAACAAATGAGATGGCCGATAGATGGGATAAGGTATCGTCCTGAGAAGATGGTACATCCGTCTGATGGTGTTGCATGGCAGGAATTCATTAAGAAGTATCCCGTAAAAGCCGGCAATAACAGGAGTGTAGCAGTTGCCTTATCAACAGATGGGTTCAACCCATATGGTATGTCTTCGCACAACTATAGTTGTTGGCCGATGTTTGTCATTCCGTTGAATCTTCCCCCTGGCGTCGTCATGCAACGACAAAACATGTTCTTGTCGCTCATAATTCCAGGGCCTGAATATCCGGGGAAGAATATGAGTGTGTACATGGAGCCGTTGTTCGATGATTTGTTGCTTGCCTGGAAAGAAGGGGTACGGACGTACGACGCCGTAGCAAAGCAGCACTTCACTATGCACGTCTGGTACCACACGTCCCTGCATGACTTGCCGGCACGCGCGATATTCTGCGGATGGTGTACGCACGGGAAGTGGCCTTGCCCAATTTGCATGCAGGCTATGACTTTCGTTTGGCTGAAGAAGGGCGGCAAGTATTCTTGTTTTGATAAGCATCGACAGTACCTTAAACCTGGTCATAGATTCAAGAGAGACAAAAAGAAGTTCTTGAGAGATGTAGTTGTTGATGCTCATGTACCAATACCTACCATGGATGGTGTCGCCACTAAGGCTCAGCTAGAAGCTCTTCTGCCCAATGCAGATGGGACTGGCTTTGTGGGTTATGGAGACACACACCAGTGGACACACATTCCATGCTTCTGGAAGCTCCCTTACTTTAAGGATCTACTTCTTCCGCATAACATTGATGTAATGCACACTGAGAAGAATATCGCCGAGGCCCTTTGGCACACACTAATGGACCTCGAGAAGTCGAAGGATAATGTCAAGGCTAGAGCCGATCAGCAGCTGCTATGTGATAGGCCAGACATGAACATGGACCCTCCCGGTACAGTCAAAACAAGATGGTCCAAACCAAAGGCCCGGTTCACCCCAACAAGGGCCCAAAGGAAAGAAATTCTCCAGTGGGTCCTGGACCACCTATTCTTCCCTGATGGCTACGCAGCTAACATAATGAGGGGAGTGAATTTGGTTGGGTTGAAGATAGGTGGGCTCAAGAGTCATGACTATCACGTATGGATCGAGCGGATAATGCCGGTCATGTTTCGAGGCTATATCGATGAGGCCATTTGGGTAGTGTTGGCAAAGTTGAGCTATTTCTTCCGCCGACTTTGTGCTAAAGAATTAGATATCAAGGTGATTGGACAGTTAGAGGAAGAGACGCCCGAGTTGATTTGCGAGCTAGAGGCCGTGTTTCCACCGGGCATGTTCAATCCCATGCAACATTTATTGGTGCATCTCGCGACCGAGGCAAGATTGGGGGGTCCTGTGCATACACGTTGGATGTTTGCAACTGAGAGAGAGCAGAAGGACCTTCAACTGAAAGGCACGAACAAAAACAAAATCGAAGCATCCATAGCTGAGGCAAAACTGAACGAGGAGGTGTCAAACTTCACCACTAAGTTCTATAGTGACAATCTTACCACTGTTCATAATCCAGTGCCTCGTCTCAACACGGCCAACCCGGAAGATCTACCTGAACTTAGCATTTTCATCGGGGCCGGTGGCAAATCAAGTGGCAGCAAGAAGAAGAAATTATCATTTCATGAGTGGACGAACATTACATCTTATGTCTTGAAGAACACGACAGAAGTAGATCCCTACATTGAGTAAGTGCTCAATTTATGGTGTATTGTTCGGCACACTTCCATTTCCTAGTTTGTGCACTAACTCCGTTTCTTGATCGTGGCCGTTCATAGGTCATTTGAGAGAGAAACCTGGAAACATCGAAGACCATGTACCGACAATGACAAGTTGGTTCTTTTTAAAAAGGGGGGTGAAGGCGGCGGCGGTTTCATTCCGTGGTTCAAAGCAAAAGTAGGGAATATCCCCTTGTTTCATTCCATGTTTGTGTAAGACGTTTCGTCAACACTAACATATCGTACTTCTTCCTATTGCACTTGTAGGGAATATCTGACCCGAATATGAGGCCCGACTTGAAGAAACTTACCTCTTCGACTTATGTCGTCAAGACCTATAAGTCGTATGACGTGAACGGGTTTCGCTTCCATACCGATCATCATGAGAAAACTCGGCCAAACCCGAGGACAAGAAATTCCGGGGTCTTATGCCAAGGGAAGGACGGCCTTGATTACTTTGGAATAGTCAAGGAAATAATTGAACTGGATTGTGATTTCGGCAAACAGAAGAACCCTGTTGTCTTCAAATGCCATTGGTTCAATCCAAAGAGAGTGAGACGAAGACCTGAAATTGGGTTGGTCGAAGTTGAGCGAGAATCCGTCTACACGGGAGAGGATGTCTATATCCTAGCACACCAAGCCATCCAAGTTTTTTATCTCCCGTACCCATGCAAAACTGTGAAACGTCTAATAGGCTGGGATGTAGTGATCACGGTACCGCCGCGTAATAAAGTACCAACCCCTAACGATGACGACTACCACCAACGCATAAACCCGAACACCTACCAGGGTGAGTTCTATCAGGAAGATGGGCTGTCAGGACAATTGACCCTGAACTTGCCTAGTGTCGATGACATGGAAGAAGACGACGATGTCATTGGAGTCGACCATGAGCAAGATGAGGACGGGAGCTGGTTGTCAACCAGAGAGACGTGGAGCTTCTTGAACGGATGCACCTACCCGATGTAGAGGAGCCGAGCGGTCCACCTGTAGACTACGTTCCAGATTGGTGGTACAATCGTGATAGTGATGATGATGATCCTGGTCCAAGTTATGATCCAAACAATGTAGACACGGGCTTCTGAAGCTTTGTACTCGTCGATTAGGATTTGTTTTCTAATATTTTCTATGAACCATTTGTGAAGTACTATTTTCTATGAACCAGTTCTGATGTAATATTTTCTATGAACCATTTCTGATGTAATATTTTCTATGAACCATTTGTGATGTAATATTTTGTATGAACCATTTTGTTGTATTCTTATGAGTTTTGGCAATTTCTTCTTCTGAGTTTTCTTTAAGCCTATTCATTACTATTGTGTTCTTACTTGTACTAATCAACTCATTCTTTGTGATGACAGGTGATTGAGACATGGCAGGGGGGAAGGAGAAACCGGTCTCCAAGGGGAAGCCGGGCCTCAAGGAGAAGCATCTCGCGGCGAGGAGGAGTGTTTCCAAGGAGAACCTCCGCAAGAAGGTGGCGGGCAAGGAGAAGCGGGCACTCAAGCTTGGCAATGTGTCTAAGCTATCCGCGCAGGATGCTCAGGGAATAGCGTGGTCATTGGAAGAAAGCGTGACCGGCACGCTATGGCGGAGACTTCTGCACGGCGTGGTAGACAGGTGGTTGCCCAGAAGGCGCCCCGGGGTAGGCCTCCTGCTCGCTTGAGTAGTCCTCTGCCCCCGGTTTCGTCTTCCGAGTCCGAGGAGGAGGAGCGGGCCGAGGAGCCCTTGGAGGATGTCGTGCCTAGTGAGGATGACTACCAGGGCCGGGGTGAGGAGAGTGAGGAGGAGGAGGAGGAGCAGCAGCGTGAGGAGAGTGAGGAGGAGGAGGAGGAGGATGCCGTGGCGGATGAGGATCTCTTGTCAGCTCATCCACTAGATTTGCTCGGCACCGTGCGCGAGGGTAAGGTGTACTTGCGAGGGCCTTCAGGCTTTCCAGAACGCAAGTCACATGGCGTACTTGATGTCACATCAGATGCGTAAGTGGTGGTTTAAAATGTTCTTACCTTGTACTTATTTACCTTTTCATCACAAGCATCTAACTTATGTTTTTGGTATGTGCAGTAGTTTCACGTGGGTGGGCCCAAAGTGGGACCGCTTACCTTCAGGCGTCCTTGGCCTTCTTATCAAGAAGCTTTACCCTGGCTTGGTCGACTACAAGAAGGATGGAGTCCCCACCGGTGAAAGGGGGCCTGCTAGGTCTTGGAGCCACTTCACGATGGTTGAGGACCAAGTCCACGGCCACCTCGGCATGCGGCTACTCGCCGAGTTCTGGGTTAGTAGTTTCTATAACTTTACTACTAAAAAATACCAACAGTTCACATTTCGTCGTGCTAACCCCTTTATCCTATGCTCAATGTTTGTAGGACTTTTTCACTCTCGTCGACGGCGAAGGAAAAGATGAAGCGGCTCAAAAGGCGCTGCTTAAGATGGCGAAGAAGCTCATCCCCGACCAGATTTACGAGGCCCGTATTGCCGCTGTCATCCAGTTCTATGCAGAATATATGCACAGGACAATCACCAAAGAGGAGGCTCGTCCCATACACATGTCGAGAGACCAGTACATGAAGGTAACCACATATATTTTCCTACTATTCTCCACATGACTAATGAAAAGTTCTACTCATATGGATCTGTCTTGTGTTAAATAGGTGATTCCGGCATGGCTAGCCGGCCATAAGCCTTGCTACAAGCAGATTGTACAGAGGTGGGTGTCACTTGGGTTCCAGGCGCAAAACAAGAAGGCACGGGAGCGGCGGAATATGGTAGGCGAGCACGGAGTCCACCGTCAAGGCCCCCTCACACTCGACGGCCTCGTAAAACACAAGGTAAGAAATCATTTTTTTTCCTTTCCATTCAAGTTTTTATTTCTGTCCCATAATATTATTATAACCTCTTTTGACCTCACTTGCATGCTTCCTTTTGGTGTCAATTACTTGTAGGAGTTAAAGGAGGGAGTGAAGAAGACGAAGATGCAAGTGTTCGTTGAGACCCGGAGGCCAAAGAAGGTGGATCCGGCTAAACCCTTGGACCAGCAGTGGATCACCGACACCGCGGAGAAACAACATAAGAACTACTGCGCCAAGTACAAGGAGGTCCACGGACCCGGCTCCGATCCTTTGACCTCGGCTTTCGACCCCGAGGTTGCTATGCTCGCGGGACAAGGCAAGCTGAATGGCCGGCCTTATATTGGCGGTGCTTCCTTCGATTCATCGGGCCTTGGTACACTTGCCGACATTCGTGCTAGGCGTACGACCTCAGCCCCCGAGATCGAGCGCCGCCCAAGGGTCGGACTTGATAAGATGGCTGCAATGGAGGTACACGTGTCGTTTTTCAACCTTCTTTTCCACTATTGTACATGTTTGCATCGCCATGACCGCTGCTTCTACATGTTGCAATCCTCTAGGCTGAACTTGAGAGAAATAGGAACAACGCGGTGGAGGCTACAGCGAGGGCGCAGGCTGCAGAGGAGAACAACAAGCAACTGCATGCACATATGGCCCACCAACAAGCATGCCTCCAGGCCCTTATGGCGGTAAGTGCTTTAACTTTTTCTTTCAACTAAAGCATCTGCTTCAACTTTGCAAACTAACCCACCTCTTCGGTTTGCAGGCGATGCCCGCGGCTTCGACGCTTCCTCCTTTACCTCCTGTACCTCCACTAGTTGCCCCCGTCCTCCTCTTGGTAAGTGCTCTTGGGGCTAGGTAGGCAAAAATTTATCTTCTGTTTGCTTACTTGTCTAATGTGAATCTTCATAGGAGCATCGGTCGGCTGGATCCCACACTCCCACGGATGGTCAAGACGACGAAGGGAATGGTGGACGCGGAGCTGCAAGCCCATCATCGGCGCCAACGGCCTCCAACAACCCCGATCAACTCTAGGTAAGCTCAAGTCCCAAATACATATCTACCCACATTTCCACACTCATGTCTTGAAACTAATGCTTAGAGTTTTCAAACTTGTAGGCTTGCATCCACGAGGCCTTCGGTGACTACTAGACTAGTAGACTTGTGCTACTGGATGCATTTCTGAACTTTGATCTTGTTGGATATGTATTCTGAACTAGTGCTGTCCATTTTGGACATGTTGAAACTGTGGACTCTATTTCGTGAAGTTTTCGACAGTGTGTGATAGGTTTTGTTATATATATCTCATTTTAATGTTCTGGGTGTGCTGGGAGTGATCAGTGATATAATTGATATATATATATGCATACTGTTTTTCCAAATGCAGGGATTCGCAAAAAACAGCAAAATTCTGGACCAAATGGTATCTTCGCCGAGAAAAGCACTCGGCGAACACGGCTTCGCCGGGAATGGCGCTCGGCGAAGACACCCTCCAGGATCCATTTGGTCACCTGGGAGCACACTTCGCCGAGGTGCCCCTGTTTGCCGAGAAATGTACTCGGCGAAGTGAGACCAAATTGTCACCTGGGACACACCTTCGCCGAGCCGCGCGGCACTCGGCGAAGAAGGAACCGCTCGGCGAAATTCCGTGCAAGGCACTCGGCGAAGGGCTCCTCTCGGCGAAGAGCACGCACGGCGACGATGTTGTGCACGGCGCTCGGCGAAGCGCGCTTCTCGGCGAAGAACACAACCGGCGACGTTCTTGTGCTCTGGCACTCGGCGACGAAGCTGCACGGCGATGCGATGCACGGCGAAGTGCTGCACTCGGCGAAGAAGTTCGCCGACAAACAGTTGGAGCATACGTGGCGCCCTCTCGTCATTCCCTCTTTGCCGAGTACCGTGCGTGTATACCCGGCGAAGTTATGACACAGCTCTGACGCTCATCTGACAAGGGACGATCGAGATGTGCTTTTCTTCGCCGGGTGTACTGTCCAAAGTCTCGGCGAAGACTTCACCGTGCATCCCCGACAAAATGCACCCGGCGAAGGCGTGTCGCCGAGGCGATTTTCGCCGGGATGGCTCTACCGAGATCTTTTCTCGGCGAAGTGTTCGCCGAGGCAATATGGGCTTTCGCCGTGTGTTTTCCCCTCCCGGCGGAGAGCCATTTTCTAGTAGTGTAGCGGATGATGTATAGCTGTTTTTTTCACAGCATGTATAGCCGATTGGTAGTTTTATAGGTTTTACGTTTTCCGCTAAACGAGGGGGCAGCCCTCGGCCCGATCATCCAATTTGCTCCGACGATCCAGGCATGATTCAGTAGTCAAAGCAACTTCATCACTTTCGTGTACCCATCGGACGGCAGCCCTTTCGGGGGTTCTTTAGTGACCGATTAACTCTGCGTAGATATTGTCGGAAGGGAAGGAACCGGGAACATCAACCACCATTTATTGGTTGCCGTTGCTAGTACCAGCACAAAGGTATGACTCGTGGTTATATGGGTTGAGAAGAAATTGATGCAGAGACAACATGTACTGATATGCTAGAGGGAACTGATATTGTAGTGGTAGTGTAACCTAGAAATATACTCGCCCTGTCGCAGGGGCGGAGCGAGCAGTTTGGAAGGGTGGGGTGGGCACCTCCATGCATCTTGCTGAGGCACAGGTTATCTGAGCTCTCCCTCAGCGTGATTATGGAGACCAGAGTCACCTTCTGTAGTGTCACCAACTTTTCGGAGAGTATCTCTAGCCTGGGCCACCGAATAAACATCTGTGGCGGAAAGTAGATCGTCATTGGCCAGAAACCTACGACACGTAGTAGGCTAAGCACGTCGGTTCAAAAAGGAAATGATATGGTGAGGGCAGTGCTCCCCAGGACGACGGTTGTCCTTCACGAAAGCCTCAACGGGTTTATCCTTAAGCTGTTCAGCGCCCTTATTTTTTATGGTTCGACTGGCCTCCAGAGCTGCTCGCTCGAGCAGTCCTGGGGGAGAGGAAGAGCTCTACATTCTCCAAAATTTATGATTACACGGTGGTTATTAGTGACTGGGAAGAATGAGGTGGTTTACACTTTGCTGAACAGTATTTTTCGGACATGTTCAATACACTAAAGAAAATGCCCTTGGATTTGCGAGGGGCACCAATGTCTCATTTTTATACATTTTCTTAAATAGCCAGACTCTTGAAAATTTTTGGATGGATAATAAGACATTATTGTCCCAAGTGGCATACGTGCAATTTTTTGACATTCAACACGTGCAATTTTGCTAACATAATGCGTACCTGGTTCGACCTAGACGGAGTCCTAGTAGGGCAGAGAGCAGAGGAGAAGTATTTTTTTACTAAATGGCCCTTAATTAAACTTTCAGCTAATTGTGACCCTTCAGATAACTTTCAGCCACGTATAGTCCTCGGGTTAAAAACGCCACCCAATCTGACGTATTTCTGGCCCAGCAACGCCACACGCCTAGGCGTTTTTGCGTGAAACGCCACCCGAAATGACATTTCAGAAGCGAGTTAATTGCATGAGGGGTCACACAACTCGTCACTCATGTGCACTTAAGTCACACATCTCAATAACGGGATTTTTTGGTCACACAACTCGACAAGTGCGTGCACGCAGGTCACTGACCCCACTTGTCAGTCCGTTTTGGACGGTAAATTTTCAGAAAACCCCTGGAGTAATATTAATATTACAAAATGGTCCTCCTAATTTTACAAAATGGTCCTTCTAATTTTACAAAATGGTCCTTCTGATTTTACAAAATGGTCCTCCACAGGGGTTTTTTTGCAAATGTACAAAAATACAGGGGGGTTTTTGCAAAATTACGTGTCCAGTCAGCATCAACTTCAACGGAAAACGGCCTGACAGGTGGGGTCAGTGACTTAAGTGCACCAGATGACGAGTTGTGTGACCAAAAAATTCAGTTATCCAGATGTGTGACTTAAGTGCACATGAGTGACGAGTTGTGTGACCACCAGTGCAAATAACTCTTCAGAAGCCCAGTAACGGCAACATTTGACGGAGGAACGAACGGCGACGATCAGAGAAAGGTTATTATATTCTGTACTACACTGTAGATAGAATCATAAGCTTGCTCAGCTGTTTGCGCCCACAGCTTCTGTTTGACAGGTTGTGAGTTCGACTTCCTGTTTTAACCTTTTTAACCTTTACTTTTTTTATTCCTATTAGCGTAGTGAAGATTATTAGCGATAAATAGATAATCTACGCCTAAATCCGACGCATGATTATCGCTAATTAACGCTGCATGATGCAATGATAATTGTCATTATGTGACTGATTACAGCTGTTTGCGCCCACAGCTTCTGTTTGACAGGTTGTGAGTTCGACTCCCAGTTTTAACCTTTTTAACCTTTACTTTTTTATTCCTATTAGCCTAGTGAAGATTATTAGCGATAATTATATGAAAATTATTAGCGATAATTAGATAATCGACGCCTAAATCCGACGCATGATTATCGCTAATTAACGCTGCATGATGCAATGACAATTGTCATTATGTGATTGATTACAGCTGATTAACACTTCATCTAATTTCCCTAAAAAACACTTGAACTAATTACGTCACCTAATTATTGCTAATTAACTAGATCCGGGAAAGGTTATATACAGTTGACGGAAATTAAGTCCTGCGTTTTTATTTTAGTAAGAAACAAAAAATGGGAGGAGCTGGAGTGGAACCCGCGACCAAAGATACTTTCAATATAGGCGCGGCCGGCTGAGCTGCGCGAAGTTATGAATATAATATAGTACTACATTATATAGCGTTAAATCGAGCGAATTAGCTGTTAGTCTACCGTCAAACGTCTCCGTTAGTGGGCCTCAGAAACGCCTCAGCAGGTGGCGTTGCTGGGCCGGAAATATGTATCGGGTGGCGTTTTGGCTCAAGACCATATGTGGCTGAAAGTTATCTGAAGGGTCACAATTAGCTGAAAGTTTGATTAAGGGTCATTTAGTAAATAAAATACAGAGGAGAAGACAACTCCAACCACCGTAGGCTTACACATGTACTGGAGCGCGACGGCGGGTCGACCATGGGCCTGACAGTGACTACGCCAACTCCGGCGAGCACCGGTCTTGCTAGCTCCAAGTAGTTAGTCAGCCATGCCGCCGGCGAGGGCTCATCTCGGCGGAGCGGCCAACGGAGCCTCTGGAGCCGCTGGCCTGGCTGCAGTGGCTGGCATATGGTTGATTGGCGGTGCGAGCCCGGGACAAGGTAAGCAAGCCAAGCCACCTCCCCTGTGTCGCTACTACATAGGTATATCCATCTGTTCCCCCTTTGAAGTCAACTGCATAAGATCGCGAATTGGTATTATGGATCCTTCTGGTTCAGCAGAAAATCCGTTCCACGAAGCTGTCAATTTATTGGGTTATTTGTCAAATGTCCTGCCCGAATGCAAGTTGCTGATCATCGATTCTCAGAAACCTCAATATTGCATTTTGTGAACTGACTTTAGTATTTTTTTTTTTGGAAAATGTGATTTCTCAACGACTTCGCTGGTGCGCTATTTTCAGTGTTTGCAGAAGAACATGTCTTGAAGAAAACATTTGTGTGAATATTCATATTTATCTTCAAGATAACTAAAAATAAAATACACGAGTTTGTCTAGACAAAGTGTAAAGATTGGATGAAAATTGATCAACACACAAAACATTGATGATGTACCAAATGAGATCAGCTGATCTCGTGTGTTATGGTAGGACATTTTCAAAGCAACGGGTCAGGGACTGGCTAGACATCATGCTTGATGCTCTTCTTGACCCACTACGCCACTTCTCCGTGTCGCCTAGCCACCGAGCTCCCTTCTGTTTTGGAGTTGTATCGTCCCCCTCTTTTTTTTCTATTTGGATTTGTCTGTGTTGTTGCCCCAAAATATTTTGTTTTTATTTTTATTTGTTTGCACTGGAACCTATTGTATGAATATAATTAGTTGCTTTAGTTATTAAGCGGAACAAAATGCTAGCCTATAGATGTCAAAAGGCGCAATGAATATAGCTATTGAGAGGGACGGTACCATGGTTTGAGTTGCAAGAATCCAGTAATACGGACATCCTTTTGCGCTAGGCCAGGCTTGCCACTGAGTCTCAAAACGAGATGTAGGTTTTGGCTCAACTCATTCCATGAATGTTGTTTCATTTCCCACGCGGTTGATCCCAACTCGGTCTTGGACCTCTCTATCATAAATGAAGCCCATGATAGTGCTTTATAGCTGGAGAGATTAATTTATGTAAGAATCCAATCGGTTGAAAGAACTACTGGTTGAAAATTATCGTTTAGAATGTTGATGAGTGATTCAATATTATATATTTTTCTTAAAAAAATGCATTTGTATGATGAAAACATTGTTCACCGAAATTTCATTTCACACCGAGAAAAATAAGAAGTTATTGAAGGCAGAATGGCTAGTTAGGCCTTACGGCCCAGTACAGTGAACCCACGGCGCGAGGAAAGCATGATTGATTTGCCCTGCCAGTGACGGATTGCTGGATGATATGTATCGGCCGGCCATGCCACCAGCTGGTTAGTCTCGACGACTGGAGGGTTTTTAGTTAAACAAAGAACAGTCGCACCCTCGTGGTGTCCGGTGGACGGTAGATTGGCGGTGGTGGTCAAGGACGAGGTGAGCAAGCCAGTTCCCCTGCTAAGTTAATCCCTTATTGCAGATATTTTCGAAGGATGTGTTAAACAAAATCTAGCCCCGTAATCAATATCACCAGATCAAAACCAAAGTAAGCTGATTCACTCTCAGTTGAACGCGTCATAAGTAAGCTGTTTGAGTGGCCGGCCTCAATGAGGTCGTCGTTGTCAACAACTTGTGTTATCAAATAGTAGCTTCCCATGGTGGACAATTAGCTGCCGGTAGTTAGAGCCCATCAATGATTCAGAGTATTACTTGACAATTGTTCTATGGACGAACAGATATGCTATTGCCGTGCTTGACTCCCTCAAGTCGCTTAAGTCTTTCCTTTTTAACGCCAAATCGGCGTTAGGTACGCCACTTGTCGAACCACAAGTTATTAAGCTCAATCGCTGGGTTAGTTGTTAAACAACTACTCCCTCCGTTCGGATTTAATTGACACACATTTGGTTACATATGGATGTATCTAGACACCATACAAGTATAGATATATCCATATTTGCACAAAACCAAGTCAATTAATTTGGAACGGAGGATCTGGTCATCCATGTCAAGTATCTGCCAGCCTCGGACCATCAGCTGTCACCGATTATTTATGGGCAATGATTAGAAATTGTTTACTCGATCTGACTCATGGTTGAAAACGAAATGTCTTAACCGCAGTTTGAGGGATCTGGACCGTCGGATTTTCATGGAGTAAGCCGAGTAGGCAACTTGGGGTGCAAATGAAACACACACGATTAACATTTCCCGCTTGTTTGTGAAGCGCGGTACAATCGCACACATTTGGTTCCCGTGAAGCATAGCAAAATAATTACAAATGATTTGCCCTCCCTAATCGTGTACGATGTGCCCAAACAAATAAGCACAATTTATATTATATAACCATATGCGATATTATACACACGGCTCACCATGAAAAATTGTATGCGATATGGTTGTCATATATAGCACACAATTGAAGATCGTGCACACGGTTTGGAGATTTTACCATACGATTTGTCTCATCAAAGGGGTTTGAGTTACCGTGCGGTACCCGTGTTTCCCAAGCCCCCACGATAAACCTGTATATCGAGCACAAATTACCGGTGCCTTTTGAACAAATCGAATTCAAACGCTCACACATGGATAAATAAACTGGTACCAACATTTTTGTTTAAATGCAAATTTTGTTTGAAAATCTTGTGTAGTAATTGTCCGATATTTCCCAATAACCGCTAATCAGCATTGATTCCTTCTACTGCGAATGAGAGGTTTAAATGGCCCGATCACTAGTGATACACCAAACAAATTTATTTATGCAACATATTCCATTACTAACGGCAAATTGCCAAGGACAATGTTGGCAACAACGCACAAACAATTTAACAACACTACAAGCAAAGGGTTAATAGCCGGCATCTAATTACCGGCGGGTAACGTTAAATCCATGCCAGTAATAGTTTGGGACCAGATTCCAGAGCTAATCACCGGCGTGGGAAAATATCCACGCCGGTAATTATAGGTTATCACTGGCGTGTAGGCCTAAAAGCCACGCCGGTAGTATGTGTGTGGTAGGTGGGAGATACAGCACGAGTTTTTACCGGCGTGCATTGTTGGGAACACTGGCGTCATTCTGGCTCGCGGTAATATCACAAATAACACCAGCGTATGCATTTTGTAGCTCACGCTGGTAACCAAATATGTATGCTGACCGAGTCCGACAACTGTGGGTACATACCCAATAGGCCAATCTTCTCTGAGTGCGGCGATATGGCTCCCGGGCGCCAGGGAGCACGGTATTTGAATTTTAAAAATAATTAAATTTAAAGTTTCGGAAAAATTCAAACAAAAATACCATGATGTAGGCAACCCTATGCACTACGATTGGTACAAAGTATTTATGTGAAATACAATGTATTCTATCCTCAGCAATAAAGACAAGAATACAGATCTGAGGCATGGTCAGATCAGCTTTTTTTTTATCTAGCGTTTTTTGATTTGTCTTTTTTGCTGAGCCAAAAATACAGTATATTTTAAACTGTAACTTTCCAGGATCGTTGTGCGTGTGGTTGGCTACGTCGAGGTATTTCTTTTCAAAATTTTGAAACGTTTTCAAAAAGTTCAAAAACGTCCTCCCTGTAGGACGGGAGCCAATGCGACTATTCGCCCTCTCCCGAGCGCCTTTCTCTCGCCTCGATCTCTATCTGGATCAGCTCATGCCTCAATACCCAGCGGATGTTTCCCATAGTTTTTCCTCTCAGAAATTGCAGGATTTGTCTTTTTTATTGAGACAAAAATAAAAGGTATTTGACTCTGAAATTTTGCAGGCTTAAAGTGCATACAGTTGGCTACATGCCTGTATTCTCTTTCAAATTTTTAGAAACATTTTAAAAAAAGTCAACGATCAGTTCCAACGACTGGAACGTGTGGTAGTGGTTGCCGCCTCGAGGTTCGTGTATGATCGGATGGCTCCCAACGTCCCGAAACAAACACACTATCCGCGTGATTACGCGTGATTGGTTGAGAGGGATTCCAAATGGACTTGTGCATGGCATTCGCATGTGCGTACATCAATTATTTCCGCAGAGTCTGTACTAGTTTGAATCGCAGGTGCGGCTCCTCCCAGCTCTTCATCCGTCGAGCAGCTCCGGCCGTCGCATGCCTACGCGACGACGAGCTCCCATGGCTTCCACGGCGACAAGCAACTCTGGCGACGAGCAGCTCCGGCCGTCGGATGCCTCCGCAGCAGCAGCTCTCTTGGCTTCCACGCCGACAGTGGCGGGCCCAGGATTTCTGTAGTGTGTATTCAAAATCTTAGGGGGTATTTTTTTTGAGAGTCCAAAGCCTAGTCTCTTCCATGCAGTAATTGATTATGGCATCATATATTCCTAATCATATAATTTATGGAAGATATGACACAAGTTGACTACTCCCTCCGTCCTAATTTATAGGGCATAATCTCAAAAACAATTTGTCCCAAAACTCCCCACCTCCTAAGGCACAATTGCATTTAATTTTCTCACAATAATTGGCTAGTTGCCTCTCTCACCAATGCATGTAATCTTTTAACCCCAATTAGCTATCATCTTGGATAAAGAGATTTGCAAATTATGCCCTACAAACTAGGACGGATGGAGTATAATATCTTGAGCAATAAATTCAGACCATAACTTGAATTTTCCAAACTCAAATAAGTACCAGTTGTTCAACATATGAAAGAAGCAACGTCTGAAACATATAGAGATAAAAATTAGCAAAATGAGAGGAAAGCTTACAAATTACATGGTAACTTTCCGATTCTTCAATGCATGGAAACCGGTGATGATGTCCTCATCCTTATGAATTTCAGACCAAAAGCATGTTGGAGTATTAGGCATAATTTTCATGATTAATTCTAGAATATAAAGCATGATCGCAAGAGCTACTAGCATGTTAATCTCGAAAATACTAGACGTATTAATTAACATGAACAGCAGCAAGACATCTACGAACATAGCCATCGGAACGTGACGAACGTACCGAACAATTGTAGATGAAGTAGTCGTTGGAGCAGCGACGGCAGCAGCGACGGTAGCAGCTCGAAGAAGACGACGTTGGAGACGAGTCGCCCGCGGACCCAAAGATCGTCCAGAAAGTCGAGCCGTGATGAAGAACTTGAAAGCAGTCGCGCGGGGCGCTTCCCAAAAACCTTATTTGCCCTCTCCCGTACAGGATCACAAGGACAAGTGGTTCGGAGACCTGCTGTCCCGTTCGCCGGTGCACGCCGGCGCACGGGATGGAGTAGACTACGGTGGCGGCGCAAGGCACGAGATTGGCAAAACCTAGATTGGTTCAGAGTGTGACGGCGCACGCAGTGCGCGGCAATATATAGTGCGGTTCGGGAAACCCTAACGGGTGCAACGTGGGCCGACCACGTCGCACACGTTCGAGTCGGTGCAGCAGCCCACGATCCGGGAGCGACCCGAACTGGCTAAGCTGTACGCGTACGCTAGCGACTCGATTTTCCTGAACAGCAAAAATATTGGCATTGGCTCGGCTCATTCCCACAACCCGCGGTGTGTCGTGACGAGACGGACGGACGGACGGCGGCGGAGGAGGAGGAGGAGTGCGCGGGAGAGAGCCTTCTGTTCTCAACTAGCACACCAAGTGTCACAACACTCCACCTTATAAGGTGGTGTTTGTCTCCTCCAACTAGCAATGTGGGACTAAACTTTAGCACCACTTTGCACCTCTCAAATTCTGCCATGCACATGTGCCAATTTGAGAATTTCAGGAATTTTTATTGGGCTGCCCAAATGGGCCCAAAATCTAACAATCCCCTACCAGATCTCAAATTCCCATTTAGAGATTTTGCCAAACCTCGTTTCTTGTTTATATACCAGTGTTTCAGCAGACACTGTTAAGTTGAACTTCCGCCTAGAGCTTCAAGCTACATCTACTATCAAGTTGAACAATGGACGAACCTTGAATTGCAAGTTTGGTGCAAATAGACTTCACTCAAAGTCATAACCAGTACGTGGCTGCCAGTAGCCTACCCCGCGGGTGGAGCATATGCATCATACTCACTGGTCTCTTCATGAGCTTACTAGAGACCACCCAAATCTCATAGACTGCGACGTTTAACAGTCGGACTTATATAGGTGTGTTCTTTCAAGGTCGCTCTGTAGGATAGGACCTTTACTACGAATAACCAACAGAAACACATTAAAGCATATTGCCAACCTGTCTTACAGATTGTGAGAGTTATGCATCTTCCCACGGAGAGGGTTATAAAAATAACTCTCCTCTGTTAAACCACTAGCTTGTTCTTCCCAGGTCCTAATTCACGGGATCTCCGATCACATAGGTTGGGTTACCACTATTGTGTAACGCTCACGGGTCTCAACCCCATCTCACTCGATGCACTATCTATCACATTACGTGATAGTCCCTTCGTAAAGGGATCTGCCAGGTTTTTGTCTGTTTGAATATAACTAACAGTTATTATTCCAGAGTTTCTCATTTTCCTGACAGACTTCAAGCGTCTTTTGACGTGTCTTAATGACTTCGCGTTATCCTTAGCACTATTCACTTTCATGATAACCGTTTGGTTGTCACAGTTCATAAGGATGGCCGGTAATGGTTTCTCAACCACCGACAAGTCCATCAAGAGCTCACGCAGCCATTCTGTCTCAACAGAAGCTGTATCTAAAGCAGCAAGTTCTGCCTCCATGGTTGACCTCGTCAGAATGGTCTGTTTGCAAGATCTCCATGACACTGCGACACCTCTAAGAATAAATGCATATCCACTTGTGGCGTAGAGCTCATCAACATCTGAGATCCAGTTCGCATCACAGTATTCATCAAGCACCGCAGGGTGCCCTGAATTGTGAATCCCATAACTCATTGTACCGTTCAGATAGCGCATGACCCTTTCAAGTGCATGCCAATGATCAATACCCGGGTTAGACATGAACCTGCTCAACTTGCTCACAGCAAAAGAGATATCAAGTCTCGTCGCGCTCGCAAGGTACATGAGTGAACCGATCACTTGAGAATATCTTAATTGATCTCTCGTTTCCTTTTTGTTCTTTCTGAGTGTCACACTGGGATCATAGGGTGTTGGAGAAGGCTTGTGATACGTCTCAAACGTATCTATAATTTTTAATGTTCCATGCTGTTATTATATCAATTGCTACATGTTTTGGCTATACTTTATATCATTTTTATGCATTTTCTGGGACTAACCTATTAACAAGATGCCACAGTGCCAGTTCCCTGTTTTCTGCTGTTTTTGGTTTCAGAAAATCTATTAAGGAAATATTCTAAGAATTGGACGAAACAAAAGACATCGTCAATAATATCACGAGGAGATCACGGAGTCCAAAGGGGAGTCGGAGCAGACCCACCAGGGGGCCACGCCACACTAGGGCATGGCCCAGGGTGGGCCCGTGCCCCCCTATGGCGTGGTGGCCCCCCTCGGCCACCGACGCCGCCTCTTCGCCTATATATTCTCTGCGACGCGAAAACCCTATTACGGTCGATCATATTCCACGAAAAGTTCCGTCGCGGCCGTCATCGTCAATCTCAGATCGGAGGAGTTCTGAAGCTCTTCCCGGCACCCTGCCGGAGGGGAGATCATCACCGCAGGGCTCTACATCACCAGGCCTGCCTCCGGAGTGATGCGTGAGTAGTCCACCCCTGGACTACGGGTCCATAGCAGTAGCTAGATGGTTGTCTCTCTACCTTGTGCCTCCATGTTTAGATCTTGTGAGCTGCCTAACATGATCAAGATCATCTTATTGTAATGCTAGATGTTGTGTTTGCTGGGATCCGATGAATATTGATACCATGTTTATTCAAGTTGTTTATCTATGTGCTCTTGATCTTGCATGCTCTCCGTTGCTAGTAGATGCTTTGGCCAAGTAGATGCTTGTGACTCCAAGAGGGGGTATTTATGCTCGATAGTGGGTTCAGTCTCTAGATATCTAGATCAGTGACAGAAAGGTCTAAGATGGTAGATGTGCTGTTGCTACTAGGGATAAAACATTGGTGCAGTGTTCAAGGGCACTTGTATTGATTACATTACACACTTTACTTCATGCAATAATCTGTTGTTAGCAACTTAATACTGAATAGGATGCGGATGCTGCCTTGAAGGTGGATTATTTAGGCATAGATGCGGTTGGAATAACGGTCTATGTACTTTGTTGTAATGCCCAACTAGATTTCATAGTAGACATCTTGGCATGTATTGCATTGTTATGCCCTCCCTATTTGTCAATTGCCCAGCTGTAATTTGTTTACCCAACATGCTAGTTATCTGTTCTGAGAGAGACACCACTAGTGAACTGTGGACCCTGGTCCAATTTCCTCATACTGTTTACACAACCTGCTGCAATCATCTGTTTCCTGTTACTTGCTATTTTTCCTTCTGTTTTCCACACCATACGTTTAACTCTTTGTTTCTGCAAGACCGGAGAGATTGACAACCTCTCTGTTTCGTGTTGGGCAAAGTTCTGGTTTGTGTCTGTGCAGATTCCACGTTGGTGCAAGCTCCCTAGCGCCAGGGGGAGTCAACATCAACAACCTTCCGATAGATCGTCAAGTCCTACTGGATTGATAACCTTGGGTAGATTTCTCAAGGGAAAACTTCTGCTGTCTACATCATAACCTTCCTCTTGGGGTTCACCAACACGTAGCCATCAGCTTGCTGTCTATATAACCAAAGCGGCTCAAGACCTTCTCAACATAGTGTGATTGCGTTAACGTAATCCCACTCTCATCCCTAATCAACTTGATGTTCAGGATTACATCAGCTTGTCCCAGATCTTTCATATCAAAGCTCTTTGACAGAAAAGACTTGACCTCATTTATCACTATCATGCTTGTACCGAAAATAAGTATGTCATCAACATACAAGCATAATATAACACTATCGCCCCCACCATGGCGATAATACACACACCTGTCAGCCTCATTAATGGCAAAACCTGTAGACGTAAGAGTGTTATCAAACTTCTCATGCCATTGTTTAGGTGCTTGCTTCAGCCCATACAAAGATTTTAACAATTTGCACACCTTTCTCTCTTCACTTTTTACCACAAACCCATCAGGCTGATCCATATAGATTTCCTCTTCCAACTCTCCGTTAAGGAAAGCTGTCTTTACGTCCATTTGATGAACGATAAGACCATAGGACGCAGCCAGGGAAAGTAGTACACGAATGGTGGTAAGTCGAGCAACAGGTGAATAGGTGTCAAAATAATCTTCGCCTTCACGCTGGGTGTAGCCCTTGGCCACAAGCCGTGCCTTGTACTTCTCAATAGTACCATCAGGGCTTAGCTTCTTCTTGAACACCCACTTACAACCCACAGGTTTGCAGCCGTAGGGTCGCTCAGATAATTCCCAAGCTCCATTAGAAAGAATCGAGTCCATCTCATTATAGACAGCTTCTTTCCAGTCATCAGCATCAGGAGATGCAAATGCCTCTACAATGGACGTAGGAGTATTGTCCACAAGGTACACAATGAAATCATCACCAAAAGACTTTTCAGTCCTCTGTCTCTTGCTCCTCTTGGGAGTTGATTCATTGTCATCCTTCTCAAGGACTTCCTCAACATGTGGTTGTTCAGAATGATCAACAGATGTACTAGATTCAGTAAATATGTCAGAAGAAATTCTAGCAATGCTATGCATATCCTTCATAGGAAACATGTTCTTAAAAAAATGTTGCATCACGAGATTCCAAAATAGTATCAACATGCATATCAGGTATCTCAGATTTAACCACTAAAAATCTTTAGCAAATGCTCCGCTGAGCATAGCCTAGAAAGACACAATCCACTGTCTTCGGTCCAAGTTTACGTTTCTTAAGAATTGGAACATTGACTTTCGCCAAACATCCCCAAGTACGAAAATAAGAAAGTGATGGTTTTCTCCCAGACCACTCCTCGTAGGGTGTCTTCTCTTTATCCTTGTTAGGAACTCTATTCAGGACATGACACGAAGTCAACAAAGTCTCCCCCCACCATGCCTTAGATAAACCAGCAGTGTCCAACATGGCGTTCACCAAGTCGGTCAGCGTGCGGTTTTTCCTCTCGGCAACCCTGTTTGATTGGGGCGAATAGGGAGGCGTCCTCTCATGAATAATACCATGTTCCTCACAGAATTCATCAAATACGTTGGAGAAATACTCGCCACCACGATCTGACCTAAGACGTTTGATATTTCTCCCTAATTGATTTTCTACTTCAGTTTTATAGATTTTAAAGTAGTCTAAAGCTTCATCTTTAGTGTGCAAAAAATATACATAACAGAACCTAGTAGCATCATCGATTAAAGTCATGAAATATCTCTTATCACCTTTTGTCAACACGCCATTCATCTCACATAGATCCGAATGTACGAGTTCTAGTGGTGCCAAGTTTCTATCCTCGGCTGCCATGTGAGGCTTTCGAGGTTGCTTAGATTGCACACAGCTATGGCACTTAGAACCTTTGGCAATGGTGAAAGTAGGAATTAAACTCAACCTGGAAAGTCTACTCATTAAACCAAAATTAACATGACATAAACGAGAGTGCCAAACATTAGCATCCGAATCCACACTGCCACAAATTTGGTTTACTGACTTATTACAAAAATCCGATAATGAAAAGCGGAACAAGCCTCTGCACTCATACCCTTTACGAATAAATTGTCCAAACTTTGACACAACTACTTTATTGGACTTCAAAACTAATTTAAACCCATCTCTGCATAGAAGGGAGCCGCTAACGAGATTCTTGTTCATAGTAGGGACATGCTGCACGTTCCTCAGCTGCACGATCTTCCCCGAAGTAAACTTCAGATCTACCGTGCCAACACCACGAATAGAAGCATGTGATCCATTCCCCATTAAGACGCTTGAATCTGTGACCTGATAAGAAGTGAACATAGAGATGTCAGCACATACATGAACATTAGCACCCGTATCAATCCACCAACATGGAGATTGAAATACTGAAAGTACAATCGGTAAATTACCGTACCCATCAGCATTGCTAGCGGTCACGACGTTGACATGCTTTGGCGCCTTCCCTTTCTTGTCTGCACGATCTGGGCAGTCCACAGAGAAGTGTCCGGGCTCTCCACAAGTGTAGCACTTTAGCTCAGATTTGTTCAACATCTTCTTCTTCTTCTTGAAAGAAGTAGTCTTGGTAGGCATGTTGAAGGAAGGCTTGCTCTTTGCCTTGCTCTTGCCATGGTGAAATTTCTTCTGCACCATGTTGGCGCTAGACTGACCTTCACCACCTCTCTCAGCAGTGTCCTTAGCCTGAGCCTTCTCCTCAACATCAAGAGACGCTATCAGGTTTTCAACCGATATCTCCTGTCTCTTGTGTTTGAGAGTTGTGGCGAAGTTCCTCCATGAAGAGGGCAACTTTACAATAATGCATCCAGCCACAAACTTGTCAGGTAAGGCAGAATTAGCGTGTTCAAGATCCTTAGCAATGCACTGTATCTCATGAGCCTGTTCGACTACAGAACGGTTGTTAGCCATCCTGAAGTCATGGAAGCTCTTCATGATGTACAGTTCACTGCCAGCATCTGCTACACCGAACTTAGCGTTCAGTGCCTCCCAGAGCTCTTTGGCATCTGTAATGTGCATGTACACATCAAACAGCTTGTCCGGCCGGTAAACTTGTTTCCTTGAACTTGTTCTGATCCTCGTCAGATATAGTTCCTTCAGAATGAGTCCCACAAAGGCAGTATTGGTTTTCTTGAACTTGTTCTGATCCTCGTCAGATATAGTTCCTTCAGGGAAACCCTCACTAGCCTCGAACACTTTCAGAGATCGCAACCACAGTGTTGTCTTGTACTGCCATCTCTTAAAGTCCACACCGGTAAACTTGTCCGGCCTCAGCGCATCAGATAGATGTCCCATGTTTAACTCAGGAAATTGCCTATAACAAATATAAGTTTTTTGGATTGTTGGAGTATTAGGCATAATTTCCATGATTAATTCCAGAATATAAAGCATGATCGCAAGAGCTACTAACATGTTAATCTCGAAAATACTAGACGTATTAATTAACATGAACAGCAGCAAGACATCTACGAACACAGCCATCGGAACGTGACGAACGTACCGAACAATTGTAGATGAAGTAGTCGTTGGAGCAGCGACGGCAGCAGCTTGAGCGGCGACGGTAGCAGCTCGAAGAAGACGACGTTGGAGACGAGTCGCCCGCAGACCCGAAGATCGTCCAGGAAGTCGAGCCGTGATGAAGAACTTGAAAGCAGTCGCGCGGGGCGCTTCCCAAAAACCTTATTCGCCCTCTCCCGTACAGGATCACAAGGACAAGTGGTTCCGGAGACCGGCTGTCCCGTTCGCCGGTGCACGCCGGCGCACGGAATGGAGTAGACTACGGTGGCGGCGCAAGGCACGAGATTGGCAAAACCTAGATTGGTTCAGAGTGTAACGGCGCACGCAGTGCACGGCAATATATAGTGCGGTTCGGGAAACCCTAACGGGTACAACGTGGGCCGGCCACGTCGCACACGTTCGAGTCGGTGCAGCAGCCCACGATCCGGGAGCGACCCGAACTGGCTAAGCTGTACGCGTACGCTAGCGACTCGATTTTCCTGAATAGCAAAAATATAGGCATCGGCTCGGCTCATTCCCGCAACCCGCGGTGTGTCGTGACGAGACGGACGGACGGACGGACGGACGGACGGACGGCGGCGGAGGAGGAGGAGGAGGAGTGCGCGGGAGAGACCTCGGATGCTTCGATGATGAGGAGGAAACGGTTAGATATCGGAAGTACATCTTGAAAAAAACTTATGATGGGTCCGAAACAACTTGCTATGATAAGCTGCGCTTAACAAAACGAAACTTCCATGATCTTTGTGCTATGCTGCGTGAGAAGTGTGGTCTCAAAAGTAGCATGTTCATGACGGTAGAAGAAGATGTTGCTATGTTCCTACAAGTTGTTGGACATGGACTTAAAATGAGGATGTTGGGTGGCACGTATTGTCGGTCTACTGAGACAATCAGTAGGCACTTCTCTACCGTGTTATCAGCAATTCTGTCTCTAGCCGGAGAGTTTATCAAGCTTCCTGATCCTTCTACCACTCCTCCCGATGATTACAAGTGGAAGTTGTTTCCTAATGCACTTGGAGCTCTAGATGGGTGTCATATTCCTGTGTTTGTCAATACTGATGACAAAGGGAGGTATAGGAACCGGCACCAAGAAATCACCACTAACATGCTAGGTGTGGTTGACTGGAACATGAAATTTCTCTATGTTCTACCTGGTTGGGAGGGTTCAGCATCAGACTCGAGGGTGCTAAAAGATGGTATGAGAATCGATCGTGAAGACGCATTTGTTGTACCACAGGGTACGACTCTTTCTCTTTGCGTTTCATTTCTCATATTTACTTGCTCACTAACTAATGTACTTGTCAATAGGAAAGTACTATCTTGTTGATGCTGGCTATACCAATGGACCTGGATTTCTATCTCCATTCAGATCCACTCGGTACCACTTGAAAGAGTGGGTTGCTAGTCAACAACAGCCCCAAAATGAAAAAGAGTTGTATAACTTGCGCCATTCTCGTGCTAGAAATTGTGTAGAGAGAACATTCGGCTTGTTGAAGAAAAAATGGGCGCTGTTGCGTTCTTGTTCTTTCTTTGACATAGAGGACCAGGTAACACATGTCCATTTGATTGTTCATATGGGCCATCATGTGTTCCTCCGTTAACTATGAACTAAATATTTGCAGATTCGAATTATTAATGCGTGTTGTGTGCTACACAACTATGCAAGGGATAGGCAGCATGTGAGAGATGATTTGTTGCTTCCGGAAGTCGACGCTGAGCTAGCGGCCATGACTCCTGAACCTGTTGATGATGCCACTTTAATTAGAACTGTCCGACAAACCGCTGCATGGAAGAACTTTAGGCAACAATTTGCGGACGACATGTTTGCTGACTACCTTGTGGCGCATGCAGAAATGTTCGAATAGATGAGTAGTGATGGAGTAGATAGCTAGCTGTGTTGGTGCCCTTTTTTGTGCTAGCTATATGATGGTGCTCTTTTGTGTTGTACCATGCTGGCCGTGATGGTGCTCTTTTGTTATTGCTAATATATATGTCAGTTGAACATGCTCTTTTGTTAATGCAAATATATATGTCAGATGAACAAGCTCTTTTGTTATTGATAATATATATGTGACTCGAAATTGCTCATTTGTACTTTTGTTTCTTACATTTATGCACATCCACTTGTAGAACCATCATCATGGCCGAACCAAAAGGAAAGAAAAATAGGGTGTACACTGCATGGACTCCTGAGATGGACTCGGCATTGTTGGCTGTTCTTGTTGAGTATCACAACAATGGTGACCATGCTCAAAATGGTTGGAAGCCACATGTGTACACTGCTTGCATTAGGCATGTCAAGGACATATGTAATGTTGACATCGCGAAGGAGAACATAACAGGAAGAATTAAAACATTTGACAAGCAATATGAGATTGTTAGCAAGATGCTTGCTCAGAGTGGTTTTGGATGGGATTGGGAAAATAACATGGTGACGGTTGAAAGTGATGAAGTGTGGTCTCGATATGTGGAGGTACTAAAAATATCATCTTATTTTTTGATTACTTTTGCAAGTACAATGTCATCTTATTTCTTGTGTTTTGTGTAGGCTAACAAAGATGCACGTGCCTACAAGAACAAGGTAGTTAACAATTGGGACTCTCTCAGTACCATATATTCGAAAGATCATGCGACCGGTGAAGGTGCTAGGACAGGTGCTGAGGGCGTTCAAGAACCACAAAACACACAAGAAGAAACTCCTGAGGCGCCTCCAAAGAGGCAACGTACCGGTGATGCTATCTTGTGCATGATGGGAGAAGTGAAGATGACATTTCAGGATGCTATGAAGTCAACCGAGCCACTTACTATGCCAAAGGTAACTCCTCCAACTGAAATCCTTGATGCCCTAAAGAAGGTACCAGACTTGGAGGATAGTGATATGCTGAGAGCGTATGGGAAGTTGATCGTCAATGAGCGCTTGGTTGAAGCACTCATGGCGCTCCCCGAGGGGTTAAGGAAGGCATGGCTCCTGACCTTGGGTTAATGTATCCCTGTTTGGTTGATGTATGACTAGTATGCACTTTGTTGTTCACGAATTATCTAGTTGTGCTATGTGTAAAGAGACACGAACTACCCACTTGTGCTATTTGTAGAGACAAAATTATTAATCCTTTTGTTGTTGGTACTTCAAAACTACTTAATTTCTACTTGTGTTATTATTTTTGACTTGATTTTGAATTTTTAATCTTATTATGTGTGCAAAATAATATATCAATATTCAAATATACACATACAATTGTATTCATACTTTTACCAAGTTTATATTGTCCAAATTCAAGAAAACATCCAATTCCAAGATTCATACATCCAAACAGGAATTGGAATTGTGTGCTACCCTCTGATTCCAATCATATATTACATTCACAACCAAACAGCGGAATAGGAATTGAACACCATTTCCTTTCCATCTGGGAAATGGAATTGCCAGCCCAATTCAATTCCCAGGAAACTTTCCTACATCTAAACACAGTGTAAGTCTAAAATTTAATTAAACGGTTAATCTACTTAACGTACCCCACGAGCAACTTTCGGTCCGGCTCATGAGAAATTACATAGGACCAACACATGCATGCATGGAGAGAATCTTTACTTGATCCGAAAATTTAAAATGAAATATCTTAAAAACCGTTAATCCAATTGATGATCCGTTTTCACCGCTGACTTCGTATCGACGAGTATTTCGAAACAAGATCTCATCTTAATATGTTTTGACGAACTTTTTTTTTCGTTGTCAGTTGCCAGGTAATAATATTGTAGTTACCATATTGCTGGTTAATAGTTACCACCCAAGTAATATTTAGTTACCAGGTCATTTTTACATGTTTTGTGTCAAAACCATGATCTACATGTTCAGAAAGTGAGTATTTGATCCAATCTAGACACGTAAAATATGGGATTATCGTCACAGAAGGATTACATTGGTGAGTAGCGCAGTTCAAAATACCAGGCAACAATTTGATTTTAACCCGGTAAGCAAGTTGATAATGTCTGGTAACCAAGTGACTATAATCTGGCAACTAAGGTCGAAAAAAAGTTGTCAAAACATATCAAGATGGGATCTAGTTTTGAAGATCTCGTCGCAACAAAGCCAACCGTGAAAACGGAGGTGAGTTTTGAATTACGGTTTAAGAGATAAAACGTTTTAAAGTTTGAAAACGAAAAAAGAAATCCACGTGGTGCATGCATGCATGGCTTAATTAGCCTATTCCATCTGTGCCCACGGAAGTCTAATCTGAAGCACGTGCCCTTAGTAGCACAGTCCTTAATTAAATCGCAACCATCAATTATAGATCTAACTGTCTATATAATTTTAATGATGTGGGTCAACGTGGTGTCTCTATTTTAATCCCTTATTTTGCTTTTAGTATATAATAGAATAGACAAGGAGAGTAGGCCCTTTGGTGTCTTTGTTGGCTGCAAAATCACCCTTTCTTGACTCAGATACATGAGGTAAGAAAACGGTGGGCAAAGCCCTATTTCAGTGGTAAGTTTTGTGCAAAGCAGACAAGCACTCACCAAAGTGATAGCGCAGATCATATGCTCAAAGGCTATTTTCCACCAGGCTCATCAATAAACATGTTCGTTCGGCAATATGCTAAGCTTCATTTTGATCGCGAATCTGAAGAGATTTTTGACGAGAAGAGGACTAAACTTGTCATTTTATCATGTTTGTTTGTTTATGCTTTTAAATAAAAGATGGACTTGTACCAACGGACTATTTTTTTCCTTTTTTTTGAGATCGTGCAGGCGGGGGTTGTACTACAAGTTGGGGTGTCATTTGAGCTACCTGCTAGCAATGTGTATACTGCAACAATTTATGAGTTGTTTCGTTAAAATCATCTTTGAATCCGATGCATATGTCGTGGAGGAGGTGGTGCCTAAATAAAATATATTGCGAAGCATGTTCAAAGTGAGAGAAGGGAGCTTTGGTCGAAGGTTTCGTTTGAAGTGAATGTGAGTGACGACATGCGAGTGTGGACAATTTGACCATACGGGTTTGCTTTGTCGCCATGCTTTACGAGTAAGGTAAGCCAAGACATGAGCGTGCTTGTGTCATTTGCATGCATCCCTGCAAATACATATGTTTCCTCTTGTTATGACGGTGATAATAACTTAGGTGTTCAGGAGATCTATAAATACCATATCATGAAGCGGTGGACGAAGGATGCTAGAGACATCTTACCTGAACACCTTGCACACTATCAAAAGGACAATGCCCCTGCTAGATCTCAGACTTCTCGTCATTCGACTCTATACATTTCAGCTCTTAAGTTGGTGAAGATGGGTGATGCCAATGTTCAGAGCAACCATGTTCTGATGGCATGCTTTGCAGATGCCGAGTCAAAGCTTGAAGCGGTAAGCGCTACAGGGATGGTATGAGCTTCGATGAGAAGGAGTTCAATGCTGATGCGAGTGGATCAAGCGTGACAATAGTTGAGACGAATCCAGTCTTTGCGGATCCTGCAGTTCGTAAGCGATTGCATGAAGGTGTGAAGCCTCCAGATCGAAAGTGAAAGTTAGCCCCTCCCACAAACGCGCGTGACAAGTCAGGATATAAAGCCAGGATTCAAAGACCTAGTTATTGCACTGGTTGCCATACAAAAGGGCACACTATTACAACCTGCCCGATGCTATGCGCAGTTATTTGCCAAAAAAAACCTAGAATGGAGGCCACTTGCAGCAATTGTGGTCTCACCGGTCATAGGAAGACAAATTGCAAGGTTTCGTTCCAGGATGCGTTGGCTGGCATGTGAGAGTACTTGAGGAGTTTTCGTCAAAAAAAAATTAGTTCTTGAGGAGTGGCTGTACTAAGTGTCGTGCTTGTCTTAAGCACATTTCATATGGTAGCTTGTAAAATTATCAGTTGTCTGAAACAATTGGAATGAAAATTTTCTTATCTCCTTTAAGATTGATGGTTCAGCATATCACTATGCTTATTTGAAGTGATATTTGAAACATATTCAATTCAATTTATTATTTCATACAAATGTAATTGAAGAGATATTTAATATTGAAATTAGCTAGCATCGCAATGTGCTTTCTCTGTTTGTGAAACTACTTAGGAAAAACCAGTTATGTTCTATCATAGATGTTGAAAAATATATTGGAGAGATAAAAAAGAAGTAAGGTGATGATGTGGGGCTCGAGCAGTAAAAAAAAGTTACTACTCTCCATCACGTTGTGTTCCGGTCATAAGTTGGTACTGTTGTTTTATGTTGATCCAAATTCATATGAAGATATAAAGGTGTTGGAGGAATAGCAACTTATATTCCACGGGGGCCAAAGGCCACAATATATAGTACATGTACAGGTGTAAATATGCAGGGAGCCCCCTATCTAATAGGGAAACTACAATATACAAATATCTCTCTAACACCCCCCTCAAACTCATGGTGGATCCACAACACTGAGTTTGGAGAGGAAAAAGCTATGCTGTGCTCTAGTCTGGGCCTTCGTGAAAAAATCCGCCAACTGTAACTCTGAAGGCACATACTGGAGCGCAATAATCTGATCCTGCACACTAGCACGGACAAAAGAAGCATCAACGCCAATATGCTTAGTAAGCTCATGCTTCACTGGGTCACGTGCAATGCTAATAGCACCTGTACTGTCTGACAAAAGAGTCGTGGGTGTCGTAACAGAGACACCAAAATCTGCAAGTAACCACCGTAACCAAGTCACCTCAGCAGTCAAAAGAGCCATAGCTCGCAACTCAGCTTCTGCACTCGAACGGGAAACTGCGGTCTGCTTCTTCGTCTTCCAGGCAATGAGAGAACCACCAAGGAAAACACAGTAAGCAGAAAGTGAACGGCGATCCAAAGGATCACTAGCCCAAGTAGCATCGGAGTAGGACTGAAGCTGTAACGAGCTAGAACGAGGAAAGAAGAGACAAAGCGAGATCGTTCCACGAAGATAGCGTAGAACACGAAGAAGGTGACTATAGTGAACCGAAGTGGGAGCAGAAACAAACTGACTCAGAATATGGACAGGATAAGAAATATCAGGGCGAGTAACAGCCAGATAGACGAGACTCCCGACAAGATGTCGATAACGAGTCGGATCAGAGAGAGGATCGCCATCAGACGCACGGAGAGAAATATTGAGCTCCATGGGAGTCTCAACAGTACGCTCATCAGTAAGAGCGGCACGAGAAAGAAGATCATGAATATACCGTTCTTGGGATATAAAGAAACCATCAGCGGTGGACGAAACCTCAATCCCAAGAAAGTAACGAAGCGGACCAAGATCCGACATAAGAAACTGCTCACTCAGACGTGCCTTGACAAAGGCAATATACTCTGGGTCGTCACCAGTGATGATCATGTCATCAACATAAAGAAGAAGAAGAGTGCGACCACGAGGAGAACAGTGAACAAACAACGCAGGATCATGAGCACTGGGAGAGAAACCAGCAGCTGTGACCACAGAAGCAAAGCGCTCAAACCATGCACGAGGGGCTTGCTTAAGGCCATAGAGAGAGCGACGAAGACGGCAGACCATGCCATCTGTAACAGAATACCCAGGTGGTGGTTGCATATAAACCTCCTCACGCAACTCACCATTAAGAAAGGCATTCTTAACATCAAGCTGAGACACAGACCAATGGCGAACAGATGCCACGGCAAGAAGAGTCCGAACAGTGGTCATGTGAGCCACTGGAGCAAAAGTCTCATCATAATCACGGCCATGCTCCTGCTGAAAGCCACGAGCGACCAGACGAGCTTTGTAACGCTCAAGAGTCCCATCAGAGCGGGTCTTAACCTTATAGACCCACTTACAGGTGATAGGACGAACACGAGGAGGAAGAGGGACGATCTCCCACGTACCAGTGCGCTCAAGCGCAGCAATCTCCTCAGCCATGGCAAGCTGCCATTCAGGATGAACAACAGCCTCACGATACGTAGTCGGCTCCGGACAACCGAAACACTGTAGGTAGCGGGATTATAGAAATCAGGTGAAGGACAAGGCCGAGAACGAAGAGAATAAGTCGGCTGAGACGGTGCACCGGAAGTAGAGGGTGCATCAGATGACTCGGTCACAACACGTGGACGGCGAGTATAATAGAAAGGAAAAGTAGGATGAGAAGGAGCAACAGGAGAAGACGGAGGCGGAGACGGGGACAGGGAGGGTGAAGAAGGCGGCGACGAAGGAGGAGAAGAAGGCATCGGAGTAGATGGCACCGGATCAGAGGGAGGAGAAATATGAGGGATATCGGGAGGAGAATCAGGAAAAGTAAGAAAAGAGAGATCCTCCACAGTAGAGGTCGGGGAGGTCGAACGCGGATAGAAAGGCCGAGACTCATCAAACGTCACATCCCGGGAAATACGCATCCGGCGAGCCACAGGATCCCAACAACGGTAGCCCTTATGCTCATCACTATATCCGAGAAAAACACACTCAACAGACTGAGCGGTTAGTTTGGTGCGTTCACGAGGAGCAAGAAGAACATAGC
This sequence comes from Poa pratensis, assembly GCA_947311845.1. NCBI lineage: Eukaryota > Viridiplantae > Streptophyta > Magnoliopsida > Poales > Poaceae > Poa > Poa pratensis. The sequence continues at coordinate 86,200,019 of CAMZMU010000037.1, read as the reverse complement.
AAACGCAACCAAACAAACGAAGCATAGAATAGTCAGGAGAACGATCGTAGAGTCTCTCGAGAGGAATGGCACCCTGAAGGGCGGCAGAAGGCTGGATATTAATCAGATAGGCCGAGGTAGAAACGGCCTCAGCCCAGAAATGGGCGGAAGAGAAGAGGCGATCATCATCGCACGAGCAGTCTCAAGAAGATGGCGATGCTTACGCTCAGCCACGCCATTTTGAGCATGCGCACCGGGACAGGAGAACTGAGCGAGAGTGCCCTGCTCAGCAAGAACACCACGCAAATGCTTGGAGATATACTCACCAGCAGAGTCAGCACGAAACACACGAATAGGCGTAGAGAACTGAGTAAGAACCATGGCGGCAAAACGCTTATATATGGAGAGAACCTCAGTACGAGAAGACATAAAATACAGCCAAGTGTAACGAGAAAAATCATCTATAAATATGATATAATATCGATGGCCCCCTTTCGAAGCGAAAGGAGCCGGACCCCAAACATCAGAGTGAACTAAGTCGAAAGGACGCTGAGATACAGACGCACTAGTAGGATAGGGTAACTGAATCTGTTTTCCTAGCCTACAACCCTGACACTGTAAAGAAACATCTCCTGAGACAGGCCCCAGAAGACCACGATGAACTAATGACGACAGACGAGAACCACAAAGATGACCAAGACGATGATGCCACTGTTGAAAAGAGCCGGTGACAGAGGCGACGATAGCAGGAGAACTGGCAGGCGAGGTAGCAGCGGAAGGAACACGAAGCCAGTCTATATCCCAAAGCCCCTGAGAATCACGGCGGCGAGGGCCAGCTCCAACCAAAACCTGCGTGCGACGATCCTGAACAGAACAAGAATCGGCGTCAAGAATGACGCGACAACCAGAATCAGTAAGCTGACCGGCAGAAAACAAGTTCATGGTAAGACGAGGAACATGAGAAATATCAGGGACAAAAAAGGAAGAAGTAGAAAGAGTGCCTCGACTAGAAACAGAGAGAGAAGTACCATCAGCAGTAAGAACACTAAGAGGAGAATCAAGAGGTCGAAGAGAGGACAGAGTGGAAGAATCAGAAGTCATATGAAAAGAAGCTCCAGAATCCAGAACCCACGAGGATGTACCTGACTGTGTAGAAGATGGTGGTCGCGCAGTGCCAGAAGAATCAGTCACAGAGCCAGCAGTACCCGTCGAAGAAGAACCTGAAGCGGCGAGCATCCGCTTGAGCCGCATAATGTCCTGGTCGGTGAAGCCGGCTGGAGAAGACCCTGACGAGCCAGAAGGAGCACGAGTCCCGGGAGAAGCAGACGCCTTCTGCTTACGCAGATCACGCTCCCTCGTGTAGCAACGAGACTCGGTGTGGCCAGGCAGATCACAGTAGGTGCAGTGAGGCGTGGACGAGCGCCACGACCCTGGCCACGACCCAGGCCCTGACCCTGAGGAGTGGGTAAAAGTGGCGGAGCAGTGGACCGCGAAGGAGTCGATGAAGCAGGCGACGAAGGAGGACCATGGGCAGCAAGCACAGAAGGAACCTCAAGCAACCCAACGCCACGTAGACGAGTCTCCTCAGCACCTCCGAGATAGGGACACGACCACGAGCAAGCAGCTGAGCACGTCGGGGCTCGAACTCCTTGCGGAGCCGAGACAAGAACTCATATACGCGCTGAAACTCCAAGTCGGAACGCACAGTCTGACAACACGGGCAGGCACCACACACTGCAGTGCGAAGAGAGTCGAGCTGACGCCAGATAGCAGCACTCTGCGTGTAGAACTGATCAATGGTAGAGTCACCCTGCTGAAGATCATGCTCCTGACGAACCACAGACAGATATAGAGCATCCCCGGACGGCTGATGACGCTGACGAAGGTGAGCCCACATGTCAGCGACAGTACTGAGGCCCATAAACTCAGAGGCAAACTGCGGTAGAACACTGGCGGTGAGAACAGCCGCAGCACGAGCATCATCATCAATCCACTGGGTGTAAGCAGTCAGATCCAACCGGTAGGTCTCAAGGGCGTCAGAATGCTCCTTGACCTGCCGGTCATACGCAGCAATGGCAACATCATCCGCACTCTTAGCTGCATCCTTTGCAGCCTGAGTAGCATCGGCAGCAAGAACTGGTGGCGTCGGCGGAATAGGAGCAGTAGGAGCAATGGGGCACGGCGGACACGAGACCTCGCCGGAAAGCACACCCCAGAGACGAAGACCACGCATATGAATGCGCATAAAGGCAGCGAAATCAGGATAATTCGTGCCATCAAAGATCACCGAGCAGCGAGGAATCGCGACATAGGCCGACGATGCAGACATCTTTTTTTTTTGAGGAATAGAACCGTTGGTCAACGCTCACGCGAGATTGGATCGAGAGCAGTTACCAGCGCGGGCAAGGAGAAGCGGACGACTGCAGCCCCGGAAGAAGCTCTGGACGGCGGCAGGGACAGGGGCGGCCGGAGACGGGCGGCCGGCGGCGGCCGGAGACGGGCGACCGGCGGCGGCTGGAGACGCGGCGCGGACGGCTGGGAGGCAGCGGCCAGAGGAGGGCGGCAGCGCTGACGGGGACGGACGGCGGACGGCCGGAGGCGGGCGGCGGACGGCCGGAGGCGGGCGGCGGACGGCCGGCAGCAGCCGGAGGCGGGCGTAGCTCGGACGGGGGTGGCCGGGAACGGACGTGCGGGAGGTGAAGATCGATTCGATCTGTACGTAGAAGCCAGGAGAAAAAAAAGGCACGAGTTGCGCGTGCGGAGTCTAACATAGTTGTGATACCATGTTGGAGGAATAGCAACTTATATTCCACGGGGGTCAAAGGCCACAATATATAGTACATGTACAGGTGTAAATATGCAGGGAGCCCCCTATCTAATAGGGAAACTACAATATACAAATATCTCTCTAACAAAAGGGAGAGGCTAACTTCGGAGCGAAGCGGAGGCCCGTCACCAGAGGCTTCGGCCGTAGCGTAGCCGGCTATCCTGGGCTCGGGGGGTGCGGGGGCGGCAGCACCCGTGGTACGGTACGGATCGTTTCCGAGTCAGACTGCAGCTGACTTAGGGTTTTGCACCACCATATATACCTCTTGTAAGCCGCCGGTTGGGATAAGTCGCATGTTGTAAATCCCCGGCGTTTGTAACCTCACCCGATATAGTGAAGTATTGTTGGCTAGCGCCCGTGGTTTTTTCTCCTCCATTGTTGGAGAGGTTTTCCACGTTAAATTTCGTGTCCCCGTTGGTTTTCTCTTTCCGCTCTTCATCGTTTATCTTGCTATCGTTTATAACAGGTACAACTACCGTGCACACATGGTCTGCAGTTGTTTTAAACAGAGTGGCCTTTGGGGTTCAGAGTGGCCAGATTAAGCAAAGAGTGGCCTCTGGGGGTCTGTAGTATTGAATTAGTTGGACAATATAGATTTGAATCGGCATGTGACGTATCCTGTACCTTCATTGTCATCTGCAGAGAGTATGAAAATTTTGGAGTACAGCCTTACTTCCTTTTATTTATGCTTCTTACGAGCTGGAGATGATGCAGGCGTTTCTAGAGGCTGCCCATGACGAGGGAGTGGACAACATGGTGGTCAAGGTGTGGGTGAAGCAAGTACGTGATGTGGCGTACGATGTCGAGGACACCCTCCAGGAATTCGCTGTCCGTTTGGAGAAGCAGTCTTGGTGGCGTATCCATCACACGCTGCTAGATCGACGCCGTGTGGCCAATCAGATGCAGGAGCTTAGAGCCAATGTTGAGGATGTTAGCCAGAGGAACATGCGCTACAACCTCATCAAGGGTTCTGGCTCCAAAGCCAAAAACAACTTCTGTGCAATCTAGCACTAGTGTTGCAGCGCTGTTCGGGTTGGATGAAGCAAGGCGTGCGGCAAAGCAGGACAAATCAAAAGTTGATCTTGTCAACTAATCAACGACAAGGAAAATGACCTTAGGGTGATTGCTGTGTGGGGAACAACTACTGATCTCGGGCAGACATCCATCATCAGGGCCGTCTATGAGGATCCAGATATTAAGAGCAAATTTCCATGCCGAGCTTGGGTCAGGGTGATGCATCCTTTTGTTCCAAAAGACTGTCCAGAGTTTGGTGGAGCAGTTTCACCCAGCTGTAGGGGTTAATGCTCTGTTGGAAACAGAGAAGACAGCGCGAGAGCTGGCTGACGAGTTTAACGGATTTGTGAACAAAAAGAGGTACCTTTATTGTGCTTACAGACCTTTCTACCATCGAGGAGTGGGATCGGGTTAAGAAATGCTTCCCAAACAACAAGATGGGGAGCAGAATCGTAGCGTCAACGGGGCATGTTGAAGTTGCAAGCTTATGTGTAGCGCAAGAAAGCATTGTATCAGAGCTGAAGCAATTGTCTGGAGATCAGAATATTTATGCTTTCCACGATAAGGTAATATTTGAAGTTTTACTTCTCATCTAGTTAATTTATTTTACAATTAATAATGTCATTACTCTTTTAATATACAACTACCGCTTGAAAAAACTAGAATTAGAATTCACTATCTAGTTCGCACCATATTATCCATTCCTAGATAAGTACTATTGTTCAGTATGTATAGTTATGCGTGACATTATGACCAATGTGTAGAAGTGATTGTACGTTAGTTCTCACATTTAAAATAGAGAACCAATAGTACTAGTATATAAGTAGCAAGTACCTAAATAAAAAATAAAAAAAATTAGGGAACCCAAAGATCCACACTCCCATACAGGGCGTATTGTGTGTGTACACCTAAACATGTTTCATTCAACATTTTTGGCATTTTATGTTCTAGATTCTTTGGGAAATAGGATGGAAACACTTCAGTTTGGGGTCAAATGGGAAACTGTATTTTGAACTATTGATTCTTATCTTATTTAGTATTAATTTTACATTCATTTATGTATAAGGTTCTCAACATTGAACACATTGATCGCTTGTGCATAGGTTTCTCAAGATGCAACAAATTTAACGCAGACAGAGTCAAGTTCAAACAGATCTACTACCATAAATGATAAATCTACAGTGCTTAGTAATGAGATTTTAGAGGGCCAGTCTCAGGGTGGTGATGGTAAAAATGTCATCAAAAGGAGCCTCACCAGTGTCAGGACGATGGTGGCAGCTTTGGAGGAATCTCATATTGTTAGGCGAGAGAAAGAAAAAGATGAGATTATCAGATTAGTTAGAAGCCAAGTGACTCCTCAATTCCAGGTGATCTCGGTGTGGGGAATGGGTGGTCTTGGAAAAACCACTCTAGTCAAAGAAATCTACCACAACAAGCTCAGTGGCATATTCGAGAAATATGCTTGTGTAACAGTCATGCGCCCTTTCAGTCTTCTGGAGCTCCTTCAAAGCTTAGTTATGCAACTAGACAAAGAACAGTCTGAAAAGAAGGAAATTCTGAATCTTATGGGCAGTCCAAAGAGTGTATTACTTTTATTGACACCTGCAGAATTGATCAAGGAATTGTCAAAGCTTTTGGAAAGAAACAAGTGCTTGATAGTTCTTGATGATGTATCGTCTATTGCAGAATGGGACATCATAAAACCAATTTTCCATGAAATGAAAAATACAAGCCGGATCATAATCACCACAAGGGAAGAGGGTATTGCTATACATTGTTCAGCGCAAAGAGAAAATATATACATGCTCAAAGGTCTAGAATACAGGGATGTGTGTAAATTGTTTGCTAAAAAGGTACTCCTTCCGTTCACAATTATAAGATGTTTTAGATTTTTTTTCTGAGATGTATCTACACGAGTTTTATTTTGTAGATCCACTTATTTTGGTTCGTACATAGTCCACATTAGAATATCTAAACAACTTATACTTGTGAACGCAGGGAGTGCCTTTTTAGCAAATTATGATCATGATTCATTTTTACATGTCGCCCTAGGACTTATTTCCACCATTTAGCTCTTGAACCAAAACGACCAGTAGTTCTTTTGTACGTACCTTGGTCTACAACATCTCCATTCTCCATTTTTGGTCAGTGTTGTTCACTTGTATTAGAATAATGGTTCATACTAGGAGTGGAATGAAATTCTACATTTGTTTTAGGTAAGTTTCAATGAACTGCAACTCTAGATAAATATGTGATTGCAAATTGTAGACGAGTCAAGCAATTGTAGCATATCCACTCCAATACTGAAATATTTTTTTGTACCCGGTTTAGTTTTTAAGGTTCTAAAAAATATAATGCTTAAATTTTAGGTATTTGAGAAGACTATAGATCTGAATAAGGAATACCCTGAGCTGGTTAAACAAGCAGAACTGATACTACAGAAGTGCAAAGGACTCCCTCTTGCAATAGTCACCATAGGTGGCTTCTTGGCTAAGCAACCAAAAATAACTTTGGAATGGAGGAAACTGAATGAGCATATTAGTGCCGAGTTGGAGATGAATCCAGTGCTTGGGACCATAAAAACCGTCCTTATGAGAAGCTATGATGGTTTACCCTACCACCTCAAGTCTTGTTTCCTGTATATGCCCATCTTTCGTGAAGACCAAAAGGTTCGTCGTGGACGCTTGGTGCGTCGGTGGACCGCTGAGGGTTACTCAAGAGAGGTTCGAGGAAAATCTGAGGAGGAAATAGCAGATGGTTACTTCCTGGAACTTATAAGTCGGAGTATGATTCTACCATCTCAAATATCAACCCATAGCATAAAAGGGATTGATTCCTGCCAAGTTCACGATCTCATGAGTGAAATTGGCATCTCAAAGTCGATAGAAGAAAATCTTGTTTTTACACTGGAGGAAGGTTGCAGCTCAAACAGCCAAGCCACCATGCGCCACCTTGGTATAAATGGCAATTGGAAAGGAGATCAGAGTGAATTTGAGAGCATAGTGGACATGTCCCGTGTACGATCAGTAACAGTTTTTGGCGAGTGGAAGTATTTTTTCATTTCTGACAAGATGAGTTTACTGCGAGTGTTGGACTTGGAAAACACAACATGTCTACGGAATCATCACCTTAAGCATATCGGGAAGCATCGTCACCTAAGATTCCTTTCTCTAAGGGGATGTCATGGAGTTTACCTCCTACCAGATTCATTGGGTAACTTGAGAGAGCTCCAAACGCTAGATGTTAGAGGTACATGTGTAAGCAAACTGCCGAAGAGTATCAGCAATCTTGAGAAGTTGAATTATATTTATGCTGGTCAGATACCGGCGGACTAGGCCATCTCATATAACCCAGGTGAAGATGCAGGGGTGTTGATTCACAGGCTTGCTCGTTGCCTTTGGATATGATTATATCCTGTGTAATGTTGTGTGCACCTCAGCTCTTTGAGATCGATGGATCAGACCGCTTTGCTGCATTCACTTATGCTTGCTGCTCTGTAATCCCTGCTATGATGATGCGTCTTGATATGCATGGTGTTCTAGTGCCGAGAGGGATGCAGAAACTAAAAGGTCTGCGTACACTAGCTGTTGTCAGCATTGCAGGACGAGGGAAGGTCATTCTGCAGGACATAAAAGGACTTACCCGGTTGTGCAAGTTAGGATTGACCGGCGTCAGTAAGGAAAGCGGACAAGAATTGTGTTCAGTGATTGTTGGTCTGAGCCGTCTGGAGTCATTGTCAATCCGATCAGAGGGGGAGCCAGGTTTATATGGCTGCTTGGATGGAATGTTCTCGTTTCCAGAAAACCTGCAGAAGCTAAAGCTGTACGGCTACCTGGCCAAACTACCTGAATGGGTCCAGAGGCTCAATAATCTTGTGACGCTGAAGCTACGGAGCACCATGCTTGTTGATGCCGATGCCGGCATTGAGGTCCTTGGGAATCTACGGAACCTGGCCTCCCTACATCTGTTGGAGAAGTCGCTCCGGAAGGGTGAATCTCATGTCAATCTCAAATTCCCTCCAGTGATGTTCTTGACCCTGGTTGTGCTGGAGCTGCATCGCGTAAGCCATCTTAATTCTGTGGAGTTTGAAGGAGGAGCAACCCCAAAGCTCGAGCTGCTGAAGTTCAACAGTTCTATCGGCAAACCCAAGGTTGGGCTGTTTTCGGGACTGCAATCTCTCCCAAGCCTCAAGGAATATATGCTCGACAACTACAAGTACGAGGAAGACTTCATGGAGGAACTGCAGGTCGAACTTGGTGGGAATCAAAATGGACCTGTTCTGAAGAGGTTCTGATCCCACGTCTGTGTAATCGGTGGAGGGTAACATATTGCTGTCTTCCTGCTCCTCACATTAATTAGCGTCCATTAGTATTGCTACTTTGAATTCCTTTGTAATTTGTAAGCAAGGTACTGAGTCGTGTCTGAATTGCTTCCGCTTCAAGTGTTTGTCTTCAGTTAATTGGTTTGTTCCTGCTTACTTGCTGTTCTGCATAGCTAATCTTCTGCTCTAGAAATCGGTGTGAGTACCTTTCATTGGCATAATCGCTGATGAATTGTATTTTTTCTTTCTTTTTTCTTGTATAGACGCTCAGTGATCTATGCTAGCCCGGGCAGTTGTGATTTTGTCTATTTTGGTTTTAATTGTAAATAGCCAAGATTGGTACAGTGTAATGTGTGGATGTAGTATGCAATATAGTTTATTTCCTAGAAGAAATCTTTTTTTTAGATGGACCTAGAAGACATCTTGATGTTGCATATGTTGTTGCCTGGAATGAAATGGATCCATTGCTGTCTAGTGTGTGGACGTAGTCCAATACAAAATACTCTACCCATCATTTGACTGTTAATCTGCTACAGCCCCATTCCACCACAAATAATAGATAGCAATTCACATCGTTCGAAAAGAGCTATTTATTTGAATGCAGATGATAAACCATTGTACTTTGCAAGTAATTTGATAAAAATATTTCAATAGAGAGCATGCAAGTTGGAACTTGACTTAAGACTGACAAGTAGTGGAGTCTAAAGCTTCCGGTGATTCGTGACCCTCGTGTTCTAAAAATTAACCATAGCAGTCCGCCGTTTGGAGAAAGAAAAAGGAAATGTAGTGACTGATATACAACTCGTGAAGTTCAGTGACTCAAGAAAGAACAAATCAGATACTGTGAGTGAGAGGAATCGAGCAGGCTGTGGTAGTGGTACCTCTTGGATGAATTGGACCAAATGGGAGCGCGGCCGCGGCTGCCCGCTTGCTTCCGCCCCTGGGTGTGGACGAGGCGGCGGAGTCCTGGCCGCCGGATCGTTCACCGGCGTCATCGTCGACGGAGCGTGGCGGAGAGCCGGCGTCTGCTGCTGCTGCTGGGTTGGTGCTGACCCGCACTTGCTTACTGTTGTTGGGGGTGGACTGCATCCGATTCGGTAACCGGCGTGGTGGGCGACGGCAGAAGATCGATTTCTGGCGGCCGGCGTCATCGTCGGCGGCGGTGGGAGAGAGCCCATCACGTTTCTTGGCCCAAGGCCCATCGGCTCTCTAACTCTGTCTCACCCCATTTTCTTCTGTTCCTGCAAAAAAAAATCTTCTTCTTTGTTTTCTTTCTAAAGGCAATGATAATCAAGAACGGTGATAAAGAAATGTCTACTTCTTCATACAGAAAAGCCAAATAAAGGAATTCGAGAAGGCACTTGTTCGTTTGTAGTGTCCATCGTAAATTTCATGTAATTAAGGGTGTGTTTTGTTCTGCATTTCAACCTAACTAGCAAGGTGGCTGCGAGGGCATCGTCTTTTGTGTCTTAAACAAGTTCATGAAATAAATTTGTGTTTCACAGATATGGGAAGGACTGGAAATCTAAATCATAGCATTCTTTAACTGTCATAAATATTAAGGTAGTTAAAATATGTATATGACATGTGCAGAATCTTCTAATATTTGGGAGAGTAGGTATTCTTACATTTTGAAAAATATCATGTCACATATTCTTGAAGGTCGGTGAAAACTTTTAACCGTAGCTAGTGCTAATTTAATATATATTTAACCCTCTTCCCGCCACCTCTCATTCTTCATTGTACTCTCTCGAACGCATTTTTTTGTCATGAAACAATGACTACATACACTTGTATGGCACATAGGTCCATGAAACATGCATAAGTTAAACAAAATACTTGGATTGTATGTAGTTTCAGCATTTTAACCGGTCACCAATTTACTTCCAGTTTACTTGAAGTCATCTCCCAAGTAATATTTTTCAGTTGCACCACAAAACTCTAGCCAGCAGGTTATCGATCCCTGGAGCATCACTATAGGTCGATATTCGATTCACATGATTTCAAAAGCAGAAAATAACAAAACACCTAGATTGTGGTGACAAATACAATTATATCCTGAAGAACTAAAAACCATAGCCAACACAAATGTGTATTTTGATTACATCATGGAAATACATTCCACTCGAGGGAAAAAGATATTTCCGAAAATCTAACAAACGAAAGTTGTCCTTTGAAATTTAGTCTTGTTTGCAGTGAATAGGTCCTAAGATTTCAATCATACGCAACAAACAATCCCAATGGAAAAAAATCTATGACATCCCTTTGAATTTTTTTAACTGAAGTCCACATATATGCTACCATATTAGTGAATTGTTCTCATGGCAATTCAATGCACTGGCATTGTCTACTTTAAAACTAACCTATATGTACTTATTGCGCTTGATCTCCCTATTTTAGTTGACACACCAACTATGCCAGCAAGGCACTATGTATTGTGCACCAAGCACAAATCCCATTGAGAATTTAAATATTTTTCACGTATTTTTTCCAAAACTAACTCCTTATATATGGGGAGCAATCTGCCCAAAATATTTTATTATGAGGCAAAGATGCAATTTTCGACCATACCTAATTTTTGTGCATATAAGTAAAACAAGCATAATATCAAATACGAACAATTGTACTAAGACCGTAATTGAAAGATATTAACGAAACCCTTAATTTAGTCGACGGATATCTCAATAAGTAACCAAGGTACAAGTTCTGACACAGTTGCATATGTGCCAGACTTAATTCATCGATAAGGAATTAATCCTTAAATAGATGATGTGTCTCCACCTTGTGCTCGTGCAACATGAATCAATCACCGGACGCTAAGAGATGCATGATTTGCTACTGAAGCGAGGATCAACCTTGCTCCAGATCGATTAAAAAAAGCGATCCTAGAATCTCGCCTCCGGATTGGTAAATATATCGATTGAACATATTGTTTCAGCGCTAGGGCATCAAATCTCGCCTCCAACATCGATAAAAAAAAGTGATTGCAGTTTTGAGGCTAGGGCATCAGATCATCGTTGTCGTCGAGGAGTCCAGGATGTGGCGGCCACGCTGTGGAGACAAAACAGGAAAAAGGTAACTGCGAAGGGACATGTTATCGATACATTATAAACTCAATTATCTGATAAAATATGATATTATCAAAGTCATATGATATTATTCAAACTATATTCATTTCGTATTCGGGCGAGGCATCAATATTCTTAGCACGCATGTCCCATTATCAATACTAGTTAAATACCCGTGCGTTGCAACGGGAGAACAAAAAACTAAATATGATCGAATGATTTATTGTTTAATCGTTGTGAGATCGTGGTTTTTTGACACCTCCGGCTATAATATCACTCTTCCTCTTATTTGCGGAATGTCTTCTTCGGTATGGCTGTTGGCTATGGCTATTATTGCTCTATTAGACCATCCCATGTCATTAGCTTCTCAAATTTAGGTAAATCAAATTTGTTACGGAGTATATGATTATTGTCGCCTTCATCGTTTCTATCACATTCCATGTTCCATCACATTCTACGCTCGTCAAACTGTACCTGTGCCTCCTTCTCTCGTGCTGCTCAGTACCTCCGACCAGAAAATGTCAGCCCCGAGCAAAGCCATGCTTTAAGTTGTTGAAATTCAATATTCGTAGTGAGGAGTGCCATGATTTACAGGGAAAAGAGGAACGTGCATGTTGTAGATTGGTGGCGTCAATGCTCGCCTATTTGAAAAAAAAAATTGGTGCCGCTGATCACCTCTTTTAGGATCCGGGAGGTGGTTGCAGCTAGGAAGTTGGATTTTGCTAGAGTCGTGAATGATGACCTCAATTAACGGAAAAGTACAATTCCAATCGAGTTGTTTTTCTTTTATTAGGTACTTTGTGTAATTCGACGTATACCTGTTACTCTCTTCTTCTTCCTCTAATAGAAAATCGTCAAACTCCTGCCAATATTTCGAAAAAGAAAAAGAAAACCTGGTGTAGATCAGTAGAGAGAATATCTCGGTTTTTACATAGAGAAGGGGTGAGGATGTGACAGGCGACGGTATAAATTAACAACTACGAAAGAATCAAGGGAATGAGCCACGATTATCATACTTCAGTTTGCCTGCCTTAGCAAAACTTATAGGTTACACAAAGCACTGCAATTGTTATATAAGGTATGCAAAGCACAGTTGTTTTATTTCAATCTTTTGGCAGCCAGCCACCATGGATATTGGTCTATTTTTCGTGATTAGGCCCAGATCAATTATTGAGCTATAACATATTTGAGACTTCACCCGAGTAGTTCATATAGAAGATCAGAGGGCATTGTTTGGAACAGCAGATCTCTCTACTTTATTCTAACACATCACCACACAATCCACAAAGAATAATGCAAATCTTATTAACAGCAGAGACAAATGAATTATGGATGGGATAGAAAAGAAGGACCGAAAAGAAAAATCATGCATAGCATCAAAAGTAAAAAAGTCACTGTCCTACAGAAGACATCAACTGACTGGAAATAGAAAGATTGCCCCAAATGACAAGTAATAATTGCAGCTTTTGAAAAAATTCATTAAGCCTCTATACATAACACTATCTTTATGAATGATTCCTATAGTTTTTGCTAGACTCTCAAGGGGCACCACGACTGCAACAAGTCTGTATATAGGCTAGGTAAGATCCAAAATTTGAAAATATCATGTTATATAGATTTTGGTGAATACATGTATAAATGAATAAAAGAGCATTGACAGTTGACACCTGAGAAAATCTTCATAGAAATTTTGGTGGACCGTCAGCTCCGCTTAACATAAGCATACATCAAACCCAGCTTGTTTCAAATACAATTTAATGAATACTCCTCAGTACCTATTTTGTTATCACATAGAAAAACAATTTACTCACATAATCTGAAGGCCCATATAGATTGACTACGCTCATTCTCTGAGATCTAAAGTAATTGAAAGGCAGACTTTTGACCCTCATTATCTTGCATGCTTCTCAAATCCATTTTAAATTACAGTTATTTCCATATCAACACAAAACTATCCCCAATGAGCTTCATATGAAACATTGTTAAAAAACCTGTAGCTGTCCACAGCCTATTTGAGTTATCATTAAATGTTTTGTTGTAATCACAATCACAACACAGATCAGAGATCGGAGATCTGTTTGAAAGGGGAATTACTCCAAGGAGATTGAGGCTAACATCAATAAGATAAGAGGAACCGATCTAACAAAAAAAGAGGGTAGAAAAAGTGAGGAGATGGCCTTCATACCTACATAACTGTGGAGAGAACTTGGAGTGGCAGGATCTTGATGCAGTCACAGCGTGATCGTTTGTTCTTTGTACTGTATAAGTATCAGCAACGGCAATCAGCGGAACTGGCAACAAAAACGAAGTAAAGCAGCAAAAGATGAAGCAAGCTCCACCGATTCTTACATGTATAAGAAATCAAGATCCAATCAATGAAGACAAGAAGATCCCACCTCCACTGTTTCCTCTTCCTGATATACGTCCATCTAGTATTCTCCACCATGCTTCTCCAAATTGACCATTCATCTAGCCATCATATCTCCAAGGCCGAGCTCGACCAAGCCCTCTATGTTTCTCCTCCCTACCATCCCATGGACGATGTCCTCCCAGTCCCTATGGCCGAGATACTCCCGTAGCTGTCCCCATGTCCATGCTCCACGGATCCCAGCACATGTCTCCTCACCGTTCCCTAGGTCGAGCTCCTTCCACCACCGTCCCCATGCCCCTAACTCTCTGATCCCGGCTTCCTCAGTCGACCTCCCCGCCAGTTGAGGTCCTAGATATGGCGGACCAGCTGCCTGCGGTGGACCGGTGGCGGCACCGTCTCGAAAGGGGAGACACCAAGCGCGACCTAGACGGGAAATGGCGCCGTCCTGGATCAAGCGAGAGGCGGAATGGTCGTTGTTGACGGCGCTAACTGTAGATCGATTTGTGAGCGACGCAATCGTGTGTGGTGGCGGCCTGGCGGGCTCTCGGCGTTCGGGGGCAACGAGAGCGTGGAGATGAGTTTGTTTGTTGGGGCGATGAACCTGACAGGTGTCCTCATGCGTACTGATAGGTCGGGTTGGTAACCAGATTAGCGCTAGCGAACCAGATCGCACATAATCACCCATTATCTAGTGCGGTGGCATTTACGTAATTAGTTATAAGTGTGACACCAACGACGGACTCTCCTTTAATAGTAAAGATTCTTAACACTCATGTCCCAATATTTAATAGTCAGACAATAATAGTACTCTTGTTGTCACCTGACATGCACATGCACAAAGCTAAAGCCGTATCGGTCAGCTAATTTTGAGTTTTTTTCTAATGACCGATAAGCTTGGAGTTTCTATGGCATGCACATGGCCATATCGCTACTGCTTTCTCGTTAAATCTACACATAAATTAATTTTGGACAGGCTGCTATATTTGAGTTCGTGCGTGAAAGTAAGAGACATCGACATAGATTAAGTATACAACAATTAGTACTACCTCCGATCCATATTAGTGGGCACAACTTTGTCTAGATACACATGTATCTAGTCTAAATATTTAACTAGATACATATGAATTTAGACAAAGCTATGCCCACTAATATGGATCGGAGGGAGTACATATTTTTTGACACGCTAATGTAGATAAGTTTGTTACATCGTGCACTCCTAAAGAAATTTCAGACTTACATGATACTATGTACGTACGGAGTAAAAAAAAGACACTGGATTAAACGGCCCTTGATAGCTAGTATACTGTACACACATTCTTTTTTAAATCGGAAACATGTTGTGGGAGATGCATAGTGGTTTTGCACCAATGGTACAACAGACTTGGCAAGATTAAGGGAAGGCGACAACCCTTGCCGAGCTACAGAATAAGCTGTCCACTATTTTGGGTCTGCTTACTAGATGGGTTGGGAGACGTTTGGCAATGTCAAAAGTGAGCCACATTATCTTTGAGGTGAGCTTGAGAGACTACAAGCAGATCCATTGAGACTCGGCCCCTCACATGCGGAGATCAAAGTCAGTGATCAGATAGTGGAGTTAAATCATAGAGAATAAGTTTTGTGGCAACAAAGATCTAGGATCCAGTGGCTAACAGCCAGAGACAAGAACACTAAAAAATTTCATATGTGGGCTAGCCAATGGAAGAAGAAGAACAAGATCACAAAGTTGAAACAGTAGGATGGTACGGTTATAGAAGATGCCCATGAATTGGGTAGGGCCACGACGGACTTTTATAAATACTTATATAGATCGGAGGGGACACACAATATGGAGGCGATGCTGCAAACTGTGCCGGTAAAGGTTACCACCGAGATGAATGATGGGCTGCTTAAGCCATTTATGGAGAATGAGATTAAAGAAGCTCCTTTTGATGAGATGTTTCCTACCAAGGCTCCTGGACCGGACGGCTTTCAAGTGCATTTTCAGCGACATTGGGACCTGTGTGGGGAAGCGGTGACCTCAGCGGTTTTGAGGTTTTTACGAGGGGAAGATGATCCCACGTTGATAAATAACACGTCTATCGTGTTGACACGGAAGGTGGCGAGCCCTGAAGAACTGGGCCAGTTTTGACCTCTCAGTCTATGCAATGTGATACACAAGATCGCTTCGAAGGTGCTAGCAAATAGATTGAAGGGCGTATTGCCGGAGATTATCTCGGAGGAGCAGTTAGCGTTTGTGCCGGGACGGATGGTTACATACAATATCTTTACTATTAAATGGGAGTTCGTACGTACGTAACGATGGCAGAATCCTTCGTCCAACATCCTTCGTCCGCCATCGCTACGATGGGCCGGCCCAACAAACCGTGTCGAAGTTCGTTCACTTCGTCATTCGTCACGCCCCCACACCACACGAGCACTCCTCTCTCTCTCCTCCTCCCGCACCCAGCCGCCCTCCTTCCTCTCTCTCTTCCTCCTACGGCCCTTCTCCCCATCATCTGGTGCCTCTCGCACCTCCTCCTCCAGCGCTTCTGACGCCGGCCGCCGGATCTGGCCGTCATCGCCTCCACCGCGCCGATTCGTCCGTCACCGCCTCCATCTCGATTGTCCCAGTTCTTGGGGGCATGGAGGCCCGACGCCCTCCCCAGACAGAGAGCAAGAGAAGCGGAGGCGCGGCTCGAGATCTGGGCATAGAGGCCTGGATCCGACCTACCCACTTAATCTTCCTTTTTCGTGATTTAGTTTTTGTTCTGGGTCAAGTTTTGGTTGAATATTATGTGTTCTTCCGCTCAGATCTTTTGAATTTCATAGCTCCTATTCATCTCTATGACATTGTTTCTATTTATCCCCATACTCTGGTATTTGCTAATACTGTCTAAATTTCTTCTTCTTGCAGGAGTTCGGAGATCAAGCATATGATTGCCTTATCCTGTCGCCGCAGATGAAGGGGATCGCAAGTCATGCCAACTCTCCTGCCCTCTGCTTCCTAGGTATACAGACAAGCATGCACGTAAGAATGGATATAAAATCCTATTTGCTTTGTTGCTTGCAAAAATTATTGATGTTGTCTTGTTTGTTATACTTTGTAGGGGATACCTATAATAACCTGAAGTGTGCCAAGGAGTGTCCAAGGATTGAGCTGAGGGGAGAGCGGTGGCGTTTGTACAATGAGCTCATTGAGCTGAGGGGAAACATCAGGGTATTCTAACGGGCTGGCTTTTAAGTCCTTGTGAGTCTAGGTGTTCGAGGTCATCATTATTTTCTATTCAACGTTCTGAAGTAGTACACAATTTTCCAATAGTAGTATAACACATCTTTGCTCGATCCATCATAGTTTGCGACCAAAAGCACACTGTAGTGATCACAATTGATCAAACACCATGACTGTAGTGTTAACCACTGGTGGTGCAAGCAAAAAAAAAAGAACCAGTTACAATCATAGTGGTGTTTTTGTCCAAGCTAGACATGTAGGTACTCCATAAAGGCATAGTACTCGGGGGATTATCCCTTCACTTTGCGACACTTGACGAGTTCGCATTTTCTTTTGAAATTTGGTATACATCTATCATTCTATTGCCATAGATGGGGTGATTTCTGCATTTTAGATGGGCACACTTGATCTTTAACAATGTAATGTCATGCAGTATCCCTAATAAGCTACCAAATTATCAACGGCTTGTTATTTTGTTGCTCGACTTTATTTGGAATAACCATCTTACAATTCTTCTTTTTTACAGTTGGAAAAAAGAAGGTTGTGAAGATTCACAGTGAATTATTGAGAAATAGAGTTGTCCTTGCGATATGATTATCTATCAGGATGCTACTATGACAAAGATGATACTACCTATGTAGTATCCTGTATCTTTCGGCTGATGTTCTTGTATGCTGTAAGTGCACGCAGCAGGCATCCCTAAGATGCTTGCTCCTACCACTGGCATTTCTGTGGACCAACATCGTAAGAATAGGTAACTTGAATCACTTGGTCAAGGATAACCCAAACCACTAAACCAGCCCATTGATTGTGTTAGTTGCATGACTACAATTGATCTTACCCAAAGAACATGTGAATACATGCTAATTGTGAAATCGCTTGCTGTGTGATGTGATAGACATGTATGCTTAAACCGCTCACTGTTTCTCCTATTGTAGGTGGCTCCTTGCGAGCATATATCCACTCGGGATGGTTAGTTGGTTACAACGCTGGACGGACTTCAAGATGGAGTGCCCAACTTGCAGACGCTCTCTACTGCCAGCCTAGAGGAGCGATCCTTTGTACAACATATAATTAACAAAAAGCTTGGACAGCTTATACAAGGTGTTGCAACGTTACAATGCTTGCTTCCAGTATACAGAAAAGCAGGTTTGTATCCCACAAATTCACCGTTCTGTGCTTTCTTATTTATGTAGGTTGGAATTGAGGTGCAATAAGGCAAGGCTACAACCATGGTTGATTTCTCAAAGATAACTGTACAATTTATGCTTTCAGTTTCAGATCTTGTGATGTACAAAATATTTGATGACATGCTATCTAAAACAGAACCATTCCCCTAATGGAACCAAGTAATGTATTTTAATTTAAATCATTCAGACTCCCATTGGTACAAATGTTCTACTATTACAAACATATCGGGAATGATGATGTGGTTCGAATGAATGTGATACTTGTTTTCAGGTGGGCATCAGCATGATGATGGAAGAAGCAAGGGACAGTGGGGGTGAGAGACCCAACACCTGCGGTTTTCCTGAGGTCCCTGCTTCGCCTACCACCTGCATTACTTCCCGGTTAGGCTGCAAGACAGTGATCCACAAACCAAACAAGAAGGTACAAAATACTTGCAACTTTGTTAGCATTCTCGTTATTTGTGTAATTCTGGCAACAACATATCTTTGAACTTGCCTTAGTTACTTGCAAGAAGAATAGAAACGTTATTGGAAACGTCATTAGTCATTCCCAGGATTCTCTTTTACGCATTTTCTTAATCTGTTATTGACTCCCCTCCTCCAGAATGCAGTATACACATGCCACCCTGACGTAGATTCAGAGTGCTGCCATTTACACATGGACCTTTGGGTAGCCGGATATCTCTGTTTCGTGATAAAATAGTGTCAGACGGTTATACTTAATGCGTAGTATTCTGAACTTAAGAGAAGATTGTTTGCTAATGCACTAACGAAATTATCAGTGCTAATAGCCTCAAGTAAGATTATCAGTGCTACTAGCTAACCAGAGATTGCTCGTATCTGGGTTGCACGTTCCATTGTACATGAGTGTTGGCGGATGATCTAAAAGGAGCATATTTTGATTGTAGAAATTGCTTGGTCCTCTCATTGGAGAACTTTTGGAAACTGATGCAGCGATTGTTAGTTACAACCATGAAATCGTATTTAATCATTTTATCACAATGCCCAGTCTTTTCTGCAAATGCTCCAGCTACCTATTCTTATTCTTCTCTTCTTCGCCTCCACCAGCGTCCATCCTGGCGGCTCATTGTAGATGAAGGTGAAGGCGAGCAGAGGCAGTTGTAGGTGAAGCACTGAAGCCGATTGAGACCATTATGTAGAAACCGATTATGTATGTTTGAGGTGTGGCATAGCAACACATGGGGTCGGGGGAGCGAGACACCGTGCAATAGGGATGATTTGTGCCACAGAGTATTAGAGAGATTTATGTGTTGTGTGAGCCTAAGATATCACCCGAATAAGGCTTTTTCACATTTATTACAGATTTTTTATGGTGCAAGGGTAAAAAGAATATCACAACATAGTTTATTCCGCGACAACGCACAATTACTTAGCTATGAACTTTTTATTATTTCATTCTTTTGGGGATCATGAACGGAAGGCAGATTGATTTTGTGGAATTTTAGGAAGAAACAGTGATGTCGGATGGGACATAAATCGCGAGTTTCACACAACAGGACTTCTGGGTATATCTAAACTCACTTAATTTTAGGCAACCAACATTGCTGGTGTCGCACAAGAGATCTTAGCTAATAAGAGATGGGTGGTTAGGCTATTGCATTTTATTAACAATACATCCTATAACATTAACTTTATACATCCTATTAACAATACATCCTATAATACCTATTTTTATATAGGCCCAAATTTTCACATGTATCACATTTACATGTGAAGCGAAGGAAGAACCCGAGAGACCGTAGCAACGCACGGGCATTCAGCTAGTTATACCTATTTTTGAGTGCTTGCATTCTATGAAGCGTAAAAGAGTCAAGGATTTGCATTTTGTTAAGCTCAACACCGAATGGCATTGCGGTGCTGCTTGTGGTATAGGCTTCGTCCTCGGATCTGAAACTTCAGGTCCGTGTGTATTTTCATATCTTGGAGAATTACTTCTCCTTGTGATCTGATCTAAGATCAAGTGATCCTTGCTATTTAAAGTGTTTAGTTTTGCGGTGAGAGATCCTTCGCTAAGACCACGGCCATTCATTAGTTATCTCAAATAAAAAAGAGCACTATCGGGTTTGTCAGGGAAGGTGTAGTCAGATTGGCATCTGGCAAGCCAAATTCTTCCTCGTTAGACCACGGCCCACGAGGCAAGAGCTGGCCCGGAACCCAGGCCCGGCCCATCAGCCCGCCTCAGCCCATGAACCAGTAGTCGTCTCCCATTACCTCCTTCCTGGTCCACACGTCGGTCCTCATAATATCTCTCTCCTCTCCTCCACTCGTCGTCGTCGTCGAGCTCATCCATCATCTCCGGCGAGCCCAGATCCATCCCCCGCCGGCCACCATGTCTTCCGTCTTCAGCGGCGACGAGACCGCCCCCTTCTTCGGCTTCCTCGGCGCCGCCGCCGCCCTCGTCTTCTCCTGTAAGCACCCCTTCCTCCCCAGATCTCAGATCGATCCATCCATCCACACGTGTCTTCTCCTCGCTGACTGACTCCGATACCGTGCAGGCATGGGCGCGGCGTACGGCACGGCCAAGAGCGGCGTGGGAGTGGCGTCGATGGGGGTCATGCGCCCGGAGCTGGTCATGAAGTCCATCGTGCCCGTCGTCATGGCCGGAGTGCTCGGCATCTACGGACTCATCATCGCCGTCATCATATCCACCGGGATCAACCCCAAGGCCAAGCCATACTTCCTCTTCGACGGCTACGCGCACCTCTCCTCCGGGCTCGCGTGTGGGCTCGCCGGGCTCGCCGCCGGCATGGCCATCGGAATCGTCGGAGACGCAGGGGTCAGGTATGGAAATCGCTTGTCCCTTCCGATGGCTTGATCAGAGTGTATCCCTTGAACATGCACTTCCGATGGCAACCATGCTAGTGGTGGATTTATTTGTGCTTTCGGAATGAGTCTTAGATGTGATCTGAGATTTCATCATCATCACAAGTCCTTTATTAAGAGCCCTGACGAGTTATGGTCCCTTTGCACCGTCTAAAGCTATTTTACCCACTCTTTCTGAATTTTGCCTAGATATCAAGGTGTCTGTTTATGGTTCCCTGCATACGTTAATTTCCTTGCCTTGTGCCATCCTTCACCATGCAAATCTGAAAGCAGACATGCAAGTGATGGGTTCATTGGTGCTTCTGGAATATCTCTTTGATGTGATCTGAGATTTCGTAATCAGAAGTCCTTTGTTAGGAGTATGGGCTGTGATCCCCTTTACGCTCTATAACTTTTTCAACTAGTTTCTTATGGAATACTTATGGCTTCTTCTATCTTGACACAATGGCCATATCTGTTATGACAATCATACTGTTTGGTTTACATACATGGTTGCTTCTCATTTAGCTAGATTCTATCACTCATTTTTGTTTGCACCTGGAGCTTGGTTGTACACTAGGTATGTTCCTACAGAGGGGGAATCAGTACAATAGCATTGTAGCCAGTAGCTTAGCTTTTTATTTCTTTTCATTGCCAGTGCGTACTACTGGGTTTTGTTCTTTTGTTATCACAAGAGGTGCCTTCTTGTATTGGCAGAGCAATCTTTGTTCAGATAACCACCTTTCATTTGCATGCTCTAAAGATAATGATTTGATTCTGTTTTACCTTTTGCCTCCTCTGCAGGGCCAATGCGCAGCAGCCAAAGCTGTTTGTGGGCATGATCCTCATCCTCATCTTTGCCGAAGCCCTTGCTCTCTACGGCCTTATCGTCGGCATCATCCTCTCCTCCCGTGCCGGCCAGTCTCGTGCCGATTAGAAGAAGTCCTATGCAAGAACAGAGCACACAGTCGATAGCACCATTGCATTCTATTTCAAAGGGTTGATTTCTTCCTAGAGACTGTTTTGGCCTTACGTCAAGGTTCTTCTGTGTTCATGCGAACATAATGTGGGGTGGGATCATAGAGATCTCCACGCTCTCCATCTCTCCATCTTCTGTAATTTTATTCTGTCGGTAACAAAAAGCTATGTGTATTTACTACTCGTATCTAGCGTCTTTTGTTGCTGTTGTTGCGCTGTTGTATTTTTAATTTGGAATAATAGTCGGCAATGGGCCGTCTGGGACACAATGAATGAATAAGACCGCTTCACTTTTGTTTCTGTGTAACTCAAAGTCCACACTCATTTCTTTGCAGATTTGCAGCTTTGTATGTTGCTTGTGATGATCTATGTGGCTGTATTTGGTGATGCCAGACATGCAGCACAATGATACACCTCTACAGATTAAAAAGGCAAAGACAGCGTTGGCTGCTACTTTGCTTATGAAAAATGAAATATGTTTCCCAAGTTGAATTAATCTCTTTCCTTTGTAAGAACATGGTTTAAAGTTCGAGAAACTTTGAATTTTTTCCTTGGTGAGGTATATAGAGTACAAAATGTGGTCATGTTACTAGCTCTATGTTCTAAATTAATTATCGCAGTTTTAGCAAACCAACACAGGTTTAGCAAACCAACCTTAGGTTGGATGTTAGCATGGTGGTTATACCCTCAGCCCCAGCCCAGCAGAGTTCAAACCCCAGGTTTGACATCTGTGTGTTGCATTTATAATTTCTTCAGTGGGAGGCGACATCTGTGTATTACATTTAGGTGGAATTTTCTTCAGTGGGAGACGACGTTCCCGTCGACAGCGAGACGCCCGTGGTGACTTCGTCAATCTCAAGACTTGATATGTCGGCTTAGTATTTCGGAGGTGCTCATAGGTATAGGGTGTGCGTGCGTGCATTCATAGGTGTGAGTGTATGCGTGTGTATGTGAGTGGCTGTGTTTGTACTGTGTTTCGCAAAAAAAAAATTGTCGCGGGTCTAATACAACTTTTGTACTAAATCTGCCACAATTAGTTTGGAAAGGAGGGAGTAGCAAAATATCCAGTTGCACCATCTTGTTTATTTATTTTTAAACAAGGCCAAAAAATTGTCATTTCAAAAAGAGGAGGTTGCTCAGCCAACCTGCTGATTTGTTACATAAAAGATACTAACTAAGAAGAAAACATCGTTGCGGGTAGGGATGTAAACGGATCAGATTGCATCAGAATTTTTCTATACCATATCGTTTACCACATTTTTTCACCGGATTAGGAGCGGAATGGATAATAACCGGATGCGGATTCGAATTCAGAACGGAAACGGCGCAGATTCAGAACGGAAACAAAATTAATCGGATAGATACACGCATTGGATTATTCAGATTAAAACCATTGGATAATCCTATTTTATTTTCGGATAATCCATATTTTCAGAAATTATCCTATCCGTTTACATCCCTAGTTGCGGGTGCATAATGGCTTCATGGTCATCATTTTCCACCAGCGAGCGACGAATTTCATGGCTGACAAAGCGGCGCAAAAGGCCACGAGGAGCCATCCGATGACCATGCCAAGCAATCAACCCTAAGTGTCGCGGCATCACTTCGACTATAAGGACGTTGTCATTGATACAACACTTGGGTCTAGATTTTCCCCCAAAGTTGTCTCGAGAGAAGGAACGAGAGCATCACTTCTTCAACGCCTACAAGAATGACATGCGGCTAAGAGCGCCATCGTTGTTAGCTTCGGCCGCTGGCTAGGGACAAGGATTTCGCCTCACTCTCTTGCTTTGGGAACCTTGATCCCATGCAGTTGACCGGACATTGTAACCAAGCACCACCACACGTGACACCACCTCGTCGCCCATCCGCAGCTCGCCTCTCCTACCGTCGTCACCATGACATTCGAATTGACAACCCATCGCATCGGGCTACCTCACACCCACGGCCTCGAGTACCACAGGACACGCCACCCTAGCTGTCATGTGAGGTACATGTTTAGATCGTGCCGACGATTTATGTTGGTCACGACTACGGAGATTAGAGAGGAGGGGCAGCGGCTAGGGTTCCTGCCCAAGCCGCTCCCCTGGGAGAAGGGGGTGAGAATAATATTTCTTTCTTCGTGCCATAATCACTGAAAAATGTCTTTTTTACACATGACATAAAAATATATTTTTTTTCGTGAAACTTCCGGTAGGAACATAGAATGTTCGAATGTAAATACGAAAAAAAATCGTTTTTTTACATTTTAAAATGCGTTTTTTGGTAGTGGGTGTATCTACGGAGCCCGGATACGTGAGATTCTTTATTTGCTTCAAGAAAGAAAAAAAAACATGTGTATCACTCGTGAGGATCAGTGCGAGTTTGGAGCAAAGTACGAGTCGAAGTGGATTTCGGAACAAGAACCCTAGACTAGAGCAGTAGAGAAGAAAGGACAGAAACAGAGCTCACTCCTCGATCGCCACCGGCGGCCGCATCAAGAGCTCACCCGATGGAGTACGCGGCGGCCGCGGGCACCGGAGGCTACTACTACTACCCGCCGGCACCGCAGCCGCAGCCGCAGACTCTCCGCCGCCGCCCCCGCCCCGCCGCCCGCTGGGTCAAGCAATGGATCCCGCAGGATCTCGCGTCCCCCGGCTCCAAGTGCGCCCTCTTCAAGTGGGTCAGAGGTACCACACTCATTCCCACCCTAAGAATCTTCCATTTACTTCTGTTGAAATGTTGTTCATGTTCTCCTGAATTATTCAACAAATTCAGTCTCCGTTGCTACTAATCAGCAATCTGCTTCTCGGTCGCAGAGGACGTGTACAAGAACCTGAAGGAGAACGGCGGAGGCACCGTGGGCAGGCAGGAGCCGGAAGCGGCGCCGCCGCGCAAGAACGAGCCGGCCAAGGAGATCCTCTTCCTCTGCAGCTACGACGCCTGCGGCAAGACCTTCGTCGACGTGGCCGCCCTCAGGAAGCACGCACACGTGCACGGCGAGAGGCAGTACATCTGCCAGGAGCCCGGCTGCGGGAAGGTAACCTCCAGCAAAAGCAAATTGCCTTCAAACTTTACCTATGCATATACACTTCCGTTGGCGAACTTGCCTGCAATTTCACGGTGAAATGGTTTAAATCTCTTTCTTTCCTCTGTTTTGCATAATTATTATTGACGTATTTAAGGCCAGTTTTTTGTTACACTGCAACTTTACATACAAGTCTTTCGGTTGTGTGCTATATTGATTTTGTGATCCAAACAACTGTTACATGTATGTTCACTGTTGATGGGAGAATAGGGTTCCTAACTACTCGACTGGTTTTTTTGTACAGAAATAATGAGTGCTTTTCTGTATGTTTCGCAGAAATTCGTAGATAGCTCCAAGCTGAAGAGGCACCATCTTACCCACACAGGACAAAAGGATTTTGTTTGCCCACAGCCAGGCTGTGGTAAGGTACGGATTCACAGGGTTCCTGTTTCATGGCAGCATTTTCCGCTGCTATTTCTCACTTTACAACTTATGATTTTTAGTTACAATGTTCTTCTGTCTAATGCTGCTGTGGAACTAGGTGGCATGTTAATTCTATCTAAATCAACATGTTGGGCTGATCAGATTAGATGAGCTTGATGAAATTTCCCCTGATCCCTCAAGCTAGTTTTATGTTTGTGAATTCGACTGCTATGTGATTGGTTTGGAAACAAAAATACTGCAAATGCTAACGCTTTCTTATTGGTGAATCCTTTCACTATGGAACAATTTTACATGTTCTAAGTTCTAACAAACAAATCTTCTGAATTTCAGGCCTTCTCGCTGGATTTTAACTTACGTGCACACCTCAAAACGCATGCCGTGGAAAATTATCATGTATGCCCATTCCCAGCATGTGGCAAAAGATTCACAAGCGATTTCAAATTGAAATGCCATATCAAGACACATGAAAAGGTATGTTGCTACAGCACGTTGGCTTCTATGTTCATCTCTTAGATTATCTTTGCCTTCTGTTCATGCTAACTAATTTATAACCCCATTTCATAGTCATATCAGAAATATATTTAAATAGGATTGGACTGGTAAATTTGCCTTCACCAACTATTTTCCTCAGCAAAGCTCTGCAATGCCAAACTGCCCCATAGACTCTAATGTATCATTCCAACATCTATGCAGCTGCTCATTTTGTCCTTGCATTATAAGTTACTAGTAGGTTGCACGTGCTTTGCACGTTTATATTTGTACTTGCATTTATCAGTGTGACTCACATCGGCACTCTAGGAAAATAACATGCTAAAAATTATACATGATCATTACTATGAATGTCCCCACTTCGTTATTTGTAAGTTCGACCGCTTGTCATCTCCGATTCTACATTAAGCTACCATCATTTCCAAGGGTACACAGTACCAAACTACAAAACCGTGAGCACCAACCTATGACATTGCACACACATTCTCCAGGAGCAGTGGCGCCTCCTGTTAACTAAGCGGTTACCTCCCGTGTGGTAAAAAAAATAAGTAAGAACCTCCCGCCATCCTATGCAGTGATGGTGACTCTGCTTGACAAGATACATGGATAAGTACGAATCTATCATCTTATACAAAATTCTATCATTGGTTCATCATGGGATGTATTTTGTACTACTGCAAAGCTAAAAAAAAACTGTAACATTTTACTGAAATTAGCCGTCAAATTAGCACATTAGAGACCACACATGTATTTACAAAATGAACATGTACTTAGGAATCGAGAGCACCATGTGTAATATAGGATGGACCTATAACATTTGTACCTCGTTTTGTAAGAAATTCATCAATTGATGTATAGGTTTATATTTGAATATTCGTACTTGTGTCTAGTTCAAAAGGCAACGCATCTATCCCTCTCTGTGAAAGAAATTAATTATTAGTTGCAAGCTAGAGCAAAGTAGACATTTCCCAAAAATACAACCGACTCTAAATCAAAACTGGAATTTTTTTACTTGCGTCTAATTGAAGAGCAGCACTCCTACCACTTAGTCGATAACATATTTGGACCAACGTAGGACAAAGTGGACAGCTGGTAATACAACTACCCTGTTGATGGGGACGATGATCTAGAGCGGACATCAACTATTTGTATGCAAAACTGCTCACACGTGGCAGTAGTAATGGTGCCGTGTGTTCTTTTGTCTTTGCAAGAAAGTACTCCTAGTAGTACTGTACATGTTTGTTTACAACAAACCAGATCTCAGGTGGGATCGATTTTGTCATGTGGGCCCGCAAGTAAAAGCTACTCTACGGAAGAAGGTAGAACATGCAGGCGTCTTGGACACTCCTCTTGAAGTTTCCAGCGGCTTCGGTTGTGCACGCTCGCGCGCGGCAAGGTAGGCTGGCGAATCCCAGCTTTTCCAGCCGTTCGATCCAGGGAGCTGTGACACGATGAGCGGCAGATATGAGTGCTAACTTGCTAACGAACGGCCCTGATCTCGCAGAGTGGGCTTTAGCGGGAAAGTTGGAGGTGAGAGTGTAAATCCAAATTCAAACACTCGTGTACTATATAGTGGTATAGATGTTTGTAGTGCCTTCTTTATTCTGTAGTGTTAGTAGAATTCATGAGATCTAAGGCTGAGGATTACATCAAAAAGCAATTTCCTTCTATGTTTATTTATTTATTTTTATGTCAGTTGATGGCCATTCTTAACAGACTAGGAATTATGCTGTTTATCATGAAAGTAGGACTGTTCCATGAAGTTCTGCTGTGCATGTTTAGTTTTATCGCTGACATACTTGATCCACCCGGGAACTTTGTTAATTGTTGCCTAAATGGAATTACGGTCATACAATCGAGGAATACCTGAGACATTTAAGTTGCAGTGTGATCTAATTTGTCAGTTTGTCAGATTAGTGCCATATTGATTTACTATAACTATCTCAACTAGATAATCATTCGTTAAAATGCCCATAGTGCCAAACTTGTATTATGCAGCTTGCAAATGCTTATATGAATCTTGGCACAATCTCATGTTTTTTGTGTGTCTATTATTACTTATTGTGTCTTTTTGGCCATGATGCAGACTGGATCTCCTATTGCGGTGCAATATATGCCACCAGCAGAAAAACCACAAAGCATCATAAAGCCTTCCATACAAGCATTTCAAAAGCCTCCTGCGCTAGCACTACCAAGCTTTTCTGCTGAGCGCCCTCATGTCTGCCCCTACGAAGGCTGTGGGAAAGCCTACATCCACAGTTACAAACTCAACCTCCATCTCAAGACTCAGCACCCTGAGCACAGCCAAGAAGACAATGGTATGTTCGCAGCACCTGCAGGCGAGTATAACTATGCTGAGGCTGGTGACCTTGCACCAAACCCGAAAAGAAGCAAGACAAACCAAGCACACAAGGCCCCTCCATCTAACGCCTACAATGTGAAGGTTTCCAGCAGAATGGGTGTTGATACCAGTGGTGCGAAGAACCAGTGGCCAGGCAAGGGCATGTATGACGATGACAGTGAAGAGACAGAGGAAGATCACGGTGGTAACAACGTGGAAGATGGCTGGAGATACGGTAACCAGAATGCTGATGATGAGGAAACAGAAGAAGATGAAGACTAACTGAACATTCAGCCTTTTCATTTTTACTAGCCTCCTGCTGGAGCGTGCGACCTAGGTTGATTAGATGCGGTTGCCTACTTCCTTTTAGTAGTTTTGGTGTATGCTGAAAACTAGCAATGAATGGAAACTGTGTGTTTTCATTGTGGTAGAACTAGATGGCGTGTGAACAGACAGTCACTGATGTTGTTTGGTCATTTTGTTGAGATGATTCATTTATGTGATATATCTGGCTCCACCTTGTGGTAGTTAATATTTTCTGGATGGTGATGAAGCTATGCTAGATATTTCCTTCTTTTCTGCTTTTAGTTGCACTCTTTTCTATTCAAACAGTGATTTATACCTGTTGCCTGGCCAAGAAGCTTAATTACATAGAAAGGTATTATGCCGCATCACACGTGGTGATTTAGCTGGCAGAGCATGACACTTGAGTAATGGTTAATTAATGTTCTGTTTGTTTTGTAGAAATTTGCGGATAGCTCCAAGTTGAAGCAGCACCACCGCACCATCTTATTCACACGGGAGAAAAAGATTTTATTGGCCCACATCCAGCATGTCATAAGGTATGTCTTCAGAGTTTGTATTGCGTGGTAGCATTATTTGCTTTTAATTCTCACCATACAACTTACATTTTTAGTTATGGCTGTTCTTCTGTCTGATGGCGCAGAACTAAGTAGTGGCATGCTAATTCTATCAAACTTAACATGTTTTGCATTTGATTAGATGAACTTAATAGAACATCACCTGATACCTCAAGCTAGTTTTATATTTATAAATTTAGTTATTATCCCAAACTATTGCTCATTTTAGAGCTTCTAATTTCCACAATGTGACATCTTTCTGTTTGCACATCTAAAAGTGACTGGTTTGAAAACAGAAGTACTGTAAACGATTATGCTTTCTTATTAGTGAATCCTTCACTCTGGTACATGTAGCATCTTCTAACGAACACAACCTCTGAATTCCAGGCCTTCTCTTCTCACTTATGTGGGCACCTGAAAACACATGTTGTAGACAATTATCATTTGTGCCTTTCCCAGCATGTGGCAAAAGATTTACGTGTGATTTCCAATTACAATGACATCAAAGCACATGACTTCCATGTTCATCTTTTAGTTGTCTTTCTTTTCCTCCTATATCACGATCTGATAGGTATGTGAGGAATTTCATTCCAAGTGATCAGGGGAATGAATCCGGACACGTTGATTATTTAGGAAGTGATAAACTGATAATTTCTATGCAATCTGATCTGGTATTCAAGCCATCACTACATATGTTGGGGCGTGGATGGTGATACCCAAAGAAAGGTCGAATTGCCTATGTGGTAGGAAGTGATGCTTAGGACCAAATCTATATGCTAGAAAGAGTGTCTGATACTAATTGTAGGCTGATATTTTTATGTGTGTGCTATATGCATTTGAGGACGTGTTTGAAGGTTTTATACTTAAAAAAGGTTTTATAACGTGGCGTGGTGTTTATAATGTTAAAGGGTTCAATTAAACATATTGTCCCAGATATTTTCTGCTCGAGTTTCCTTCTTCTCGGGTTGGCTAGTAATCATCCATCTTCAGCTACACATGAATTAGCTTCTTGAATTACGTTGTTGTCACTATGGCTAGTGATTTGATTCCTGGGTATTCTTTCTTGTGTACAAGTCAAGACATCATTTTCATTTGTCCAGACAACAAGACCTCATTATTTTTTTGCAAAATATTTTGCCTGGCTGGAATTTGTATGTTCCTTGATGTCTTCAGATATTTTTAGCATATTCAGATGATATTTAAGTTTTTCTGGGTGACATATCTGATATAAGTTATCTGTTTACTCTCCTCAAATGCATGCTGAGTGTTGTACTTGTCAGTCACCCCACCATCACTGTCCTGATGTAAGCCATAGAATGTTGCAGCAACTACACATGAACTCACCCAGCTACGCATGCGCATGACACCTTCGATATATCATCGAAAGCTTGTGAAATATTCGGATGGCTGGCTACCTTCCTTTGCTGCAGCTTTCATTTGGGTATTGGGTAAGCCGCGTCATACAGGATACCTGTGGACTGTCTAAGTGCATCTTTATTTTGTTAAGGTTTCAGTGAAGATGGCTATTTCAACCTGGTGGATGTCAATATCTTACTGAACAGAAAGTGGCAGGTATGGTGGAGTGGTAGATTTCTGTATCTTGCTGAACAGAAGTGGTAGGCGCGTGAAGTTCACCAAGTTTTAGGTTCTTTATAGAGTTGATATATTCCACTTGAGCTGCCACGTTCTTGTTTTATTAGCTACTGTATCATCTATCTCTTGCAAATATATCAACTTGCCAGTTTCGTTTCTTCCATTGCAGTCTATGTATGGAGGCCCCACGATGAGGCTGTGCCCTAATCCTGCATCTATACAGCTGCACACAGAAATAGTAGGTGAAGTTTGGGTGCTGAAATGCATCCACAGGTATCAACATCTATTTTTTTAATACCTTGTTTTTGGCTCTAGAGGCTGGTTTTATTTCAGTAACAGAAAAAAAGAACAGCCCATGGCACATCATAACTGAAACAATCTTGGTTATTGATCCAGTTTGATGGATCTCAAACTGAAGGACAGAAACTGGATTGCAGAAGGCTTTATCTCTGAAGAGCGTGGGCAGAGCCGGCAAGAGGTTGCGGAGAACTGTTTCTACGAGCTTATCAACAAAAGCATGGTCCAACCAGTGGACATTGGC
This sequence comes from Poa pratensis, assembly GCA_947311845.1. Taxonomy (NCBI): domain Eukaryota; kingdom Viridiplantae; phylum Streptophyta; class Magnoliopsida; order Poales; family Poaceae; genus Poa; species Poa pratensis. The sequence continues at coordinate 86,168,965 of CAMZMU010000037.1, read as the reverse complement.
TTTGATGGCAAGGCCCGTGCCTGTCGAGTCCATGACATGATGCTCGAACTTATCATATCGAAATCCGCTGAAGAGAATTTCATCACGATGATAAACGGGGGGCAAACAGTTTGGGAAAGTTCTCATGGTTATATACGACGACTGTCGATCCAGCACATTGACCAGGAGCTTTCAGCAGTATTGGCAAATAAAGATCTTCGCCATGTCCGATCTCTAACAGTAACAGACTCAGACTGCATCAAACATTTGCCTAGTCTCCTTCAGTTTGAAACCTTACCTGTACTAGATTTTGAAGGCTGTGAGGATTTGGAGGAGTATGATATGAATGGTATAGACAACCTGTTCCACCTAAAGTACCTGAGTTTTGGTGGCACAGGCATATCAGAGCTGCCACCAGGAGTTCCGATGCTACAAGATCTAGAGACGCTTGATCTTAGGAATACAGACGTACAAGAGTTACCACCTGGAATTGTTGAGCTTGTTAAGCTACAATATCTACTTACTGCAAGGGATACATATGGTGAATTAGAGGGAAACATAAAGATACCAGATGGGATTGGTAACATGAGGAGCTTACGAGCGATCTCGGGTTTCAATATCACCTTGAGTTCAAAAGGTGCAGTGGAGGAGCTCGGAAACCTGACCAGTTTGAGTCATCTCCATGTAGAGTTGAACGGTAGAAGTAGAGGAACTGAGGAGTACAAAGAGATGCTACTCTCCTCTCTATGCAAGCTTGGTGCCTGTAAACTCCGATCTCTAGAAATATACAGTTATGAAGCAACTCCGCTCGACTTCCTAGATTCTTGGTCCCCTCTGCCATCTTCCCTCCAGCTGTTCTATATGGACACCACCTACTATCTACCGCGAACTCCGAAGTGGATTGCACCGGCACTCACCAGCCTAGCACACCTAGACATCAATCTGACTGAAGTAATGGAGGAGGATCTACGCCGGCTTGGGAAGCTCTGTTCTTTACTTTCTCTGGAGCTGTGGTCGAAAAGTGACCCAAAGGAAAGGCTCACAGTCCAAGGATTCCCAAGCCTGAAGGAGTTTGTCCTCGTATGCAGAGATCATAACGGTGGCGCGTACGTTACGTTCACCAAAGGAGTTATGCCGAAGCTTGAGAAGCTTGAGGTTCCATTCCATGTATCGATGGCGGCGCTTTATGGTTTCTATTTTGGCATCGGGCATCTCCCGTGTCTCAAAGAAGCAGAGGTACACCTCTACAGCAAAATGGCCAAATATTCAGAAACCAAGGCTGCAGCGGCTGTGATCAGGAACGAAGCTGGTGCCCACCCCAACCATCCCAAAGTTACTATTGTTGAAGAATAGAATGGAAGGTGGCGGTGACGCTGGTCATTTCAACCAGGTGGCATGTTGCTCGGATGTCACGAGGTATTGATAAACTATCCATCCCCTCTTTTTCTAGAGAATTATTGTCCCTTTGTTTTCACCAATTGAATGCATTCTCCTATTTTACATCTCCAGGCCCATGTTTCTCAAATTTGACCGTTTCATTCGCCGGTATAGGTTTTCTTCGAACGCTGTACTGAATAAGGCCTGAAGATACTCCTTGCACATCCAGTTGATGACATGAAAAAGGGAAGCTGATACAGGCAATCTCCAAAGAGTGGTCTCCAAAGAGTGGTCCCAATTGCTACTTCCTACACTAGCTAATTGTGTTCAAATATAGTTTCTGTTGTTTAATTTATATGACTTTAGCACCGTTTTCATCTCAGGATTTTGGAACAGTTTATCCTGGAAATAGTATGCAGTACTATTATCCATTAATTAGTGTAAGCTGGAACATGCTTTTGCTTCAGCTTCCATTTGGTAAATGAAGCAACCAAAAGAGAATTCTCCTTCCAGGCATGAATCAATCATTTTGTACCTAAAACGTTCCTTTTCCGTGAAAAATACAACAACTTTGTGTCTCGATGCATTTATAGAGAAAGAGTTGCGTGCAAGCCCAAAGATGGAACATACCCCAGAGACGCAACGCTACACCCTAACAGATAGGCACAGCCAGAAGTGGCACTGATATACTCCTTGCTCTCGCTTTCGCCCATAATCTAGCCTCAGCCTTGATCGTGTCGAGGAGGCCAGTTATGTTTGGCTGTATGTGATAAAAAACGGCTCCGTTGCCGTGCTTCTAGATCTGCCAGGCCGTGGGTATGATCATGGAGGTTCGTTTCCATGCCGAGGTGGGCACGAGGAGGATGGTTCACTGTCCCACCACTCCACAAAGTCATATTCGACAACTGATGGTCGGGTAGTCAATTGTATTCAAGACAGGACCTCGTGCCACAAAGTGCGCGAGAAGGAACAACCGGTGAGGTGGTGCTATGTTTAATGTTGCTGGTTTTTGTTTTCTGCCGAGTAATGTACTGCCTAGGGAACATCATAATGGTAAACTTGCTGCTAAGAATTAAATTTCTTGATTATGTCATTCTAGTGGACAACCGAACAGGAAAACCGTGAGTTCAATAGGTCTATCTGAAACTAATTAACATCCTACTCGAATAGATTTTGGAGTCCAGTAGAATAGGATGAAACCTAGCTAGTAGCCAGTTTTATTTCAATCAACTTCTGATGCAACTGGTTGTTCGGATGTTTGTAGAGTTATATGTTTAAAGGACAGTATGTGTGTGCCGCAGAGTGTAGGAGTCTTGTGATCTGCACAGTCTCCTATTTTCAGGTGTGTTGGTTAATATAATGAGCAATGCTTTGCCTCCGTTTCAAAATATATTTAAGATTTGGATACTTTAAAATCAAACGACCCCATGATTTGGCTCCTTAATTTAAATACACAGACAGAACTAGCTTCTTGTAGTTTTCACCCCACGACATTCACTCGACAGCTATGCTGCAAGTCCAATATTTTTGTTTCTTGATCTTTGCAACTTGTTCCACTTGTTGCGAATTGGAGTTTGAGATAGACCCCGTGTAAATGTGTTGATTGGTTCTCAACACAAGTCTATTGCAGGCTGAAGCAGAGAGGAGAAGTTCAGACACTGCATAGAAGTAAACAACACTTAACGTGGCGCTCTCAAACTGAGCAACCAAGAATTCAGGTGAGCAACCGAAAGCGCTCGATCGTCACCCTCGCCCTCTTATATTGGAGTTCGTAGTATACTTCTACTTTGTGTTTCGGTTAGTGTACTTTTGTACTTCGGTTATTAGTATACTTGTAATTTGTACTTCAACTTTTAATATACTTGCACTTTATATGTACCTTGTACTTCGGTTCTAAATATACTTATACTTTTGTCATAACATACTTATAGTTTATACTCCATGTATACTTCTTATACTTCGGTTGAATTAAGTTCTTTCGCCAGATGGAAGACCAAGCAAGTAATTAATGAGCAAATGCATGAGGAAGTACACTCATTAAAAGGTTAGAAGAAAAGAAAGAAAAAACCAGTGTCCCGCACGGGAGCTCTCCCATCTGTATGAGTTGTAATATGAGTAGTATCCGGTATGGTATAGTATACCACCCGGATACGTACTCCGACTTGTACACCACGGCAGGGGTTATTCCTGCCCCCATATAACACGTACACGAGCCCCAGGTCGGGGCATCGTTCGCTGCCTACGAGCATCGACATGGTATCATAGCAGCCTCATTCCCTCGTCTAGCGATATAAAAAAAACCCTAGATCGGTTCTCTAAATCGATCGCCGAAGAAACGAAGAAGAAGAAGAAAGAACAATCGCCGCCGACGAAGCTGAGCGATCTGCCCTCCGGTCCCTCGATCGGTGGTGATGAAAAACAAAAACCCGCCCTCCTTCTCCAATGGCGCTCTCGTTCCCGTCCACGACGTCCTTGGCGTCGCAGCTTGGGGCGCCTCCTACTGAAAAACTAACACGGTCCAACTTCTTGCTCTCGAAGATGCAAGTGCTGTCGGCCGTGCGTGGTGCGCTCGTCATGGGGTTGCTAGACGGCTCCGACTTCGCGCCACCAGAAACATTGGAGGTTGAAGATGAAGCAAAGAAGACAAAGAAAACTGAAGCAAATCCGGTCTATGGGGTGTGGCTCACCCGAGACCAACAGGTCCTGAGCTGGTTTCTCAAAACTCTCTCACCTGAAATCATGGCAAACTTGATGGGCGTTGAGCACTGTGCTGAAGCTTGGTCCTCCATTGTCGAGATGTTTTCCTCTCAATCCAAGGCACAAATCAACACCCTTCGTGGCTCCCTTGTCAATACAAAGAAGCTGGACATGACGGCTGACAAGTTTATCACCAAGATGAAAGGATTTGCTATGGAGCTTGCTGCTCTGCCGGAAAGAAAATTGATGATGATGAGATCAAGGGCTACATCCTCAACGGTTTGGGTGCTGATTACACCCCCTTTGTTGCCTCCATTAACGCTGTTCCCAACACCTCCCTTGCTGATATGTGTGCTCAGCTCACGGCATACGATCAGCGTCAATCCATGCTCTCCGAGTCCGGCAATGACGTCGGCTCCTTCCAGTCCTTGGCAAATGCTGCTTCCCGTGGATGTGGGCGTCCCAATCAACCCAATACTCCCCGTGGTGGTCACAATGGCGACTACCGTGGAAACTATGGAGGCAATGATCGTGGAAATTATGGAGGAAACTACTACCGTGGTGGCAATGACAATAATCGAGGCCGCCCCAATGGTGGTCGGTTCTATGGCAACCAAGGTGGCCGTGGTGGCTGTGGAAATCAGGGGGGCCGTGGTGGTGGTCGTGGTGGATGCATCCCCTCCCCCTTTCAGGACATTCATTATCAGATATGCAAGAAATATGGACATCCTGCAAACCAATGTTGGTGGCGCTATGCTGATCGTGAAGATGATGATGATGAGTTCAACAATGGTCGTAAAGGAGCATATGGCGTTGACACTAATTGGAACATGGACACTGGAGCCACACATCATATCACAGGAGACTTGAGCAAACTTCATACTCATGAGCACTACTCCGGGCGTGATCAAGTTCATAATGCAAGCGGTCAAGGTATGGCAATTAAAAATATTGGTCATTCGGTTTTGCATACCCCTCATAAGTCTTTTCACCTTCGTAATATCCTTCATGTCCCTAATTCATCCATGAACATGCTTTCTACCCATAAAATTGCCCTCGACAACAATGCTTTTGTTGAATTTCATCCGTTTTTGTTTTTAATCAAGGATCAGGTCACGAAGCAAAGGCTGTTTAAAGGTCCCTGCCATGATGGTCTCTACCCACTAGTGCCTTTTTCATCAGGATCACGCAAGCATGCTTTCATCACCATCAAGCCTTCCTCGTCCACGTGGCATCGTCGTCTAGGGCATCCTTCGTCGTTTATTGTTCAACAAGTGCTTAGGAAAAATAAATTAGACTTCTCTCCTAAAATAAATCCTTATGTGTGTGATTCTTGCCAACAAGCCAAAAGTCATCAATTACCATATCCTATTTCTACCAGTGTTTCCACTGTTCCTTTTGAACAAGTGTTTTCTAATGTCTGGGTCCTGCTCCCTTATCTGTTGGCAAGCATTCATATTATGTAAGTTTTATTGATGATTATAGCAAATATACTTGGATTTACTTGTTAAAGAATCGTTCCGATGTTTACCAAGTCTTCCTTGATTTCCAGCAACTTGTTGAACGTAAATTTGATCGCAAAATTATAACAATGCAAACTGATTGGGGTGGTGAATATGAAAAACTTCATGCATTCTTTCAACGTGTGGGTATTACACATCATGTCTCTTGTCCCCGCGCTCACCAACAAAATGGTTCGGCTGAGCGTAAGCATCGTCATATCGTAGAAGTCGGCTTAGCATTACTTGCCAATGCTTCCATGCCACTAAAAATTTGGGACGCAGCCTTTCTCACCGCAGATACATCCTTATTCCTCTACAATCGGTCAGGTGTCACTATATTCATGCTCATATATGTTGATGATATTATTGTTACTAGCTCTTCAGATTTAGCAGTTACAACACTTCTTCGTCAATTGAGTGAACATTTTGCTATCAAGGATCTTGGTGATCTTCACTATTTTTTGGGCATGGAAGTTACTAGAACAGATGATGGTCTTGTGCTCACTCAAGCTAAGTATGCGGCAGACCTTATAGCTCGTGTTCATATGAAGGATTGCACACCTACTCCTACACCAATGTCCAATGTTGATAAGTTAACTTTGACTGATGGTACACCTCTTGGCTCGGATGACATTACAAATTACAGAAGTATAGTTGGAGCTCTTCAGTACCTAACCTTGACTAGACCTGATTTGGCGTTTTTCGTCAATAAAGTATGTCAATATCTTCATGCTCCTACTACAGCTCATTGGACTGCCACTAAACGCATTCTCCGCTATGTCCAAGGAACATTGCATACTGGTATCACATTTCAGCGCTCATCCTCGACTTTGCTTAGTGCCTTTTCTGATGCTGACTGGGCTGGATGTCTTGATGATCGACGTTCCACTGGTGGGTTTGCTATATTTTTTGGTCCCAATTTAATTTCTTGGAGTGCCAGGAAACAAGCAACTGTTTCACGATCTAGTACAGAGGCTGAGTACAAGGCTATTGCTAATGCTACGGCTGAACTGATTTGGGTTGAAGCTTTGATTCGTGAACTAGGGGTTTCTCTTAAGGAACACCCTTGCTCATGGTGTGACAATCTTGGTGCGATATACTTATCAGCAAATCCAGTGTTCTATGTCCGGACTAAACACATTGAGATTGACTATCATTTTGTACGTGAGAGGGTTTCCCAGAAGTTACTAGATATCAAGTTCATCTCCACAAAAGACGAAGTAGCAGATGGTTTTACCAAATCTTTACCTGTAAATCTTTTACATGAGTTTAGACGTAATCTCAACCTTACTAAGGTTAAGATTAAGGGGGGCTGTTAGAGTTGTAATATGAGTAGTATCCGGTATGGTATAGTATACCACCCGGATACGTACTCCGACTTGTACACCACGGCAGGGGTTATTCCTGCCCCCATATAACACGTACACGAGCCCCAGCATAGCTTTTATTGTTTAGCTCAAAAGTCGTGGAAGCGATCATGTTTGTGACCATAGATCCACGTGACGTGAAGCGTGCAACCTGAAACACAATCGGGAGAAACAGGAACAAGTGCTACTCTCTCTATGCTAAAATGTACTCACTCCGTCCAAAAATAAGTGTCTCAAGTTTGCTCAAAAGTGGAGTTATATAACTCCACTTTTGAGCAAACTTGAGACACTTATTTTTGGACGGAGGGAGTATAGCATATTAGTTTTGATCAAAGTCACTCTGCAATTTTTTGACTAATTATATAAAAAAGATTTACATCTACAATATCAAGTACACGTAATATAAAATCATATGAATTTTGGATGTTGTATATATTGATATTTTTAGTATATAGTTAGTCAAATTTTATAAAATTTGGCTTTCACCGAAACTAATTTGCACTTAAAATTCATAGCTGACGTCTCGAAGCTCTAGATCCGCCAAGGACCAAATAATGCTACACTTACGGGTGGGATTTGTTATATACGGAAAAAACTTATCACGTGGCACAATCAATCGATGAAGCTGGGTGACTCACCAATCATGCTGAACCACGTCTGTGTCCATAAGTCTGATCTGTAAACAGTTTCGGTATAGATGAGATCCGATCAGATCCAATCAAATTATATAAAATATTTGCTTCAAAAAATGAGATCAAATCAGATCGCCCGGCTGGATCTGGGGGCATATGGACTGGCACTGCATGCGAGTTGTGTACGTGTGCACTGAAACCATTTTTAAGCTAGGGAAGGGACAAGCTAGTTGTCACGTACGTGCAGAAAATTTGATCACTGTACTGTGAACATCCCCATATATATCAGATGGTATACTCAGGGAGGTGTGGCAAAGCTTGGATTGAGAAACCAGAAAAGTTACTAGCTATCGACCATGAGCGTTGCGGCGGCGCAGGAGCTCACGGCGAACGGAGGCGGGGAGAACGACCACCCAGCTGAGCAGATGGTTCTATCATGGACCGAGGTTGCGGCGCGCTATCTGGTGGCAAGATTCCTCGGCCGATACGTTTCCATGGGCAACCTGACGTGAGTTCCTCTCGTTTCGGTCGATGTGCTGGCTATGGTGATCTCTCATCTTCACAGTTGCCGTATGTACGTGCAGATTGCTCGAGGATGGAGGCAACAAGCTCAGTTTCGGTGATGCTGGTGACAAACGGCATGTAGAATCGGTCCTGCGAGTTCATAACCCCATGTTCTATTGGAAGGTTTGTGCCTACAAATCTACATATGCATTTTAGGACTCACTACTCATTTGGTCTTTACTTTGACATGTCTCAGGTTGCCACAGAATCTGACATTGGTTTGGCAGATGCCTACATCAATGGCTGGTGCTCTTTTCTCGATAAGAAAGAAGGCCTTCTCAATCTTTTCCTGGTAAAACTACTCTCTCTCTCTCTCTGTCTCTCTCTCTCTCTCTCTCTCTCAGATTATATTCATCTCTCCCTCTCTGAGATTATATACATCTCTGTCTCTGTCTCTCTCTGAGATTATATTATATACATGCACGATTCTTTTTTTCTCTCTGCAGATTTTCATTCTCAACAGAGATGGACCCAAGAGCACTAGCAGCCTGGTCAGCAAAAGGTTAATTTCAAAACCTTCAGTTCGCTACTGCATACTCATCTGATTAATTCGATCCAAGTCAGTCAAGACTTGCACTGAGATGTAACTTATCAAGTATATTCAACTATATCCATCGTCGGCAGGGGTTGGTGGACGCCCATGCTTCTAACTGCTGGGGTGGCATCTGTTAAATATTTCTTGAGACACGTCTCGAGGAAGAACTCCGTGACACAAACTCGTCGAAACATCTCACAGCACTATGATCTGGTCAGTACCTGTTACCACATATATGTGTATGCTTCCTCTTTTGTCACCACTCATAGAACCTAGATGCTTAGGCCCCAGTTAGTAGTATGGGATATTTTTTTACTCTTAAACTCTATATGTATGAGTATACTGAATAGTTTATGCATATAATAATTTTATGATCCATCATGCATTGCAGTACATAGGTCAACGTTTAACTCACCAGTGAATTGTTTACTTGACATGTATGTTTCCTGCAGAGCAACGATTTCTTCTCGCTGTTTCTAGATAAAACGATGACATACTCATGTGGAATTTTCAAGGTTTGTCAATCTTGTGATTTGGTTCTATACCTTGCATTGTAAACAAAGTACAATACTACGAAGAATACATGGACTGAGATTCATTTTTTTAGACGGAGGACGAAAGCTTAGAAGAAGCCCAGCTACATAAACTGAGCCTTCTAATTGACAAGGTACTAAATTAGTGAGACAAAATGCCAGGAAATCATTTAGGCCAGTAATACTACTAGTTAGACAGAAGGTGTGTATATTATCTGATGGTTCTTCAATCTTGCCAAATATATACGCTCTTAACAAAAGGCTAAAGTTGAGAGGGATCATCAAGTTCTTGAAATCGGCAGCGGTTGGGGCAGCTTTGCGATACAAGTGGTCAAGCAAACTGGTTGCAAATACACTGGAATCACTTTGTCGGAGGAGCAGCTTAAATACGCCCAGATGAAAGTGAAAGAAGCTGGCTTAGAGGTTAGTTACGTGCTACGACTTCTTCCAATACACCGAAAGAAGCTGTGGACTAGCTAGTGGCAGGGAGTGTGAAATCTTACTTGACAATTCTGCTGTTTCAGGATCACATATCATTCCTGCTCTGTGACTACCGTCAAATACCAGCTCGCAAATATGACAGGATAATAAGCTGGTAAGTATATGTTCAACTAATATTATCTGGTATATATTACATATGCCTTAGTGTGCGTGTGCTAACAAGTGTGTACGGACCCCTGTCCTTGATCTGCAAATCAGCGAGATGATCGAACACGTTGGCCATGAATACCTGGATGCATTTTTTGCGTGCTGCGAGTCTCACCTAACTGAGGATGGCTTATTTGTCCTCCAGGTTCGATGCTAATAATCCGTGTTTAACAATAGACATATATATGAATCAATTGGTTCTGTGTATTACCTAGGAAATGTATATCCCAAAACAGAATTGAAAGAGAATACCTGCCCACCTATATGGGAAACTATGTGCAATATGCAACTAACTTTTTTTTCTAATTACATACGTATGTATATGGGCGTTGTCCATTCAGGCCATCATTATGCCCGATGAACTCTACGAAGAATACATTAGAAGTCCAGGATTCATAAAAGAATACATCTTCCCTGGTGGTTCACTTCCTTGTTTGTCCCGGATAAAGTCTATTTCCGCTTCATCTAGGCTCTGGTACGGTCTACATCTACCTCAATTGGTCCGGTTTGATGCTTAATTTCATACTTATGGATGGATTTCTCCATTGGTTAAACTCTCCCTGATTTTGATTCACTAATTGAGTGCAGCGTAGAGCACCTCCATAACATTAATGGGGACCACTACTACCGAACCCTGAGATGCTGGAGGGACAAATTAATGGCCAACAAAGAGTAAGTACATGCATGCATCTCGCATCCATTAGAGCATGGCTAATAGTATAGCCAGCTGATGGCTATAAGGAGCTGCCATGTCACTTATAGCCACCATTTAAAAACACTCATATAATAAGGTAGACTATAAGGTTGGCTATAAGAATAGTATTTTGTTCAACTTTCTCTCTCTCTCCTTGTATTTATTATTTTTGCCTAGGAGCACGCGTAGAGCTAGGTTCTTGCATGAGAGGTCACTCCACCCACTTTTTGAATCCTCTCTCCTCCACATAGGCAAAAATGCCACGTAGGCGGACTATAAGCCCATTATTAGACTTGCTCTTAACGTGTGCATTTGCGGTGAGTACATGTACAGTATCCTAGTACTAGTACTACTCCTAATGTATTCTCTGTCTCTCTGTGCATGTAGTGAAATTATTGCTTTAGGCTTTGATGAAAACTTCATCCGTACGTGGGAGTACTACTTCTTATATTGTGCAGCTGGTTTCAAGACACGGACAATTGAAGATTACCAGGTGTCCACTTATTATCCTTCTGTGAATGTGTATATATGCAACCTATACAAATTCAGTTTATTACTCCATGTCAGCGATGCCGTATTGCCTATACTTATGTACCACATGCAGGTTGTCTTTTCTCGTGCCGGAATCAATATGCTGGCCCAGGGTTGGAAAACTGATGCATAATTCCTTCCACGAAGTTGCCAAGCTATGTTACTTGTCATATATACGCATGCAGGATTACTCTATGTGTGTATGGATCGACATGTATGTATGTATCTTAATAATAAATCAGTTCCAAGACCTATTAGCGTAAGGCAGGCTCCTGGTGGCCTATTAAGTGGGTTTTATCTATGTGGTTTTCGTGGTGCAATGGTTGATTTGTATGCTGTTAAGCACTCGGCTATCCTGCTTGCTAGTAATCCATCTTTTCTCAAATGAAAGTCATATTAGCTTTAGTCAAATAAAAGCTTCGTAAAGTTTGACCAACTATGTAGAAATATATATATCAAGATTTACAACGGAAAATACATATAATATATGAAAGTATATTTCACAATAGTTGCAATAGTATTGAATTAATGCTGCGGATGTTGATAAATTTTTCTACATACTTGGTCAAACTTTTAAAATTTTGACTTCGACTAAAACAATATGCACTATATATATTTGGCAAAGATGGAGTAATAAACTTGCATGATACAAGCAAATGGTCACGTACATATTTTAGTAATTTTATAAGTACTTTTATTAGTGCTAAAATCCTAAGTGTGAAAGCAACATCCGGGCAGGGCTAGGTTCAGGCCTACGATGCTAAACTGCAGGCCTTGAAGTTACAATTAGCAGGCAACACAAGAAACAATATACTTAGATGATGAGCAACGTGGTTATTTACCAGTACGTTGAAGGATGTCCAAACGCAGCATCTACTATGATATTCGAAGAACATCGATCGATCATCCTTTGGCAGGCTATGCGTACACGGCTCGCCAATCTATAGCGCCACAGTAGATGATTGAAACAGATCGAGTAGCGTACCTGATAATGGGGCATTGGGGCTCCTGTAGGGTGACTGTGACCGATCGAGTAAAAAACAGCCATGGCCACAGCACACCTTGCATGATAAGGCCGAAGCGCACATGATTAGAAGTCCTTCCTGATGGAGAGAACTCGGGGAAAAACGTACTCGCATCGCTGGCTATAGTACGGCTCGCGTAGCTGGTCCGTGCCTCCCGTTTGAGTTCCCACCTTGTGTTGCATTCCTAGTAGCTAAATTACTTCCAACATAGCAACGGAGCAATTTCCATAGACACGCTTACCGGGGAAGCATTGGTAGGGAAGTGTCTATAGACTTCCATTACTATTCGCAAAAAAGGCTTTCATTACTATTGACGCGACAAAATTGAGTCACGCCACCGGTATTTGCCGAAAGTATCAGTGGCATTTCACTAAATAGTTCATTGTCAGTTAAGTATATGTAAAATATCACGCCACCAGTAAGTGTGACCTAATAGTATAAACCGGCGTAACTTATTAGTGGAGTGGTGTTCGCAACATGCCATTAATGTTACAACTACTAGTGTGTATCCCCTGTGCTAATACACCACTAGCTAGTAACTTTAACCGGACCCGCTCCTAAACCCACTTTGTCATGGCGTGTCGATTTACCAGCACACCACTACTAGGTATATTACTATTACGTTGGTTGCGGTGTATCACCCCCGATGTTGAGGATACACGTTGACTTGTTCGTGTGCAAACACAACGTTGTCGAAGTTCTGTTCGGCCTTGCATCGCACGACCTTCACCATGAAGTCCTCGTCCGTGAGGACCCATCCATAGCCACAACATGTCTCCCACTCCGCCTCAACGGGGTCGACACCGAGGGCAGCAATGGTGAAGTAGATTCCACTCCCAGCACCGAAGACTTCGGCGACACGCTTGGAGAACTTGGCGACGTAGGCGTGACTGCACGTCCTGCTGCTGTGCTCCATCGCCAACGCATGATGAGTGGACGGCGAAGACGTGCCCTTTGGGGTTGGGCTCCCGCGCAGAGGCGCACTGCCTCGGCCTGCAATTCATCACGGCCCACCAATCAGTCCAAGAGTAGAAGTCCCCGGCACCGTGGTATCATGCACTTGGCGCATCGGGCGCTCTCAAGCCGAGTAACCAAGAATTTAGGTGAGCAACCAAGAGCGCTCGTCACCCTCGCCTCTGATATTAGAGTTTCTTAGTATACTTCTACTTTTTGTTTTGGTTAGTGTATCTTGTATTTGGGTTCTAAATATACTTTTACTTTTGTCCTTCGGTTCGTAGTATATTTACAGTTTTTACTCCGTATACTTCTTATACCTCAAACGAATATTTTTTATACTTATTTTAAAATTCAGAAGAAGAAAAAACGATGTTCCGCAAGGGAGCCCTCCGGGCCACATAATTAATAAGTGAGTATGCTTTATTGTTTAACTCAAAAGTCATGGAAGCGATCATGTTTGTGACCGCGGATCAACAAGGTGTAAGCCATATCCTTAGATGCTACTCCCTCCGTTTTTAAATAAAAGATGTTTTAGCATTTGTCCACATTCACATGTACACAATTGTGTCTAGTCATATTTTAGTGTGTATACACTCACTCATTTTAGTATGTATCTAGACACCATGTGAAACACCTAAAACATCTTACATTTAAAAACAAAGGGAGTAATTCTCTATAATCCATGGCACTAGGTCTAAACCGTGTCAAAATTTGTTGCAAATCGGGACACATGATGAATAGTGCCTCAAAACATGTGCAATCCGAGATTTGATATTCTAGATGTTGATGTTTTGTTATATAATACTTGATCAAACTTTACATAGTTTGACTCTGACTAAAACCAATGTCCAACATATTTTGAAAAGTACCGAGTGCTTTTAATAGGGGGGGGGGGGGGGGGGGGGGGGGGGGGCATGGCCCTCCTAACCGAGTTCAGTCAGGTATATGTTCGTGGAACGTTTGACCTCTCCTTGCATGATGGCCATTATGTGCTTACTCGATCTGCACACCACAACACACCATGTGCGATCCATTTATCACAAGGGGCGGAAAATAGTAGTATTCCAACGGCTAATCTCGATCGGTGGCCACACTCGCACATGCATGCCACGGGGGAGTACCGATTTGTCTAGGCATTCCACTATATATATATTTGGCATCGGAAATGCGATCACAAGTAGTTTAGGTTTGCATGTATGTATTTGAGAGTATGACTTGGACGCCTGCCTTCGCAATGTGACGCTCCATTTGTGTCTTGCCACACAAGACCCAAGTAGGGGAGGGGGGCAACGCCCCCTACCCATTGTCAAGGTGGGCTTCTCGAATGGACAAAATGCGACTGTAAAGCTATGTTTGACATGCAGCTGGGGATTTACACTGTCACATGCTCGAATGGAGAAAGTATAAAGGCAAGCAAGCATGAATGAGGGAAAGAAAAATATGGATCAGGGAGGGCACTCGGTCGGAACGAGGAGTTAAAATGTATCGCCGAATCGATATGATTTAGCAGTGTCCGTGGTGGGCAATTTTTCTATGAAATTGGAATCCAGAAACAACGGTAGCAAGGATAAGCGTGCTATTGAAATAGCACTACGAAAAGCCATGTTACGTTTGTGGAATCTACGGCAGAAATTACCCCTTTGTTAGAGTTTAGCATTTTGAAAACATAAGTAGGTTGAAAAAGCAAAACCAAATGCACCCTTAATCACATGAAATTTACGACGGACACTACAATGAACAAGTGCCTTCTCGAATTCCCTTATTTGATCAGTTTTCTTTATCAAAAGGTAAAAAAAATTATCACCGTTGAAATGCGTTTGATTATCACTGGCCTTAGAAATAAAAAAGGCTATTATTTAAACAAAGAAGAAGATTTTTTTTTTCATAAACGGAAGAAAACGGGGTGTGATTTAGGATGGTAATGGGTAGGGTATGGGGTGGGTATAGTAATATCATACACATACCCGTATAGTTAATCGGTATAAAATTATACCCATGCCCGTACCCACGGGTATGAAACATTACCCGTAGCCATACCAGATGAGTATCCATACCTATTGGGTACCCAACGGGTAGATCGAATAGTACACAAATTATTTACAATTTTACATTCATCGATAGGACATTTGACAAAAAATATTTATATCAACTCAATAACAGATAGATAGTACTTTCTCCGTATCAAAATATAAGACTTTGTGCATGCTGGGTCCAAATGAATCTAGACATGTTTTAATGCAAAATTCATGTTTTTTTGAATTTAATGCAAAATTCATGTTGAATCTTACACTAAAACATGTCTAGGTGCATTTGGGCCCAACATGAACAATGTCTTATATTTTGATACGGAGGGAGTACATGACAATTATCTCAACTCAGATTGATAATTGATGACAAATATAACCTAGGTTAAGATCCACATGTCTTTTGGGCCAGGAAACGTGGTGGGCTCCATAGCAGGCTTTGGTAGTAGCCTTCACGCTGGCTGGAGGGAAAGCAACGGGGCCGACGACGATGACGCCGGCCGCCGGAAACCGATCTTCTGCCGTCGCCCACCACGCCGGTGACCGAATCGGATGCAGTCCGCCGATCCGTCCACCCCCAAAGGCATGTGCGGGTCAGCGCCAACCCAGCAGCAGACGCCCGCTCTTCGCCACGCTCCGCCGACGATGGCGCCGGTGAACGACTCGGCGCCCAGGACTCCGCCGCCTCGTCCACACCTAGGGGCAGATCCAGAGGTACCCCTACCACAGCTTGCTCGATTCCTCTCACAGTATCTGATTTGTTGTCACTGAACTTCACGAGTTGTATATCGGTAACTGCATCTCCTTTTTCTTTCTCCAAACGGCGGAGTGCTATGGTTGTTAAATTGAAATAAGTAGAGCTTTAACTGATGGGGATGCTTAATGTGTTGATGACATTTCAGATAGGTGGAAAGCGTCCATCGCTGCTGCTGGTAGATATTGCTACTAATCAAGAAGGTGCTGTAAAGGAGGAAAGCTCCACCAGGCCCATCGCTGCTGGTAGATATTACTACTAATTGGGATGAGGACAGTCCGATTGCTGAAGAATGGCAAAAGCATAGAACATCATTACCTTCAGAGAATACGTCGAGTGGAGAGATGAACTACTGAATAAGGTAACCATCAGATTATACTATTGCACATAACTGTGTTCACCGATTTCAGAGATAAATGTGGAAGCAGCTATTCATATACAAGCCAACTCCAATTGCGAATCATGTATCTTGCAAACAGCCATTACATACTATTATTACTGTTTTGCGGGTAACAACAAGTGCTATTATATAATGGTGACTAATGATTATCCGTACATCTCCAGAATTAATGGACTGGTAATACCGAATTAGACTGCTTGCTAGGCATAAATTCGTGACCCCAGCGTAGACAAATTCAACCTTGAATGATGTCTGAATCATGGTAGTGTGTGCTCCATGCTTTAGTTTAAGGCATGGGCTGATTCTCAGATGTGACAAAAGGTTTCGGTGGCAACTGCAGATTCTGCAACCTCCCTCTTAGCATGTTAACAACCTTTGTCATAGACGGACGGTTTCTCGGGTTCCACTGGATGCACCAAAGTGCAACGATAGCCAGCTGCGTCACCTTTTCTTTCTCTTCTTGAGTCGTTTCCGAAGTTAGTGCCAACTCCTGATCATTGATCACTTTCTCATAGATCCACTCCGGGAGGTAAACATCGTTCTGGCTCTCAGTACTAGGATCTGAATTCCTCTTTCCGCTCACCATCTCTAATACCAGCATGCCGAAACTGTACACGTCTGACTTGTAGGATATCCCCCCAAAGTTCCGAGAATATAGCTCTGGTGCAATGTAGCCCATTGTGCCTCTTGCTGCTGTTAAGGTGACAATGCTTTGGTCCCTTGCACACAACTTTGCAAGTCCAAAGTCTGAGATCTTTGGATTGAAGTTGTAGTCCAGCAAGATATTGTGAGGCTTGATGTCAAAGTGGAGAATCTGCTGGTTGCACCCTTGATGTAAGTACTCCATTCCTCGGGCGATGCCTATAGCAATATCTAGCAGTTTGAGGTACTAGAACATTCTGAAAAATATTAGGGTCATGAGAGAATATGTATTTCTCTAGTGACTCGTTAGGCATGAATTCATAAATAAGAGCCCTTCTCATTCCCTCGGAACAAAACCCCAGGAGGCGGACAATATTGGCATGGTGGATTAATCCAATGGTGGCAACTTCATTGATGAATACTTCTCCCTCTACTGTAGAGTTCTCAAGCATCTTGACCGCCACGGGCACTCCATTTGCTAGCTCGCCTTTGTATACACTTCCAAATCCTCCTTGCCCTACCTTTTCCTTAAACCTTCTTGCTATCTTCTTCACTTCAGAGAATGTGTACCTTGTGGGTATCGATGTGCCATATGTCTTGAGAAACATTTCGACCTTCAAATGTATCTCCTCATTATATCTTGTCCTGAGTGAAAGATAAAGCGCAGTGACCATGCTCCACATTGCAAGAATAGCAAATGCGCCCACCATAGCTGAAATTAAACAGACAATATGCATCATCCTATTGTTATGGTAGCCAACGATAAGAAATGGCATACTAATCGATTTTTTATTTCTTTTTTTTGCCTTTGAAGTTAAAACGGCCGGAGTTAGTAGTACCTGCTATGGCTTTGATAAGTAAACCTGCAAATGCCAAGAAAGAGAATGAGGCTCGGTTGATGGTTTAATGAACAAAAATGAACCATACTTGTTGAAAAAAAGTTGTAGAACCAACAAATTGTTATCAACGTTGTCTACCATTGCAGCCATACATTGCTTAGGGATTATGGGTAATTTACCCGCCAAGATTTATTATATTCTACAAAAAACATTTATGCGCTCGTTTCTGTTTTATTTTGTTATTTAGAAATCTTATGCTTTAGGATTGTTTTTGTAGTGAAGTGCCACCTGTACATCTCTACCAAAGTATTAGACTAAAGGGAGAAATACAAGATGGTGGTGCTAATTTCCCAGGCAAACAAATTGACTGATATCTCCAAATGATTAGTTGAGTGTTGTACAGCAAAATGTAGAGTAAATAACAACTACAGAGTTCTGAATTTTACAAGGCCAATGTTTGATAGATGAATGAAACATATTTTTGTTCCTGTTAATAATTTCTAAGATTTTTATGGGAGTCTGGTTACTTAGTTAAGTGTGATTGTCCAAGATAGCTGCTAAGATGATTTGTGGTGCTATCTGAAAGAAAATAATGAACGGAAAGTCTCATGGAGATTCAAACACATAGAATTGTAGAAGTAGCTAGTAAATTGTAAAGTAAAATTTTAATAAACTTTAGAACATTATTACAAAAAGAGAGAGAATGATAAAGTTATATATCGTCCAAGACAGGTTGAATTGATCATACCGTGAGGTTCAGGCATGCAGAACGGTGCTTGCTCTTGTGAGCTGTATGCACAGCGTCGGTCTTTGAGTTCACAGTGTCTGCAATAAAGGTAATTCCAATACACCGTGGTCTCAGAAACGTTGAGAATACTTTCTGCACTTTCCTTGAAGGACTGGGGCTGCAGGGCGTATATTGGGTCTTCACTCCAATACATAGGTATCAGGCGGCCACCGGCACCATCTGAGACTGGGATGACCTTGCAGTCTAACGGAAGAAGCGACATATCTTCATAACCAGCCACCAAATACAAGAATTGAGTTGCATTGCTAAGGCAGGGGACTGGGCCTGCAATGGCATTGGCAGCACCAGGTGTGAATTCCATTGAACAGACTACTAGGGTTGCAGACAAACCCCATAAGAAATTGGCCTGCAGCTTATCGTTGGCAACATCAACTTGTGGGGATGATGAACTTATTGAGTTGATGAGCTTCTGCTGGAGCAGTTGGCAGGGGTCTAGAAGCGGGACGATCTTCATGGAAGAACGTTTGTAATCTATGGTATTGACACTGTATTGGCCAAGAACTGGGTGAACTAGGATGGTGTCTTGACCAGAGCATGCTAACCTCCTGTTTGATTTGTTGCCACATCCACATGATGATGATGTATTGCTAGATTCAAGACAGAAAGGAAATCTGATCTCTGGCCCATGTTGGCTGCACTGGGACGGTGGACAGTATTTGAAGAAATCTTTATCATCCCATGCCGTGGCCATGTCGATTCCATGGTTGATAAGAGGCAGCAGCAGGATGGCTATGGCAAGTAATTTACTCATCTTTCTGTAGTATTGTAACTGAGATCGATAAGAAGAGGAAGAGGAAGATGTGGCAAGTACAAAAGGAAAGCATAACTTATTCCTTTTTTTTCTATAAGTAAACAGTCAGAGTTGTGCTCTATTGATAGTTATGCATGAGGAGTACATTTCAAATGCTAACGTCTAGCATGTTCAAGTGGTTTGACTGTGATTGCAGACTTGGCTCAGTCCAGTCCCCTGTTACTTGAGCATTGAATACAAGTCTATTGGCAGGTTTCACAGTGTGAAAATTCTAATATACTATCGTTGTCATCTCTGAAAAAAAATGAATTACCATGTCATGGGACAAAGGGTCTAGCATACTATCGTTGTCGTGCTCTACTGGCGTACAGAAGACTCTAAGCCTGAGTCGTCTTCTGTTCCTAGCGACACAATCTGAGAGAATATCTTCTTTTACGCATTGAAGTCAATATTTACTATTTCAATGACACTATTAATTCTAATAGACAGGTGGACATAGTCAATGTCGATCCCTTGCCCTCCCTAGTACTCTTTAACAGAACTAGTTAGGATATCAACTCCCTTGTGCATCTGTGAAGCTGATTTCATGGCGAATCCTGGCGTGTTTCATCGTTCTGTTACCATACAAGCTTTGACTGTCTTCTTCCTTATTACAGTTTCTGCAGCAGATCTTGTCCAGCGAGGAGATGATGGGTGCCAATCTTTCTCCTGTGGACATCTCCAGAACATATCAAATCCTTTCCGTCGGCAAGGTGATCCTCTTTGGTGCGGTGTTGGAGCATACGAGCTGGTTTGTACCAGTAGCAGACCTACAATTCACATCAATACAGGACATACTACGTTACTGCCATCAACTACACCGGTTCCTACTTCTGGGTCATGGACCCCAACTTCGATACCAATAGCAGTTGCCCTCTTCCACTGTGGAATCACCTTCCTTACTCAGACTACAACGGCAAACTTGGTTCACATAGCCTTTGGGATTTGGCCACTCGAAGCAGCAACCGAGCGTGTTTTGCTAATTGTTCGCGAGCAGTCATGAATAATAGCGCATACAAGCCCGTTGCTTGCCTGAGTGCCAACAATTTCCATGTTTATGTCTGGGTGTCTGAGTATGGATGTAATGCTGAAGATCTTGAACCTTACTGTGGATACCTGGCCATGGTTCCATTTGGTGAGGAGTACCCACAGATACAGCTACGTGATGCAAGTTATGCAGATCTCACGCAACTCATAAAGAAGGGGTTTACTGTCCGATTTCCTGTGGATGCCAGATACTGGAGCGATTCTGTCTCCAATAATATCGATATATGCCTCAACGATTCAATCAGGTGATCACCCCGTGCTTCCATATCGTCCTGAATATGTTTTTTCCTCTATTTTATTTGTAGAATTAACTTGGTCGATCGCACAAACAATTCGATCTACTACTAAAAGAGTGTTGCACACCGGGGGTTGATTTCCTTTGCACACGGCACCATGCAGTTTGATTTTATATTGCAATTTGCACATGTTCTTTTCCCAATCAGGCCTGTGCCCCACATCACCTTGTTGGATCATGTCAAACCATTTTTTGAGATAAGGGAAGGATCATCCACTATGTACAAAAGTTCTGGAATGGGGATTACATATGGTGCTATGCTTCAAAGAAAGCCCACTTTGGTGTTTTGTGGTCAAATTAGTCGTGCAAGACTGCTGGTGCTATTTAACCTAATCTAATTTATTCACAATGGTATGATTAGCAGCTACTTCAAGGAGCACATATCCGGTGCAAGTATCGTGAAATGGACTCGTGCTTTTTTCTGGAGTGACATACACTATTATCAATGCATGGCTTCTAGATCCCACAATCCGGACACAAGAAAGTCGATTTTGGCTGTTATAGCCATAGTATCTGCTATTGCTATCCCCAAGTTCCTTTTTGGTATGTGAGTATTTCTTGCTTTTACCTTTCAAACTTTCTGCATGCTTCTAATCATGATGGCACAACTTTGGACATAACACCTACTTATATGCCAACCCGTTGGCCAGTGCTATGCAGGTTCTTGTTGGCACCCCTGGCTGTATGGTTATTCCTAGCCTACAAGTACTGGAAAACAAGGATCACAATTGATGCAGTCGAGATTTTCCTCCGGATGCAACAAATGATTGGCCCGACGAGGTACGCCTACACAGACATTCTTGCTATCACAAGCCATTTGAGGGATAAATTGGGCCAAGGGGGCTACGGCTCTGTGTACAAGGGTGTGCTACTCCCAGGCGGTGCCCATGTCGCTGTGAAGATGCTAGAGGGAAACTCTAGCTGCAACGGAGAAGATTTCATCAGCGAGGTCTCGACCATCGGCAGGACCCACCACGTCAACGTGGTGCGTCTAGTGGGGTTCTGCGCGGACGAGATGAGAAGGGCCCTAGTGTATGAGTACATGCCCCACGGTTCTCTCGACAAGTACATCTTCTCTGCTGAGAAGAGCTTTTCTTGGGACAAGCTCAACGAGATCGCTCTGGGCATTGCAAGGGGGATCAATTACTTACACCAGGGTTGTGACATGCAGATTTTACACTGTGACATCAAGCCACACAACATCCTCCTCGACAGCAATTTCATCCCCAAGGTCGCTGATTTCGGTCTTGCCAAGTTGTACGCGAGGGGTGACAGTTTCGTGCCAATGAGTGCCATGCGGGGAACCGTCGGCTACATAGCTCCTGAGATGATATCCCGGAGCTTCGGTGTGATATCGAGCAAGTCCGACGTGTACAGCTTTGGGATGCTGCTGCTGGAGATGGCCGGTGGAAGAAGGAACGCCGACCCGCACGCCGCGACCTCGAGCCAGGGGTACTACCCGTCATGGGTGTATGATCAACTGACTCAGCGAGAAGCAGGCGAGATAGCTCATGTTGCTGCGGACATGCACGAGCTAGAGAAGAAGTTGTGTGTTGTCGGGTTGTGGTGTATCCAGATGAGGTCTCGTGACCGGCCAACGATGAGTGAGGTCATGGAGATGCTGGAAGCCGGGGCGGACGGCCTGCAGATGCCTTCGAGGCCGTTTTTCTGTGACGAAGGGTACAACCATGTGGAGGACTCGTACCATTTCACTTCCGAGCTTACCACGGTATCAGAAAACGACGAGTGAAATAATATGTTTGTGTATAATGTATATATGTATTTTGAGTGCACCTAGCTCATGAAAAGCCGAAGTTATAGTTGTATTGTAATAAGCTTTTGTGCAACCCAGTCAGAGTTAATTGTCTCGGAGAAATTCCAACTCTGATTATTTAAAGTCAGTGTTGTGTTCTTGTGGTTGAATCTGCATAATATGAACAACAAGTGTTTCTGTCCGAGTCTTATCATATGGTCCTCAAACTGAAGCTGCTATTGTTGTCCATTGCTCTGTAAATTGTAATTCGTAACATGTGCCAGGATTTGATCGAAATCTTCTTCGGTTTTCCCTTTGTCGAAATGAAAACAGAGTATAAACAATAACAGGAATAATTCGATAACATAAGCGCACACATGAATTGTTAATCGTAAGACTTATCCACAGGCTCAACAAGTTTGACGGAAAATCCTATGAGACCTGGTCTATTTCCCTAACAAAATAGACCCACTCATAGTATGCCACGTGGTAACACAAATCTCAAAGCGTAATCATCTTCTTCCCGAGCCAGTTCTTTCCCAGTTTTCATCTCGTCAAAATAAACTGCCGATAGCGTTGTGCTCGGAGGCACACCATCCATCAACTCAAAAGGGAGAGGAATTGCTAACGTGTTCCTTGGACTGTGAATCACCAATCGGAGGGGAGAACTGGTTGATAATATTTTTCACTAATGATTGCATGTTTCCATGGAGCATCGATCCCAATGTGGAGGCATGTTCCCACTAATGAGAAAAACTTGCGAGAGAAAACAAATTAATTCCGTATTGCAGCCGCCTCCCGATGTACCATGGATTGGGAGGAGAAATTTTCTAACAGGACTCGCAGGCCCTCGCGATGAGTCGCCGCCATGTCCTCCAGCATACGACGACCGTCTGCTCCATTTCGCCTTCCACATGTTGCGCTTCCCCTCGCGGCCTCGCAGAAGTAATTGAAACGACTGTATTCTTTGCAAATCGCGGATGTATTCAGAAGATGGAGATGATGCTTTGGAGAGGATGGTTTAGATGCTTTTAGATATGTGTTACCACGTGGAGTACTAGGACGTGGGTCTATTTTTATATTAGGTAAATAGACCGGGTCTCATAGGATTATTTTCCCATATGAACAGCTCCCCAACTTCATGATGAAATTAAGTAGTCATTAGTACAGCGACATTGAAGGAAACTCCTCGTGCTCTGCCATAAGAACTCATTTTTCATTTTTATAGGCATTACGATCGTTGGATTCCAAAGACATGGGCTTCATTTTTTGAGCCGAGATATTCATCCAAGTCACTATGGGCGTATTTGTCCAATTGACATTGCAGAATGAGCTTCCAGCAGGCATATGGCATGCTCTCATGAACAAAGTTTGCCATGCCAAGGAAACTAGCTATGTGGCTAGACAGCAGAAAATGCCACTAACAGACTCATTTCACAGAGCGTAGTGCGGAAGAAGGCCACATGCTCTTCCATTCAGGATTGCGCACCACACGCCAAGCGAACTCATGGCTCCTTTTCTTCCTTGCAGCTAAGAACATCATGAAGATTTGATCTGCCAGGCTCAGAATCTACCTCCTAGTAGGCTGCTTGTAACCCAACTCTATCTTTCGAATGAAATGAAACACAAAGATCCTTTGTTTTTCTTGAAGAAAAGAATCTCATTGAGCAACAGATGTAACAGGTGTACAGGCGCAAAACCTCGAATTCCTAATCCCACGTTTGGTATGTGGTGAGAATTAGTAGGGGGAATTGACAGGAAAATTCCATTCGTTAGTTATGGCACCAGTACACCACGATGTCCTCTATCGCCTCCACGGACTTCTCACACTCCACCTCCGGCGAAGCTCGCCGTCGTCGCGGCCGTTGCTCTTGTAGCTTGCCGGATTTCAGATCGTGGACGTCCGTAGCAGGCTGTGCTCCGTCCAGTAACTTGTCATGAAGCTGAATTTTATCGTTTCTCGCAGCTTACGTAGATCTGACTATAGCAAAACAAAATCGGAGCAGGCTGATGATGCAGCGCTGCCAAATTTCTCCTGTGGCCTTCCATTTGAGACGACCAAGTGCAGTGGCGGAGGCAGAAAAATTGTTTGAGGGGGGCTGATCAAAGAAGACAACTCACAAATGCCAAAAAACAAATCCAAAAAGTGGGACAATGTGATAGCAAACTATTTTTTCATTGATTATAGCTGTCACCATTCATTGAATAATTGTCGAGGACAAAAGAATGTACAATTGCATATTACCCAAAAGCAAAAATCTAGACAATGGGAGATATAGCAACTAATGCTTCCCAATTGAAGTCCACTCGACGTCGTGCTTCATCAAACTCATCTATAATTGAGTCTGTCGATATTCCAACAACAATCTCCTTTTCAATGTATGTCACCAAGCAATCTTTCAGGAATCCATCTTCCATTTTGTTTCGAAGCCTTGTTTTCACAAGTTTCATTGCTGAAAATGCACGCTCGGTGGTTGCGGTTGAGACCGGTAACGTAAGAACAAGGCGAATCAATCTGTTCATTAAAAATAAGTTAGTTCTTTTATCAATAACTAAATCAACTAGTTACTAGTACAGCAGCAAAGAACATTATATTTATATACCTATCAATCATGTGATAATCATCATTTTTCCCGGTTGCTGCAAGTTGTTGACAAAGCTGTGATATAGTTGTCAAATTCTGAAACTTTGTGTTTGTAAGGATCTCATGCTCATAATGCCGCAGCTGGTATCTCAGATTCTCCCTTCCTTGTTCTTCAAAATCAGCGGGGTAGAATTTTGAAGCTAAAGAACACACATTATCAATGTCAAATGAGCTGAATGAATTCCTTGGGTCCAAGGAAGTGCACAAAATGAGAAGCTCTGTTATTTGTTGGTTGAATCTGCAATTTAACTCTTGTACTTGCTGATCCGCAACAGCCATGAAAATATCACACCGATAATGGTGCTCAACTGTACTCTCATCGGCTGCACGAGAATTAATGAAATCCACATATAACTCATCAAACTGTGGTGTTTTAACTCCATGTTTCTCACAGAACGAAAGCACATCAGCTTTAAGCTTGCTCCAACCATGATCTCTTAGCTCCTGAATCAATAATTTTGTAGTCTTCACGTCATCCATAGCATTCACAATATCTTGAGACTTCTGCTGTAACTTTTTGCATAACATATCTGTGATTCCCATCAGTTCTTTCATGACATGCAGAATAAATATGAAGTCAAAAGACATCATCAACTTAACAGCACCATTAGCCTTTGCTCGTGCCGAAGGTGAAGTACCTGAACCTTTAGAAATAGCAATGCTTTTAAGTACCAAAAATGCTGGTTTGTATCGCTTCAAAAGGCTACAGATAGATGCATAGTGAGAACTCCACCTAGTGTCACAAGGCCGCTATAGCGTTCCAACTTGATTAGCCCCACTTCCAGTTTCAAGCTCAGTAAGCTCAATGAGGTTCTCCATTTCAGCAACTTGATTAGCATGCAACTCATAATTTCTCTTACTAGAAGACACAACTGCAGTGACAACAAGAGCAAGATGATCAAAAAAATTGTGAACATCAGCTACTTCTTTAGCTGCGGCAACAAGAGCTAGCTGCAATTGGTGAGCAAAACAATGAACATAATAGGCATAAGGACACTCTTCCATGAACTTGGCTTGTAGTCCATTCCACTCCCCACGCATGTTACTAGCACCATCATATCCTTGTCCACGAAGTCTGCTAACATCTAACTGATGTTGAACCAAAACAGAAGATAGTTCATGTTTTAATGAAGCGGAACATGTATCCGGAACATGAACAATATCAAGAAAACACTCTCGAATGAAACCATTTTTGTCAACAAAGCGAATTACTACAACCATTTGCTCTCTTTTTGCTTCATCTCTTGACTCATCAACAAGCAAGCAAAATTTAGCATCACCAATCTCTTTACGAATTTCACGTTGCACGTTTGAAGCAATGATATGCAGAATTTCTTTTTGAATGGGTGGTGACGTGTACTTAGCATTCTGTGGAGCATTGCCCAATACAACAGCACCAATTTCCTCATCATAAGCAGCTAGCAGTTTCACCATTTCAAGAAAATTGCCTTGATTTCTTGAGCTAGGACTTTCATCATGTCCTCGGAAGGAGCACGCTTGGAATGCTAACCACCGTAATACATCAATTGTTACTTTGAGCCGCAGCCTATTTCTCTTGATGTCCTCTTCTGTTTGCTTCTCCACTAATGGTTCCATATGACATGACTTATTCTTCAGATTATCATAACATTTAGCAGCATAATTATGAGCAGATTTGCTATCCTTTCCCATGTGAGTCAAGAACGCACAGTCCTTTCCGTTGTTAACTTTCTTCCATTTGTTGAACCGTCCCACTCTAAACTTATCAGACCCTTTCCTTCCTAGTGGCTTCTTATAAAATAGAAAGCATGAGAAACAATATACTACATCTTTTGTAGGCGAGTATTCTAACCAAGGGAAGGTTTTAAACCAATGGTATTGAAACTTGAGTGGATGGTTTGCTGCATCATCAAGAGGGTACTCATCTTTCTCAAATTGATATGGACCATGCTTCATATACGCCAAACGAGCCTTTTCTTGATCATTAGGAGGATAGTCCCAAATTTGGCAGCACAGACCCGGATCCCTTTCTACTATCAAAACAGCAGCAGAATCATCATTGTTTCTCTGAACTGAAGGTGGTGGTGGTGCTCCTGATGTTGGTGGGTCTGTTGGCACTCCTTGTCTTGGAGGTGCTGTTGGCATTTCTTCATCTAAACCTTATGTTTCAGCTTGTTCTGGTTCTTGTTCATCCAAGTTTGGGCCATCATCAACCCTTGATTTCTTCCCAAAATAAGAATGCATGTTCTGCATCGGTACAATCTTTCTTTTATGTTTAACCATGATTTTCCTCCTGGACAATGAACACCATAAACTATCAGTATCAGGCATTAGCTATGACTATGAGAATTTATCCTATTTACGAAATAATAAGGCCAAATAAAACAAATCATAGATCATAGATCGACCAAGAATCCAAGATCATAAAAAAAATAGACAAATGGGGATTGGGGAATTAAAATTCGAAAATCTGTACCTCTCCTTTTAGCAGCCAAGAATCCAAGATCGGAGGGGAACGACGAGGCAAGGCTGGGGCTGGGTGCCTGGGCCGGCCGGCACCTGGATTGCCTCCCTCCTGTTCGATATTCAGAGAGAATCGGGGCAGGGGACTGGATCGGGGTGGACCGGAGTGGCCTGGTGCGTGGGGAGCGAAATTGGGGAACAGAGGAAGCGAGGAGCAGAGCAGGGGCAGCCAGAGAGGAATGTGTGCGTTGCAGAGTTGCTCTGCTCGTTTCCTTTTTTCTTTTTGGAATATGACCAAAGAAGGAGCAGAAGTCAATATTCTTTGGGGTTAAAAAAATTTTGTTTGCAAGTTGGAGGGGGGCCCGGGCCCCTGTTGGTCCCCTGCTGCCTCCACCACTGACCAAGTGCTCACCGTTGGCTTCGTCTGGGCTGACGAGACTCGATCTAGCACTGCCGATCACCAATTCAAAAAAAAAACCAACTCCCTAACCCCGGCTGAATTACCTGTCTCCCACAGGGAAGAGATCCGAGGGAGTTGACCTCTTTAATTCCCACTCCCCTTCCCTCCTAAACTCCCAAGCCCACCAACCAATCAACGGATTTTGCGTCCCACATGCCTTAAACTCCCATTCCCTAATTCCAATTCCTCCCAACCAAACACGCTGGAAGAGGTAGGGCCATGCGAAGGAGTCAAATGTGTGCACAAGGTCGAGCTTCAGCAGTACTCTTGGCGCAACGAGCTGGTGCAACAGTCTTGTGGATTGCTTGACCAGAACAACATTGTCGTCCAGGCTACAAACCTCTGGGGCGTGTTTGGTTTCCTGCATTCCCTTGGGCAAGGCCCCATGGATGCAAAAACGAGTGTTTGGTGGGCTGCCCCGGCACCGCGTTGTTGGCCCGCACGAATCTCAAAGCACGCCTCTGTCAGGCCCGCTAGGAATGGCCAATTCGACCGTTTCCCCTCAGCGACCCTTTTCTCGTTCAGCTTGGTGCAGGGTAGGGGAACACGGAGCTGAGCTCGTGCGACCTTGGAGATGGCGCGAGCTCGCGCGCGCAGGCGAAAAATCGACGGGAGTTTTTCCGTCACCGCCCCCTTTTCGCCCGTCTATTTCACCCCCTCTGGCTGACCGCCAAAACTCGCGCCACCATTTCCCCCCCCCCCCCCCCCACACATTCGGTCCAAGGCAGAAGAAGAATAGCGGCGACAGCTAGATCCGCTCCTCCGGTCGGCGGAACTCGGCGGCGAGATCTTCGCTACTGTTCGGCGGTGCTCGGCGGCGAGATGTCCTCCGCCATGTCCTGTGGTTCTCCCAGTCGATCCATGGTGGTAAGTAACCCTAACCCTATATCACCGCATAGATTGACTAGATTCTTGTAGATCTGTGTAGTTCTTAGCATATCAAGTAGTTCTTGCTCACTGTGGTAGTGCCGTACATCTGTGAGCATGTTCTTAGCAGATTGAGTAGTTCGAAGCACATCGAGTTTTCATCCTTGTGAGCAGATCCACCCTAGTTTGTGTATGAGAGAGATCGTGGTACGACGGTTGGTTCTAGAAGGTCTAAATCTCATCCTTGTACGACTGTCTCTCTGATACATGACTGATTGTGTGTTTGTTTTAATTTGGATGCGTGCTCTGGTTGCTATGAAATGGTTGTCAACTATGAACACCTCTGTGTCATGCTATGTGTGCTCTGCTTCTAACATGTGCATCGTTCGTAGGGCGCCACCACTGAGGTCTTGCTGACCTCCCCGGATCTGTCGGCTACATCAGTGCTGTGTGCGAAGCCGCTTGGATACGCTCTGCCATCTGACTACATGGCATTGAGAGCGGCGAAGGGTCCAATGACATGGCCTCCGGCTTTGTCCACCTTCGTCCTCACAAGGATGGCTGAACTAGTGAATGGGGGATGGACATCAACAAAGGAATCAGAGACAAGTCTTTGCTGGTCATTTGCAAGAATGTTCTTCAGTTACGCGGTACCAAAGTTAGCACTACGCAGGTGTACAACCATCTCAGGAAGTGGAGGTGCAGGTGGAACAGATTGCGCATACTGGCGCAGCTAGAAGGAGTGGAATGGTGCGAGAACACTACTACCTTCATGATGGATGACGATGCGTTAATCAAACATCTCGCGATAAGCATTTGGGCTTCCAGTTTAGCAATTTGTTCCCTACCTTCGTTATGACACTAACTCTGTTTTTGTTTCAGCTTCACCCCAAGGATGAACCGTACATGAACAAGCCAGTTCAGAACTACGATCAGATGAGGATCATCTTCGGCAAGATCCGTCTGCAGAATCCAATCGGGGTTGAGTCCCTGCAACTCGCCCCGAGCCACCTCATGGATAATGAAGACGAATGTGCCTCCTACATTTCCATGGGCCCTATCTTGAGGAAGCAATGGTTCACTGCCTTCCTTCGCAAGCACTACCTGTAGATGACGTGACAATGGTGCCGTAGAGTAAGTAGTAGTCCTTGTGATGCGGTGAAGATGATGAACTTCTGCTATATTTTGCGAGGCGGTACATACTAAACCCCTCAGCTGATGAACAACCGGTGCATCACCAACACATAATGTGCTGAATTTGTGTTGCACCAGACTTTTGTAAAGTATGGAGGCAACCCTTACGAACATCTGGTGCATCACCAGCACATAATATGCTAAATTTGGGATGCACCACAAATCTGTGCTAGTTTAGTACTACCCTATCTAATGTGTCTGTGTTTTAAGTGCATTGTGTAATGGTAATCTCACCACTCGAAGAAGTGGTGAGAGTATGTGTGGGCATGCACATAACCAAACACCATGTTTTTGCATGGGTTTCCCTACACAGCCCACCAAACACTGGGGCTGCGGATTTTGGCTGAAGAGGCACGGGCCTGGCTGAGTCTTTGTGGGCAACCAAATGACATGCACAACGTGGCCCAGGCCTTGTTTTTTCAGGGCCAGACCCTGCTGGGCCACGGATATGAGATGGCCATTTTGGGTGCAGGAAACCAAACACGCCCCTGATGAACTATGCTTATTTGGTGGTTGAGACTCACTAGTAATTCCAATTTGGCGCAAGGCCTAGCGATAGAACCTTGACGAAGATATTGGTGACCAGGTGAACCAGGCTTATTTGGTGGTAATCGCTTAGTTGGCTCGCATCGGCGCGTTTGGGCAGCATGCTTGGTTGAGCCGTGTCAAAGCCTGCTGGCCGCGCATCATCTCGTATAGTTGCTGAAACGTGTCGATGAAGTCCTGCTTCACCGTATCCCAACAGGCCCGTAGAAACTCTGCTGTGAAGTCATCGGGCCCGGCGCTTTGCGCGCGGGCAATCATTTCACCGCGCTCCAGATTTCCTCTTCGTTCAAAGGGGCGTCGAGGTAGCCCAGATCATGCGGCTCAATGAGCTTTGTCATGTCCAGCGTGTGCTCGCGCTCAATGGCGTTGCCCAATAGACCAAAAGTGTGACGTAGTGTGCATAGGCCACTGCTGCCATATCCTCATGATCCGTGAACACGCCATCGCCTGATGTGATGCTGTAAATCCAATTTGTGTGGTAGGACCATATGTCCCACTGTTAAAAAACATAATTTAAAATGTCAACAAAATTTATAAAAAACCGGATGTACTTCTAGACATTCTATGCCTGCACACAAAATTATAAAAAATAATCCTTTTCTGGTTTGTGTTAAAAAGACAAAAAATATGTTAGTTTTAACTCATTTTGTAGCACCGAAATATCTTTTTACACAAGTCATAAGAAATGTCTTTTCTTCACAAAATTTTGAGATGAACAACTAAATTATTTTGCCAAATATTTTTGAAATTATAAAATATTCTTAAATTTATTTTTCTTAATGGGAGAAGATAGTGCTATAACCCAAAACACCGCCACTCATTACTGCACCGTCGGCACAGCTAGAACCGAAATCCTCGTTTCAGCTCTACTAGTGCCGTACAAACTGCATGCCTACTAATACATGAAGCAGACAGGCCCTAGAGTGTCGGCTGTACCCGGGCCGAAAGCAGATTTCGGTTGTACCCAAGCCGAAACTTTCTTTTTTAATACCCGGCTTAAAATGAAAGACGCTCAACCGTGTTTCGATTTGAGATAAAATATACAAGAAATATATTCACGTCGTTGAGTAGGTTCCATTCTCGTATTCCGTTTTGAGTTTCGACGACTCTAACTTCTCAATTTTGGACCAAAATTCGCACAATTTTTTAACTTTTTTTGTCAAATTCGTCGCATGCGGTCGAACGATTCAAATTTATTTTCACGAGTAAATGGATCTCACTATTCCCCACAACTTTTATGTTATAACTTTTTCATTTTGATGGACATATACATATTTCTTGTAGCATTTATAGAAAAATACACATACTAAAGAGAAAATAGTTATATGTCCATCAAAACGAAAAAGCTACAACATGAAAGTTGTGCGGAACGCCCAGATCCATTTACTTGTGAAAGGAAATTTGAAATGGTCAACTAAGTGCGATGAATTTAATAAAATTACTTAAACGATTGTGTGAACTTTGGTCCAAAATTAAGAAGTTAGAGTCACCGAAACTCAAAACGGATCACCGGAAAGAAAACTACTCATCCACGCAATCCAAACATGGTTGAGTGTCTTTTGTTTTGACCTAAGTATTAAAAATGGAAATGAAACCTTTATCATTGTTTCACCTTAAGTACAGCCGAAACCTGCTTTCCATCCGGGTACATCCGAACTCAAGGGTTTCGGCACGTGCCGACGGGGCGCTAGATTTAAAATCGACTCAAATTGTGTGCTAGTTGTCAAATAAATGTTAAAAATATTATTTAAAAAAATCGAAATATAATCATAGCTACGACATGGCGAGTATTTTCCTACGGTAGGCTCTGCCGTATATTGCGACGTTCAGGAGCCCGATGGCCCCTCCTTGCTGTTGTTCTCCAGCCCGAACGCTTGAACAATTTTCCTCACCTCGGAGCCGCCCCAGCCTCAGCACAAGGTGCGTGAGATCCGAGCCCAGTAAACGAGCCGCTCTGGATACTTGATGAATGTCCGACAACTCCGTCTGCTTCATAGAAACACGGAGGCCCTTGAGGAGCTTCGGGCTATCGCGCATCGCGTGGGACAGGAACTCGCTCTAGAGCTCCGCCACATCGCCGGCAAGCCGGAAACTAATCAAGGAATAGCTTACGCCGCAGTCCAGGAAAGGCTGCAGCGCCTTCGGGTGGATGGCGGCCGCGTAGGAGGAGAGGGTCAGGATGAAACTTTTCTGGGCCATGGCCATGTAAATTGATTTTTGGTGGTAGCGTAGACAATACCACTACAATATGAGTACCCCCATGTACATCCGAACTCAAGGATTTCGGCACGTGCCGACGGGGCGCTAGATTTGAAATCAACTTAAATTGTGTGCAAGTTGTTAAATAAGTGTTAGAAATATTATTTTTTAAAATCGAAATATAATCATAGCTACAACATGGCGAGTATTTTCCTACGGTAGGCTCTGCCGTATATTGCGATGTTCAGGAGCCTGATGGCCCCTCCTTGTTGTTCTTCTCCAGCCCAAACGCTTCAACTATTTTCCTCACCTTGGATCCGACTCCGACCCAGCCTCGGGCCAAGGCGCATGAGATCCGAGCCCAGTAAACGAGCCGTTTCGGGTACTTGAATACTTGATGATGGTGCTTTTGATTCCCATCCGGCTAGAAGCAGGTCTCTGACCTCGGTGAACCTGGCCACCTCGCTAATGATGATGACCGCCGTGGCCATCGCGATCTTCATCCGTGCCTCTGTCGTTGCAGAGGGCGCGTCCGTGCAGCCACGAAAGTCGTGCACGGCACGTGCCATGGCCTCGCGTCCGAGCTCCACCGTGTCGAGCTTGGCACGAGCGATCATGCCGCAAGCACCGTTCTAGCTCCCGTCGAACGACAGGCGCTTGGAGCCCTCGAGCAAGATGAAACTTTTCTGGGCCATGGCCGTGTAAATTGATTTTTCGTGATAGCGTAGACAATACCACTACAACATCAGTTCCCTCCAACATCTCACTTTATTGTGTGTTCCTATGCATCAATCTCTTCTCAACCTATAAAACCATGCATGGTCGTAGTTAGCTTTGTGCTGCAACTAGCTAGGACGCTAAGATGGACTTGCCATGGGCCATGGCTAACCTTTTATATGTCAATTCATCCATCAAGGCTGATCTACCTGGTTCCTCTAGCTAGTACCCCCATGTCGACACACATGAACAACCAAACAAATTTTGTAGTCATGCATGCGGTACATATGCACACAATACGGACAGGGGTATCACCATATTTGCATGAATTGTGGCTGGTTTTGCGAAATAGTGTTTTAATTAAAGATAATTTAGTTAGACGAGGATGGCAGGGCTCTACTTCCTGTCATTTCTGTGGAGGGGAGGAATCGGTGGAACATTTGTTTACGTCTTGTTCTATGGCAAGATTGATATGGAGCATTTTGCACTGTGCTTTTAATTTCAAGAAAAAACGTACCTCTGTTCAGGATCTTTTTGGACCCTGGCTGCATGGTTTTGGTAAAGATAAAAAAGACTTAATCATTGTTGGGATAGCTGCCGTTCTCTTGACCATTTGGAATGCCAGAAACGAGCTGTGTTTTGAGAGGAAGAAACATCAAGAGCGTTTTGTTCTCATTCGTAGAGTTTAACCATTGGATTGACTCTTGGGCAATTATGCAGAAAAAACCGGGAACAAAAGAGGTGCTGATGTGGGGAGCAAAGATGGCAAATGAAGCTTTCAATGCGTCGCATGGGTGGAGGCCGGGGGCTCTCAGGATCACCCAGTGAAAAAGGTCTAGGAACAGGAAAAAGAGGTGAAGATGTCGTTGAGTTGTGGTGACGAAGTTGGTGTTCGCTGGAACGGGACTTTTTCGAGGACCTTCTTCCATCTTAGTTTGTTTTTCGATTTCGAGTGTGCTTTGTCTCCTCGCCTGTGAGGGCCAGCGTGGTGGCGGATTGACTTTTAATTTCTTTCATTACTTTCCATTTCTGTAACTCGAACGTCTATGGTTTCTAATAATAGAAATCGGAGGGGAGACTCTCTCTTTTTTCAAAAAAAAATATCTGCATGAAATTCGCACTGCCGCAGGATTTCGGCTTTGATCGATGAGTGGTTTCCTTTCGTGCTTCCCTGGTCACAAAATCCTTCACAGCCGTTCTCAGTGGACTGCGCGCTAGTCGAACCCCAATTATAAGGACGACCTAATCTCTGAGTTTTTTTTCGAGTAAAATAGTATTTTTTACCTTCTACGTGTTATTGTGAACAAAATACCTCCTATACGAGAAAATCAGGCAAAAAAATCACGGCGGCCGAATACGTACGGCAGAGAATTAAATCGACGCTAGCCAAAATCAAGTCCAAGTCGATCTTACTTATACTAGCAAACGTGCCCGTGCGTTGCAACGGGAGAAAAAAAAACTACCACGGAGGCATTAAACACTTAAACTAAGTTCTCGATGGCATGGTGGGGGAGGCGGAATGATCATAAATAATCAACCAGTGACATGTCTTTTCCTCCAATAAATCAGATGAAGATTTTCATTCCACAGCCAAAACTTTAAATACAAAAATGTACAACATCAGCGGCAAGCTGACGTTGCAACGGGTATGCGGGGGCAAAAGTAAACTGCGATCCAGTCCCAGTGGCAACACAACAACACCTTTGCAAACTCAGCACTCTAGATCTCAGGAAAGAACATAAAGAATACCTAGTAGAATAACACTACTCTCGCCAATCCAATTGGATGCAAGAAAACACATAGACCATCAAAAACAAGGGCTGGAGAGCTCACACTTTGCGATGGCATAGATGAAGCTAACTTCAGTTTTACTCCTTGTAGATAAATTCTCTTTTGCCAGGGCTGTGGGTTCTGCCCATCTCTCGAACACAAATCCTTTTCCGGTGCAGAGAAAGGGTAAGATTCCGCTAAGTGAGGCTTAGGATCATATCAACCAATAGTTGATGAATCTAGTATATTCAGGCAAGACAAAACTCTGATCGTATGTTACTGTTTGCGGACGGCCACTCGTTGGAGTAGCTGGTTTGTTTTCATTCAGTTCCTGAATGCCATTTCATGCGTAGCATAGCAAATAGACTACCATATCAGTCTAGCTACCACATATATCCCTTCAACGTCAATTGAGTTGCAAGTTCTAAAACTGAAACTCTTTAACTTATACGGACGTGTGAGTATCTAGCACTGCGCTTGGCGTCGGGAACAGGCCTGCCACCATCTGGTTCGACAACAGGCCTGCTTGCCATGGCCTTCAGCGCCGCCGCTACCGGGTTCATGTGCTTCCACGATTTCTTGTCCTTCCGTACCGTCCCCATCTGCCAGCGCCACCCCGGTCGAAAGCGCCGCCACCACTGCTCGTTCTCCGACGCAGCAGAGTTAAATCAGCCAGCTCCGCCATGGATTTCACCCGTACGTGGTCGCGCCGATCGTGCCGATCGTGCGCTGTTGCCGCCGCCGCTTGTTGGGCAACGGCGTCGTAGCGGTGATCAAGCCGGGCGCTGAGGGCCACGCCTGAGCGCTTCGCCGTAGCAGCGAGCGCACCTGGTCCCGTTGGCCGCGCATGATGGCTTCGCTTGTCGGAAGCCTGCGTGCGCCATAGAGAAACGTCGGGAGGAGTGACGATGGGGCCGAGGACGCCGTGTGCTCCGCTCCGCTCTGCCCTTTGGTCACTGTTCTCCTGGCGCGAGTCGTCCGTGTGCTAACCCTGACCGGCTCGGGGGCGCACCATGGAGGAGGTCGGCGAGGTGCCGGTCCGCCGACAGCCACGATGCTGATGCGTATGCCGACGACCCGATCTGAAGGTCTCTAGAACCAAGCACCCGTTATTTTTTTAGCTGGGCCGGTCTGATCGTGGATGGGCCGAAGTTGATCTGAGCCAAATCGACGATGGCTGATCGTATATCGAGTCGGATACATATGCTACGTTCACAACACGTTTTATTTTCTGTTCTATGAGGCGACGTACCATCATCACCACCTTTAGCTATATTATATAGTAGAGATTTTTCTCCAACCGCGAAACAGGATCAGAACACATTTGCCCTTGCTAGCTCGCCGGCCAACGCCGTACCAACGCAGCAGCAGGCAGCCGTCGCCATGCCCACGGCATGGGGGGCTCGAAGGAAGCATAGATCCAAGAGAAAGAAAAGAACGTCGGCTATCAACGGCACGGCCGCCGCCGCCGACCCTGGCAGTACGATCGTCCGCCGCGGCGAGGACGAGGAGGAGGAGAGAGTGGCCAAGAAGAGAAATCTGGAGGAAGAGTAAGAGGCCGTGTCGTCTGCGCCCAGCTCCCCGGTCTGCGAGCCCTACATCCCCGACGACGAGGAGCTCGAGCCCATCGAACAAAAATTCCAAGAGAAAATGGGTTCGTTATTTCAGTTCGCATATAGTATATGATCATCTTCTCAACTAGTCGATTCTTTTTTTGCATTCTTCCTTGACTCTTGTAGATGGATCAATACACCGCAAGCAATGCAAATAAGTTTTGTTTTATAATACAGGCAGGTCGCCAGATGCAGATGCCCACACTGAACAACTTCGTGCCGACCTCCTGCCTCGCAACAGATCCACAACTTGTCCCCGTCCGTCAATCTGGGACCAAAGCAGTGCTCTCTGCTGCCAAATCCCTTCTTGGCCTTTCGTCCTACATCGGTAGTACATAGGACAATCTTTGGCATGGATCGAACTTGCTCTTCTTAATTACTGCCTTGCTAACATATTAATATTTTATTTGCTCGAGTTGATCAATTTGCAGGTGGTAAGCCGCTACTACGCTGCTCTGGTTTCTGGATTGATTGGAACGAGGAGAGCAAAACTGGCACTATTTTGACAACCGCACATCTGATTCGCTTGAATCGCCAAGAGTTCGACGAATGGTTAGGACAAGATGAGTATGACCCTAATGCTAAGGTGAACTAGTTCATCCTTAATTTTTCATCTCTCAAATAACTCCCTTTGTCAAGTGTTTATGCATCTCGACTTGTATTTTTGCAATCTCCGTTTCAGGTTATTGTTCATTTGTTGGACGAGAACACAATAGAGGCCCAGTTGCTCTACTACCAAGTGCATTATGGCATCGCTCTCTTTAGAGTTAGAGTGGATCAACCTGTTCATTTACCCTCTTTTGATGAAAGAGTGCGATATGCTCAAGAGGTTTTTGTCATTGGAAGAGATGAAAATTTAGATCTCAGGATAACCCAAGGATGAGCGGAATACTTAAACCCAGACGTGTTTCAACGATATCACTTCATGTTCTTTTCTCGTGGGGATGTAAATAAGGTACATGATTCGTCTTCTACAAACACTTATCTCCAAATTTTATTTATTTTTTGAGTTATATCATAGTTTTGATGTTCCTCTTTGCAACTCCACGTTATTGTTTCTTATCGTGGGTACAAATTGTGCAGTATGATGACGAGGGCTGGTCATTGCCTTAGATGGGAAGGTCGTGGGAATGGTCAACACTAGTGCACAAGGGTCTTTTATACCTTCTTCTATCTTACTCAAGTGCTTGGGTTCGTGGAGGAAATTTGGGTATGTTCTTCCTCTAGTTTACTTTCTTGTTTTTTTGTTGTCATTGGTGAAACATGTTATGAATGAGCAAACGACACAAACTAGTGAGTTGATTTTCATTTCATTCTTATTTTCCATGTTATTCTTATTTTCCAAGCATAACGGTGCATCACAAAAATTATCATGTAATAACATGGATAGACTATACTTGTTGACTCTTATAATTCTGTACACATGGTTAGTTATCTCTATGGTGCAATGTAACTACCCTAAAACTATATTTTGTTGTTCAACAATGTAATCGTTGTCATCTTTAATTTATGAATGTTTATCTCTGTACTTTTTCTCCAAAAATTAATTTATCAAAATTTATTAAGTGATGCTAGGGTAGAATTTTGATGCATTTTCAATACCAAGGACAAAGTTGCAATTTTTTTTTGTAGAAAGCAACGTTTCCCTCTTAAACTCAAGGTATGCTATTATTTATAATATGTTCATGATAAAGTGTTTTTGTGGTGATCAATTAATCTATGTTCACTTGACATTAATTGCTAGTTGAATATGAGATAATTACAAATATTATTTGATCCATTTTAGCAATTTATTCAATATAAAAACATCTGTTTAGTAGTCTACAAGTTTTGTGTGCATTAAATGGTTATTTGGCATAGGCTCATCCCTCGGCCCCACCTTGGATTCAAGTTTTTGGCCATCAAGCTTCTAGACCCTCTTTATATTGACAAGATTTGGCGCAAGTATAACATTGATGATGGTCTTATTGTTAATGAGGTATATAATGTTTTTGGTTTCTTCGTGTAGAATTACTTAGCTTCCCTAATCTTCTTTCTCTACACATATTTACTAGTCTTATTAGCAATTTAATCTTAGGTATCAGAAAGATCAAATGCTGAGAAGCTTGGAATCCGAAGGGGTGATATCATTGCACGTTTCAATGGAGAAGAAGTTTCTACTACAGTTGAGGTAGATGTACTATAATTGGCTTGCTTTCAACTACAATGAAAATAAAAGTATATTTATGTGATACTATTACTTTGTGCTCTTGACTTATGTAATTTGTTGCTAATATAGTTGGAAAACCTACTGTTGAACATATGCAATGATTTTGATAGTGCATATCAGCCCTATGCCGAAGTGGATGTCTTGGTTAGTTTATATCCATGTTCTACTTTATTATTTGCTTGATGTATCATGTTGATTAGAAAAATCTTATCACCAAGAAATATCTAACATTGGCGTTGTAGATTAAGGTATTTAATACACGTAAAATATATTGGAGGGAGTTTCACTTGACTACAAATGTATCTGATCATGGAGAAGTTGTTGCAAGAGGTATGTCTCTCCTTCCAAGCTAGTCACGTCTAAAGATGATCTCATGCTGTCTGCATTCCTTCCTTTGCAGATCCATTATGTCTTAAATAAACCATTATAAGCTTGTGTTAATTGTTCATCAGACTAGTATGTTACATCCATGAGATATTGATACTATTGTAATAAGGCCATAGTAATTTATGGATTTTCGAGATTTAGTTTTTGTGGGTAGCTTGTGTAAGTAAAATATTGGGGTAAGACATGATTTCCTATCATGCTATAGCGTCTATGTTAGGTTTAGGATTGTGATCTTTATCTTGGAGGTTCATGAGATTTATGCAAGATTGACTATGAATAATTCTTGAGTGTAAATATATTTCTCAGTTTAGAAGAATAAAAGAATTCAAACTTTACAGAGAAGTTTTTGTTTGTGCAGCCACTATTCCATTCACTTTGAGAGAAAGGACTTCTCTTTCAATCGGTGGCCCCTAACCAAGTTGCCTCGGGATAAAGGGTGCTATGAAATTCTTTTATGAGCATGAATCCTGAAAGGCACTTATTTTTTAGTGGAGAATTGTAGGGGAAAGACCCCAATGTAAATTTTTATTAGTAGGGAAAACTATTTTAAACTGAAAACTGTAGAAGGGCCCCCAATAGTTAAAGTTTATAAAGACAAAAAATATGGGGGGTGGATGTGAAGAGGGGTATTTACAGCATGTCTAGCAAGATGATGAGGGGGATTCCAAGCTTAGGGAGAAATATAGTCGATCGCTATTTTCCTATGAGCCTTTTGAAATAGATATTTAGTAGCTTTGGGATGGTGCCTTTTTACATCATTTACAGGTTTTCCCAAAAATCTCTTCACAACATTATAGTTAATTTGTTGGTTCTGTGAATATATTATTAGGGTCGTTAATTCAGTTTTATGTCCTAACTGAATTTGGTTACAAGTGGATTGTATTTTTATCTCTATCAAACTTATTATTTGTAGTTGTATTGAAGTATGCAGGAATTGCTTCGCAAGGACAAAACAAGTCCGAAATTATTAATTATTCATAAGTATATTGAACTGATGCACAAGCCAACTTAATCAAAAGTCTGAACTAATAGAAAGGGGACTAGACAATATATTTGTATCACTTTCCTTCACGCTTAGGTTAGTTTAGTTCTAAACGTGGCCTGGTTGTAGTCCGGGGAATCTTAATTTATTTTTTAATATAGCGTGAGTAGAGTTTTAAACTTGAAACATTTTGACTATGATCCCATATTAAAAAGATGCGCTGACCAACTCAACATAAATTCCAAACTGATAAAAAAGGGGCTAGATAATATATTCATATTTCAACAAACTATCCAGCAACATTGCGCTAATGCACCATCTCGACCAATAGTACTTCTCACGTATGTTTTCAAGTTGTTATCGACGATATACATGCAATTGTATAGACTCGTAATTAAAGAACAAGCTAGTCGATCGATCTGCAAGTACTGTAAATAAATGTTAACGGTTTTGCTATTTCTCATGCGCATGAGAAACAGCTTATTGCTCAATCGCCTCCGTTGCCGTTAGATTTTTTGTGCTTTGCGATTTGTGCTGCTGTGGTCGGGCCGTTGTCGGGTTGCTATTTGTGCTGCTGTGGTCGGGCCGTTGTCGGGTTGCGATTTGTGCTGCTGTGGTCGGGCCGTTGTCTGGCCGTTTTTTTTTTTGGTTGGATGTTGTCGGGCCGTTTTGTTGTTTGGTTGACTGTTGTTAGTTTTGTTGGGTCGGGTTGTTGTTGGGCTGTTGGGTTGGGTTCTGAAGGGAAGTTTTTTTTTTGTCATGAGGTTATACAGCAGCCGCAGCTTTGTGTTGAGGAAAATAAGGCAAGAGAGGCGAGCAAAAGACGCTGCGAAACAGAGTGGTTTGTTTTTTGCTCAGTGTTGCAAAAAGTTAGATTAATTATGAGCAGTGTATTTAAATTTTTGTGATCAATATCAGTTATTTTTTGTTGTTTTTTTGCTTATCGCGAATGAAACATTTTCTGTGTTACGAAATGTTTTTTGTGGAATCTTTTTCTTATAAGTTGATTTTTTTTGATATAGGGATGGATGCCGAAGACTGTGAGTTTTTGCCATGGGTATATTATAGTCGAGCATTTTTCTCAATGATGTGGTTAGTTATTTTTTTAAGTTAGATTTTTGCGTGTTTACATTTGTTTTTTGCAGCTAATTTTTTTATTGTTTTTTGCATTAAATTTTTGGCAGATTGTTCCTTGTTTTTTCAAGACGAAGGTAGATGAAATAGCTGTCAACAATTGGCTTTGTGGCTGAAACAAGCATTCGTAAGGGTCCTACCAGATCTTACCTATGTGGGGCATTTTGGGAGTACCTCGCTATGATCTATGATGTCCAGTTAGGAGATGTGGTGACACTAAACTTGTTGAGAGATGACGGCGAAGAACCTAACTGGCAATAGGAAACAAATAAATGTGTTACCTAGTATTTATTTTAATTTATTTTTTGTATTATTATTATTTTTATTTTCTTTTTGTTCTATTTTTTCTTGAATTTTTTATGTTAAGTTACTGAGTAATTTTTTTTAACAGTTTTGCCTGTGTTAGAAGTACCTGCCATAGTGAGAAAGTTTTTGCAAAAGACAGTGTTTTACTACGTTGGGCCTCTAAGTGTGCAGAATATGGTCAAGTGTCTTGTAAGTTTTTTTAGCTGTTTTTTAAATTATTTTTTAGCTGTTTTTTAATTTTTTTGTTATGACTTTTTTTGCTTTTTTTCTGTTTATTCCAAAATATGTATTCCATGGGTTTTAACTACCCAGCGGATGGTGAAGTTATCTATTGCAACATGCGTCTTTCTCGTCCTATTTGGGGTTAGTATCGAAGTGGACGTGACGGAAGAATTGAATTCTGGATAGGATTTGAGGACTTCTGTATCGACTTGAACATAACCGACATGGCAGTTCTGCTAGTGAAAGTTGAAGTGAGAGACAAATGCATCGCGCTCGTGATAGAGGATGTTGGCTTCTGACAGTAGTAGTTATTTTTTAGTATGGAATAATTTTTGTAATGATCCTTTTTTTTAATTTTTTGTTATTTTATTCAACATTTTTGTTTTATTATTGTGCGTTTTGTAAGTGAAACAAGCTATATTAGTGTTTTCTCTGTTATTCAAATAATCATGGAATGTTTTTTTGGGTTTTTAATTTTTTTTATTTCTAGGTTTAAGTATTTTTATATGGAATTAAGATTTTGTTGAGTCAGTTTCTACTACACCTGCAACTGAGTTTTTTTCTTTATTTTTGAGCCAGTTTCAACTTCACTTTGCAACTGAGTTTTTTCTTTATTTTTTGTGAGTCAGTTTCAACTGCACCTGCAACTGTTATTTATTTTTTAGCCAGTTTCAACATCACATGCAATTGAGAGTTTTTTTTATATTTTTTGAGCCATTTTTTTATCCATTTTTTAAACTGCACTTGAAACTGAGAATTTTTTCTTTATTTCTCAGCCAGTTTTTTTTAGCCAGTTTCAACTTCACTTGCAACTGAGTTTTTTTCTTTATTTTTTGAGCTAGTTTCAACTGCACATGCAACTGTCTTTTTTTTAATTTTTTAGCCATTTTTCAATTTCACTTGCAACTGAGAGTTTTTTTTTCATTTTTTTCAGCCATTTTTAAACTGCACTTGTAACTAAGAATTTGTTTCTTTATTTATGACCCAGTTTCAAGTTCACTTGCAACTAAGTTTTTTATTTTTATTATTTTTTCAGCCAGTTTTAATTACACTTGCAACTGAGTTTTTTTTCTTTTATTTTTAGACAGTTTCAACTACACTTGCAACTGAGTTTTTTTCTTTATTTTTTGTGCCAGTTTCAACTTCACTTGGAACTAAGTTTTTATTTTTATTTTGTTCAGCCAGTTTCAATTACACTTGCAACTGGATGATATTGAATTAATGTTCTTTTATTTTTTATTACTTAGTTTAATATTTATTTATTTTTTATTAAATTCAGTTGCAAACGCACTTGAAACTGAGACTTTTTTTAATCTAGTTCAAAATTCCCTTGCAACTGAGATTTTTTTTATTATAATTTTTTTATTATTTAGTTTATTTTTTTAATTAAATTATGTTGCAATTGTTCTTTAAATTTGATTTTTTTCTACCTAGTTGCAACTTCACTTGCATTTTGAGTTTTTTTTTTATGACTTATTATTTTTTATGTATTTAAATTCAATTGCAACTACTATTGAAACTGAGACTTTTACCTAGTTCCAAGTTGTTTTGCAATTGAGATTTTTATTTTGTTTTTATTATGTGTTTTTTAATATTTTTTCCAAATTCCAGTTGCAACTGTAGTTTGAATTTTTTTTTCTTACCTAGTTGCAACCTCACTTGCAATTGAGATGTCTCCATTTTTTCAGAACCGCTGTTGCAACTACACTTGCAACTGAGACTTTTTTTGACCTAGTT
Organism: Poa pratensis; assembly: GCA_947311845.1. Taxonomy (NCBI): domain Eukaryota; kingdom Viridiplantae; phylum Streptophyta; class Magnoliopsida; order Poales; family Poaceae; genus Poa; species Poa pratensis. Next base: position 86,125,143 of record CAMZMU010000037.1, on the reverse strand, counting down.
CCAAGTTCACTTGGAATTGAGATTTTTTTATTTTTATGATTTATTATTATTTATTTTTATTTAAATTCAGTTACAACTGCCATTGAAACTGAGACTTTTACCTAGTTCCAAGTTGTTTATTTTTATGATTTATTATTTTTTTATTTGAATTCAGTTACAACTGCTATTGAAACTCAGACTTTTACCTAGTTCCAAGTTGTTTTGCAATTGAGATTTTTATTTTGCTTTATTATATGTTTAAAAAAAATCCAAATTCCAGTTGCAACTGCTGTTGAAATTGATTTTTTTTCTTACCTAGTTGCAATCTCACTTGCGATTGAGATATCTCCAGTGTTTCAGAACCGCAGTTGCAACTACAGTTGCAACTGAGACTTTTTTTTTACCTAGCTCCAAGTTAACTTGGAATTGAGATTTCTTTTTATGATTTTTATTTTTTTTTAAATTCAGTTACAACTGCTATTGAAACTGAGACTTTTACCTAGTTCCCAGTTGTTTTACAATTGAGATTTTTTTGTTTTATTATATGTTTTTTTTTTCCAAATTCCAGTTGCAACTGCAGTTGATTTTGATTTTTTTTTAGTTCAGTTGCAACTGCTATTGAAACTGAGACTATTACCTAGTTCCAAGTTGTTTATTTTTATGATTTATTATTATTTTTTATTTAAATTCAGTTGCAACTGCTATTGAAATTGAGACTTTTTATTTTCTTTTATTATGTGTTTTTTAATTTTTTTTTGTTTGCAAATTCCATAGCAACTGAAGCTGAAATTGATTTTTTTCTTACCTAGTTGCAACCTCACTTGCAATTGAGATGTCTCCTGTTTTTCAAAAACCGCAGTTGCAACTGCACTTGCAACTGAGACTTTTTTCACCTAGTTCCAAGTTTACTTGCAAGGAGGTTGCTTTTTATTTTTATGATTTTTTATTATTTATTTTTATTTAAATTCAGTTGCAACTCGTATTGAAACTTAGACTTTTACCTAGTTCCAAGTTGTTTATTTTTATGATTTATTATTATTTTTATTTAAATCAGTTGCAACTGCTATTGAAACTCAGACTTTTACCTAGTTCCAAGTTGTTTTGCAATTTGAGATTTTTATTTTGTTTTTATTATGTGTTTTTTAATATATTTTCCAAATTCCAGTTGTAACTGTAGTTGAAATTGATTTTTTTCTTACCTAGTTGCAACCTCACTTGCAATTGAGATGTCTCAGTTTTTTCAGAACCGCTGTTGCAATACACTTGCAACTGAGATTTTTTTTGACCTAGCTCCAAGTTCACTTGGAATTGAGATTTTTTTTATTTTTATGATTTATTATTATTTATTTTTATTTAAATTCAGTTGCAACTGCTATTAAAACTGAGACTTTTTACCTAGTTCCAGGTTGTTTATTTTTATGATTTATTATTATTTTTTTTATTTTGAATTTAGTTGCAACTGCTATTGAAACTCAGACTTTTACCTAGTTCCAAGCTGTTTTGCAATTGAGATTTTTATTTTGCTTTATTATATGTTTTTTTTAATTTTTTTCCAAATTCCAGTTGCAACTGCAGTTGAAATTGATTTTTTTCTTACCTAGTTGCAATCTCACTTGCGATTGAGATGTCTCCAGTGTTTCAGAACCGCAGTTGCAACTGCGACTTTTTTTGACCTAGGTCCAAGTTAACTTGGAATTGAGATTTATTTTTATGATTTTTTTTAAAATTCAGTTGCAACTGCTATTGAAACTGAGACTTTTACCTAGTTCCAAGTTGTTTTACAATTCAGATTTTTTTTTGTTTTATTATATGTTTTTTTTTCCAAATTCCAGTTGCAACTGCAGTGGAAATTGGTTTTTTTTAGTTCAGTTGCAACTGCTATTGAAACTGATACTTTTTTTCACCTAGTTCCAAGTTCACTTGCAAGTGAGGTTGCTTTTTATTTTTATGATTTTTTTATTTTATTTTTATTTAAATTCAGTTGCAACTCCTATTGAAACTGAGACTTTTACCTAGTTCCAACTTGTTTATTTTTATGATTTATTATTATTTTTTTATTTAAATTCGGTTGCAACTGCTATTGAAACTCAGACTTTTACCTAGTTCCAAGTTGTTTTATAATTGAGATTTTTATTTTGTTTTTATTATGTGTTTTTTAATATATTTTTCCAAATTTCAGTTGCAACTGTAGTTGAAATTGATTTTTTTTCTTACCTAGTTGCAACCTCACTTGCAATTGAGATGTCTCCAGTTTTTTCAGAACCGCTGTTGCAACTACACTTGCAACTGAGACTTTTTTTGACCTAGTTCCAAGTTCACTTGGAATTGAGATTTTTTTATTTTTATGATTTATGATTTATTTATTTTTATTTAAATTCAGTTGCAACTGCTATTGAAACTGAGACTTTTTACCTAGTTCCAGGTTGTTTATTTTTATGATATTTTTTTTGAATTCAGTTGCAACTGCTATTGAAACTCAGACTTTTACCTAGTTCCAAGTTGTTTTGCAATTGAGATTTTTATTTTGCTTTATTATATGTTTTTTTAATTTTTTTTTCCAAATTCCAGTTGCAACTGCAGTTGAAATTGATTTTTTTCTTACCTAGTTGCAATCTCACTTGCGATTGAGATGTCTCCAGTGTTTCAGAACCGCAGTTGCAACTGAGACTTTTTTTGACCTAGGTCCAAGTTAACTTGGAATTGAGATTTTTTATTATTTATTTTTATTTAAATTCAGTTGCAACTGCTGTTGAAACTGAAACCTTTTACCTTGTTCCAAGTTGTTTTGCAATTGAGATTTTTATTTTGTTTTTATTATGTGTTTTTTAATATTTTTTTCCAAATTCCATTTGCAACTGCAACTGCAGTTGAAATTGATTTTTTTCTTACCTAGTTGCAACCTCGCTTGCAATTGAGTTGTCTCCTGTTTTTCAGAACCGCATTTGCATTTGCACTTGCAACTGAGACTTTTTTGATCTAGTTCCAACTTCACTTGAAATTGAGATTTTTTTATTTTATGATTTATTATTATTTATTTTTTATTTAAATTCAGTTGCAACTGCTATTGAAACTGAAACATTTACCTATTCCAAATTGTCTTGCAATTGAGCTTTTTATTTTTTTTATTATGTGTTTTTTTAAATTTTTTGTTTACAAATTCTAGTTGCAACTTTAGTTGAAATTGATTTTTTTCTTACCTACTTTCAACTCACTTGCAACTGCACAATTTTCGAACCAGTCACAATTTTTTGGAATCAGGTAGGACATTTGTTTTTTTCGAACTAGTCTCAATTTTTGTTAGATTACTTTGGTTGCTACTTTTTAATTGACTATAAATTATAGTTTTTCATTTTATCTATTAAATATATTTTTATTTAATAGATAAAATGAAATGTTATCAGGGGACACCGAAAAGCTTCCCAGTTGCAAGAAGATGGAGAATCGTTCCAAACTGCGCATGAAACATCAGCCACAAAAGATGTACCAAATAACTCGCATATAATTATGGAAGCTGATACTGATGGTAATAGTTCTTTTCTCTTTTTCTAAAGCCTTTTTTATGATTGTTGTTTTCTAGATTCTTTGTAGGATCTTTATGTGTTATCTGTTAAGTGATTGTTCTTTTTTTTTTTTAATACCGTTCATGTTCCTCTAGAGCATCGAAAGAAGATAAGAAGCGGAATTAATGATATCTTTCGAACATTTATTTTTAATATCGTAGTTTTTTGGAATGACGTAGGACATTTGTTTTTTTCAAACTAGTCGCAATTTTTGTTAGATTACTTTGGTTGCTACTTTTTAATTGACTATAAATTATAGTTTTTCATTTCATCTATTAAATATATTTTTATTTCTGCTAGTTTAAATAGTGTTGGGGAAATGTATTTTTATAGTTTAAACTGTACAATTCCTCCCATTGGAATCACGTAGAGGCAGAAAGACAAAGAGTGTGGGGCCCAATTGTGGCAACCTTCTATCTGGATATTCCGTCGCTTCCTCGTCCGCTCGTTTTGAAACAGTAGAGGACACGCACGCTCGTTTTGAAACAGTAGAGGACACGCACGCATGTGCAGTAGACAAGAGAGAGAGGAGTTTTCACCGTGAGCGGTGAGGGCCTCGACGGCGGAGCGACCGCTGCCGCCGACGGTGCCGCCGCGGTCCGAGGCGCCGGGGGAGCGTCTTCGAGGTGTGAGGTACGTAGATCTGTGTAGTTTTTGATGCGCTACTTCAGGTATTTGCGTGTACCGCTGGAGATTTTTGCTCTGCTTCCAGAAAATTCGATATGCTCGGCGGGCGATTTTTGAGATGTATCGCTTGTTGCGGACTCGCTTGTACTGTTAGAGGATACCAGTACACAGCGCGCGTACAGGCTGCGAGTTTTGCATCGTCAATTTTCAGTAGAGGCGGAGATTTTTGTTGGGCACCACTACGGGGGCTTCAAATTCTCTGTAGGAATCCCAAGTTGTTTGTAGTAATTAGCGGTCATAAGGTTTGCGCGACTCCAAGTTGATGGTGAAAGGTTTGCGCGAGTCCAAGTTGATGCTGAATCGTCGAGCAGTTATCATTTTTTTTGGTGTTATGTTGGTATGTTCAGTGTGTTGCTGGTTGTGAATTCAGGTTAGAGGCAGAGACTTCACAGACAGTTTCAGAGGTTAGCCGTGGGGCACGATGAAGGAAAAACTAGCAAGTAGGAATGAGAATATTATTTAGTAGGAATGACATTTTTCAGTTTCAGAGCTGCTCTTTTGATTTTGGGGCTGGATAATGCTGTATCTCGTCAGTAAGGGTTGTTCATATCTGTTTTTTGTAGTTGTTGTTCAGCAATGCGTATGTAGTCAGTAAGAGCAGCTGAAAGCCTTTTTGGGTCTTTGTAAGAGTGAGCTGGGGTCTGTGTGCGAAGCATATCATTGTTACAAATGAGCTAAGTGATTTTGCTCCTAACATAATATTCCATAACAGTGCCATGTGGTGGTCAGTTTTTGTGTGAGTGTATCTATAGGTTTGGGGGGTTGTAGTTGGATGTTTCATTTTTTTTGAAGTAAGCATAGTTTGATTCTCGTTTTGTTGTTGTAGTTTTGAATTTTTACACAATTTATTTTCTGTCGTGCGTTCAACTGCATGAGACACATTTTCGTTGATTTGCAATATCTTGTTTTCATATAGGATGGCAAGCAATGAGAAGAAGATGGACCTTCTGTCCCAAACACACCAGAAGATGATAAGAAGCACTATCATAACATCAGCGACAATGAAAATGCAGAGAACTTATTGAGAATTGTAGGGTTTATTTGTTATATCCTTTCTGATTACTTTTGTTTACTACAAACCGTGGAGGTTCCTTATCTGATAATTTCTCCGTTTTGTAGATTGTGAGAAGCGTCCAGAGAAAACAAAGGCGAAACAGTGCTAATAAACTTAAGAGGAAGGTTAGTACTGTTCATATTGTTGTACCTGAAGTTCAATTTGAGTGTTTAGTTTTGTATGTTTTTTGCACTGCAGCATGATCAGTGAAGTGTTTTTAATGTAAATGATTGTGTTTTCTCCTTTTTTTTCAGAGGCAATGTCTGAAAAATCCTGAAGCTAATGGCAGTGATGCTGATGACGAGAATAAAGCTTATAGTAGATGCACTATATCCTTCTTTGTGAAAGTGCTCAAGAGAGTTAAGTCTGTTCCGAAGTATGTCTGTCTTGTTAGGTGGATGGGTTTTGAACAGCTACTTGAACTCGATGATTGCATTGTTCCTAGAGGTTTTGTCCAATGGATTGCTGACAACGTTCAAACAAGAGAAGAGATGATAAAGATTGGTTCAAACATGATTCAGCTGTCTGCAGAAGCTGTGACTGATACTCTGGGGACCCCTAGCGGTGAATTGCTCGTTAACAGCGATGAAGTCACAGGAAAAGCTGCATTTCTTGAAATTTTTGGTCTTAGTGAAGTTCCTACCTTTAGGTTTCTTGGTAAGATGATTCTTCGGAAAGAGCTACTGACAGATGCTGTTTTCTGCCGTTGCTTCATGGGTGTTGCATTAGCTTGTTTCCTCTGTCCGAATTCAAACACCAAGCTGAGCACAAAATACATGGGAGCACTTGTTGTAGTTGAAAATATCAGTCAAATGAACTGGTCAAAGTTTGTGCATGAATGGATGATTGAGTACATTGAGAAATACCTCAGAGAACCACTCAAGGACAATAGGATATACCGAACCCTTGGAGGTTGCATTTACCACTTAGCAGTAAGTATTTCATCTCCATTTCATTTCCTTTTTTTTTGCTTTCTTATGTGTGGAAATCCTCAATTCTGATTTTTATGTGTGAATGCATTATTTTCAATTTGTTCATTTTCTTTTTGGCTGCAGGTTCGTTTGCTAGACTTTGTGGATTTTGGGCCAATTCAATTGCCCCCAACTTTGCCAAGGATCAAGGTTTGGAAAGGGAATCTCATTAAAGTGTTTAGCGAGATGTACATGGGAACCAACGGAAAATATGGTGCATACCCTGTAAGTTGTACTTCTTGTTGGGTTTAGTAAATTATAATTCTATGTCGTGCTTGCGTTATATATATACTTATGTTTTTTGTATGCAATTTGTTTTCCACAGATCAGAGACTTATGTGAAACATGTTATTCAAGATTGTCTAATGGTCCTCAAGGCAGCAACTTCTCTGATGAAGATGCTAAAGCATCAATAGAAACAGCAATTGGTAACATGGTCTCATCTAAGGTATAGATAGTTGTTTTGGTCCAGATATTCTTACATTTTTGTTTGTTGCTACTTTCTAAAATATATCAGCTGATTGGCAACTTCTCTGATTTGTTTTTATAGTTGAAAGAAAATATATCAGCTGCATATACATCCACCATGAAGAATAAAAGCAAATCTGCTCAAATGGAAGTGCAAACCTTGTTGTAAACATTATTCGTGCGTTTGTATCGAATGAAATGTTGTCAGGGGACACCGAAAAGCTTCCCAGTTCGCAAGAAGATGGAGAATCGTTCCAAACTGCGCATGAAACATCAGCCACAAAAGATGTACCAAATAACACGCATGTAATTATGGAAGATGATACTGATGGTAATAGTTCTTTTCTCTTTTTCTGAAGTCTTTTTTATGATTGTTGTTTTCTAGATTCTTTTTGTAGGATCTTATGTGTTATCTGTTAAGTGATTGTTCTTTTTTTTTTTTTAATACCGTTCATGTTCCTCTAGAGCATCGAAAGAAGATAAGAAGCGGAATTAATGATATCTGTCAACAAACAATGGCAGCAGCAAATCAGAATGATGAGTCTCAAACTGCCATTCCAGATTCAAGAGTATCTACTTTCATGCCTTTGCAGTCAGTTAGTTTAGAGCACATGATACCAGTAATTGCAACTCGAGAAGACAACAAGCCATGTGCGTATCTGTTAGTTAATTGCCTTTATTTTGTTTTGTTCAAATGCAGCAGTTCTTCTTGAGTTTTGTTAGCTTTTTTTTAGCTCTTCATTGTTTAATTTTGTTTAGGTCAAGAGAAAGAAATACTTTTGGACTTGAACCTGAATATCATTCAAGAACAGGAGGATGAGTTCAGTTTTATGAAATCTGATAATCAGCAGGTGGGTTTAGTTCTACGTTTTTGTTTTTTGGTTGTTTTAGTGCTGGCTCTCTTTTTTAAAGAGAATTTGTTATTGTAATTACAACAGACCTCTACTAGACCAAATGTCGGGTTTAAACAAGAAATACCACAACCAGCCCATACTTCAGTCAAAATGGATATTGATGTCAACTTACCTAATCCTAGCATCGACGGTAAGTTTTGGTACTAATCAATATTGTTTTTGTTGTTGCTATCTTGTTTTGTTTTGACTTTGGTACTTGTGTGCTGAATTTTATATTGTTTTTTCTTGACTTTTTGCAATTTTTATAATTTAAAAACCAGGGAAACCAATGAAGAGGAGTGCTTATTTACAACAAGCAAGGTACAAGTATTACTGGAATGACCCAAGTATGCCTGCATTTCGATTTTCAGAAGATGAAGATGACCTTGGGAAAACTATTGAAGAGGAAGAGCTGATTCGACCATTTGGAATGGATGACTATACTTACAATAAGAAGATAGAGGTTTCTTCTGATTCCATTCTTCTTTTTGTTTTCAGTTATGTTTGCTTGCAGATTTTTGTATGTTGTTATTTGTATTCATTTTTCTAATCTAATACACTGTATTACTTTTTATATCAGGAAGCTATAACTAATTTGGAGCTACGTGAGGTTGATGTTGAAATTGAATGCGAATCACCCAATGTAACTAAACCTTCAACTCATTCTCAGCAGGTATACGAATTTTATTGTTTAGTGACAGGAATTATCCTCTTATTAACTAATTCGGGATTTTTTGTTTTGCCTTTTCTCTCTTCGATTATATTGAAATCGGTTCATTTTGTTTGACTTACAGGAGAACAGTTCTGTAAAAGAATATGAAATGAGTATTCAGTGTGCGCAGAATGAGCCTACGGCAACAGGACTGACTCATTCACCAATATGGAATCCTCCTTCAAAGAAATTTTTTGTTGATCTTGTAAGCAATTTTTATCTGGATCCTATATGCCAATATGCCTATGATTTGTTCATAATTTTCGTCTTTGCGTGGATTTAATTTTCGATTATGTCTTCTTATGTCTGAATAGGTTACGCCTGAAGCTAAATATTCAACCCAAGAACATGTCAAGTCTTCTAATTTTTGCTCAACAAGCAACAACAATCTTGTGAGTAGTTTAGAGTTCATATTTTTCTGCTTGTGAGTAGTTTAGAGTTTCCTTAAATATTCTTTTAATTGTATGATATAATTCAGGATCTCAGCAAGGCAATGTTGATTGGACGCAAGCTGTTTGATAGCTTAGGGAACAAAACCAAGAACTTGAATTTAGTTGATATCTCAAGCGATGTGAGTGGTTCTTTGTTTCATTTGTGTATTGTTGTTGTCTTTTCCAGTCCAAATTCATAATGAACAATCTCAGTGACTAGTATGTTTTTTCTTTTTTTTTGTCTATGCTTCAAACAGGAGTCTCCTGATGTTCAAATTCTCAGAAACAAAGTATTCAAAGTAACAACTAATCAAATGAGCAACAACATTGATCAAATTTACAACACCTCACTGTCACTAGGCAACGCCAGTTGCTATGGAGGGAAAGAGAATGAAAGACCTCAAAGGGTTATCCAGAGAAGCAAATTTCTCATATCTCCCTATGACACAAACCAAAAGGTCACTATTCTGCCAATCCACCAAAGAGTGTGGGAAGCCGTAACAACCATATGTGATGATCCTGAACATCAGACGTAAGTTCTGGTTTTTTATTCCAATTTGTTTGTTTTTTAATTGATCTTTTTTGCTGTGGAGGTGAAGCTTGATTACTATTATTTTTCCCTCTTGTAGTACATTGGCAATTAACATAGGCGGCGTCAAGGTATCAATGGTACAGTTGGGGACTTCTATGAAAATAAATGCCAAGGTTGAAGCCTGGGTCATAAATGCATTCTGCCGCAAATTGTTCAAGGATAAACATCCCAGGGTGTCGAGCAAGCACTTCTTCTTCAATACTGTATCAGTAAGATCATTATCCATAAGCCCAACAATTCAATCCTGACCTTTTTATTAGTATTTTTTATTTGTTTTATTTTTCATTGCTCTTTTTGGTAACCAGATTGTGTGTCTTTCTAATATGCAGGAATATTTCCTTGGGAAGTGGAAGAATGAAGATGGTAGATTGTATTTCAAGAAAAGAGCAGTAGATTCGTTTATTGGTGCAAACAAAGCAAGACCTCTTAATGAATCTGATAGGGTACTTATGCATTTTTTAATTAAAGCTTTTTTATTCTATATACTGAGTTTTGTTTTGTTCACATTATAAACTCATTATTTGTGTTGTTCTTTTATTATTAAACCAGCTGTACTTCCCATCTGTCCAAAGTGACCACTGGTTTGTTTTTCTGGTTGACATGAAGTCTAAAAACTTCATATTCCTTGATTCTGTTTTCGGTGAAGACAGCAGTTACCACAAATTTATTTCGAAAAGAATGGTAAAGTCATAGCTGATGCTTTTTATTTTTCTTATATTACATGTTCTTTTGTGACGAGTGATTTGTGTTTCTTTTTCCTTAGCTGATGCCTTTTCTTTTTTGATTTTGGCGTGTTGTTTTATGTACAGATTCCCAATTTCATTGATACTTCGAAGGAGGCCCGTCTAGAGAAAGTTAAGTTCGAGAACTTTGGGAAAATTTATCCAAACGTCCCCAAGCAAAAGCCCGGGTATGTAGACGTAAATTTTTGTATTCATTTTCTCAATCCCTCTTATATTGCGTTCTATTAGATTTGTTTTTTGTTCTTGTTGTTGACTTTTTTCTTTTCATCAGAAATGACTGCGGTATTTACACTATGAAGTTCATGGAGTTCTTTGACCCAAGGAATCCACTTCAATGTTCTTTTTCAAGCGCGGATATTCCATTTTTTCGCATCAAATATGCGCATGACATGGTGTTGACGACGCACAACTCCGAAGAAGATGCGAAGTTTCTTGTTTGCAAAGCTGATAGTTAGGTATGCTTCTTCTTTTCTTTTCTCAGTTGTGATGTGTATGTACCAAAAGAATCATTTATATATTTTTTGTGCTATTTTTGATTTACCTTTTATTTGCTGCTTTTGTTTTTGTAACAGAGCATAGTTTACTGAAGACATCGGTTGAAAAGAAAAGACTACAACAAACTGTGAATGCACTACAAAGGCAGCACTATGCGAACAAGATTTTACGAAGACCTTCAAACACATACCCTACATAGAAGCCACAAACTACTTGATAGCGATGTTGTTTTAGCATTTTGTCGATAATTGTGTTCGTGCTTTTGTGTCTGTATTGGAATGTAAGAATGTGACTCACATGGCATGGGAATGATATTTTCGAAATTTATGTATTGTTCATTCAACTCATTTTTAGGTTTTCTTCACTGTTTGTCAGTTGATTTATATTATTTTTCAACCCCACTAGATGCATACAATAATCCTTTCAGGTTTTTGAAGGCAAAATCAACAACGTTTTGTTGTTCAACCAAACTATTTTCACACAACATTTTCCACTGCAAAAAAGGTAAATCCAGTATTAAGATGATTTTTTGTTTGAATTTCATGTTAAATATATGCCTTGTTGACTGAAACGACCGTTTAAACATAATAAGTATTACAAAACTGTTTCGCTGATTGCAACATCATGTCAATAAATATCTCGGTCATCATAGGACAGTAAGTAGCCTCTAACATTTGTTTTTCAATTAGATCTACAATTTTTTTCTTGATTCATCCTCAGCTTGCTGGCGCTTCGTTTTCTTTTGGGTCTGAATCTTGGGCTGCGCCTGCTTCCTGGCCTTCTTTGCGCCCGTCGTCTTCGCTGAATGCAATAAACATAGATATATCAGCAATTATTGAAGTCAAGTAGGTTTTCTTTTTCTTATCTTATATTAGAAACATTTTTGTACCAGCAGCTCTCTTATTCTTTGGTGTTTGTTTTTCAAACTCTGATTTGTCTATGTGCTTATTCAGACACCCTGCAAAGTTGTGGTCATGTGAACTACAGTGACTGCAAGTAATTTGATTTCTTGAAAACAATTCCTCTACGAATGTTTTCTGCCTTTTTGAACTCTTTGGACGCCCTGTTGATGGAGCAACATCAGGGTCTTGTATTTTATCACCATAGCCATCAGGGTGATCTACTAAACTTGTTGGGCCTTTGGTTTTTGCAGTGTTACTGTTCTTATTTTCTTCCATTTCATCTTCCCTAGCCATCTCATCTAATCTTTCCTCCATAACTTTGCAGTTTTCAGTGACATACAAGTACTGACGGTTCTTGCTGCAACCTTCTGAGGCAATGTTGCCCAACCTTCGAGACAGCACAGTATATCTGAGGTGCCTGTTGCTTGTTGCAAGGTCAATAGGTATGTTGAATTGTTTGTCTCTTATGACTTTCCTGTCCTTTGGTTTCCATCTTGCGATGTAGTATTTTTCAGGTAGTTCAGACATGTTCAGATGTGTTAGCACCCTTAGTATATGAGCACAGACTAATCCATCCTTCTGAAATTTGCAACAAATGCATGAAAATTCCTGTTCTTGCATGTTAACAGTAACTATATAATTTCTTGACCTGAAATCTTTCAACTGGAGCATCTGGGACTTGTAAACTGCAAAAGTTTCTTGCTTTCGCAACTCATCCACATGCAGTTTTGCTGCAAAGATAATTTGTTTTTGAAACTTGTAAAATATTTTCCTGTTGTATAACCGACCAGCTTGCAGTTCGAGCTCTGTTCGCATGCAGTAGTCTGGTTCAGTTATTCTTGTCACTGAGTCCTGATTCTTCTCCATCTCTTCAATGTTTTCAGATATTTTTTGGTATTCACCAAGGAAACTTATCACGCTGAAGGTTGAACCAACATTATCTTTGAATATTGCATTTGTCCCCTCGCTACGAGCTGTTGAATGAATGAATGGAAAGAAGTCTTTCTTGTAGTACACAGGTACAAATTTTTCTCGGTACTTCCACATTAGTTGCAGGTAGTTCAGGTGTCCAACATTGTATTTCTCTATCATTTCAGGCCAAAGGGTCTCAAACTCTTCAACGGTCAGAGAATTTCGGAGAATATCAACGAAATCAGAATGGAAATTAGGTATTTTCCCAAAGCTCCTTCCACATTTTTCTTGTGCCTTCTTTTTTATGTGGAAGAAACAGTTTCGGTGTATACTGTTTCTTAACACAGACTTAATGGCGTTACCCATAGCCACGCACTGGTCAGTAATCACTGTCCCTGGTTGTTTTCCACCCATGCAATGTAGGAAAGTCTCAAATAACCACTCGAATGTTTCAGTAGTCTCGTTGTGCACCATTGCACATGCAAACAGACAGTTCTGCCCGTGTCCACTGACCCCAACAAATGGTGCAAATGGAAGATTGTATTTGTTAGTTTTGTATGTTGTGTCGAAACTCAAGCAGTCACCATATAGGTCATACATTTGCCTAGAGTATCCATCAGCCCAAAATATGCACTGTGTCTTATTGTTACTGCCAGGAGCAAACTTAAATGCATAGTAGAACCTTGGATCCTCAGACTGACGCTTTCTGAAATAAGATAGGACCTGCATTAGGTCGTTTGTGTTGTTCTCGTTTCGTATAGATGTCATCTCGTTGCTGACATCTTTTTTGCTGTAAGGAACATTCTTAGGTTTGCCTCCCCTAAGATATGTCAGAATAGCCATAATTTTTCTAGTTGGTAGTTTCACTGACGTGAACGTTCTGATGAATAACTTCTCTTCGTCAGTCATATGTTTGTGTGACCTGAGGAATTTTGTTTCATCATGAGGGCTAAGTTGATGATTATGTTGTACCACAAGATTGGTGACAACCCACTTATTGCCTTTCAAAGTAACAGTCATTTTAGCCTGACAGCCAGTTATCTCTATTGTGTTTCTCTTTCTTTGCCTTGTGTTCGGTGGGACGACTGAACCTTTCTTCTTCAATCTATTTTCCTCCTTCTTCTTTTTTCTTTCTTCTTTTACTTTTTGATCAACCACTTTGCCAGACCGATTGCACTTGTATGTTCGTCGGCTGCCAACCTCATCTCCTGTGTTCTTCCCTTTATAATTGAATGCTTTAACAACTGAGAACCCACAAATCTGAGCATACTCGTTGTAAAAACTGTAGGCTGCAATCTCGCTGGAAAAAACCATATCAATGTGTGGAGCATGATGGCTCATGACTTCTTGGCTGTTGCTTTGAGCAGCAGCTACACTCTCATTCTCAAGGAATATGCGGATGTCTTCTGGGGTAAGCTGCTCCACGTCTTCTTCAACTTGGACATCAACATCTGCATTGTTTTGGTCTGGTAACTGTTCTTGTGGTGTTCTGCCTTGATTTTGAGCTTGTGCTTGATCTGTTTTCTCTGTTTCAGAATCATCTGCACCAACACTATCTGAAATGTTATCATCAGCCTCATTTGCATTGTTATCGTACTGCCAGTCATCGACATTGCTCGTGTTGCCAACTTCTTCATCTTCTTCTCCAAATATTGGTGGCTCTTCTTCTTCGTCGCTGTCACTTTGATCTTCTACTTGTGGACTTCCATGTCTACCAGTAATCATAAATGTATGATTCTGCACAATGAAAATTGGATTTATTTGTTTTGTTACTGAATTTTTATAATGCATGTATGCTATGCTTATGTAAATGGATTTTGATTTTAATATACCTCTAGCCCCATAGGCTCTGTGAATGCACTGTTGTTATCACTGTAGTATACCTTCTGAAAAAATGTTGGGAAATAGGTTATACGAGGATACTTTTGACTTGTTTTAATTTTGTTAGTTTTGAATTTAATTTTTTAATATAAATTACCTGAGATGACAAAGGAGTATCAATTGACAGTAGCATTTGTGTGTATGACATGTTCATGACCTGCAAAATAATCAAACAGAGTTTTGTTACATCACTAGTATTTAAGTTTCTTTTTCACACCTTCGTACAAATTAACCAAAGTTCAAATTTCTTACATTGATGTCATCTTCATAGATTGATGGGTAAGCTACATTGCCAAAGACCTGGTTGCCAAGCATCTGCAAGATAGAGACAATGCAGTTCGTAAATTGCATTTGTTGGGTGTCTTTATGTATGTTCTGGCCATAGAGATCAACAAAAGGTAATAAGATGGATCATGTTTTTACCTGGTTATTGCTTGTGAGGCTGAACTGATCTCCAGGTTGTTGTTGAATAGCTTGCAAGTACTGATGCATGAAATCTCCATTTGAACAGGATCCAGATTGTTGTATGTTTGGTATGCACTGAGGTCTGTAGCTCTGATCTGCAAGTGAGGGAATCTGCATATGTACAGAATTTTCGTTTTTAGTTTAATTTTAGCCATCCAATGAGAAGTAAATTGCTCTTGCAGTTTGAATTTCTTGGTTTTGCTTGTTGTTTTTGCTAGTAACGAACCCGGGTTCCAATTATACTGTCCTCTTCACTCCAATTAGTCATCCCTGATTCAGAGCAGTGATCTGCAATTTGTTATTCAGTTCAGAAGAGGACAGCAGATGCAATAATTCGTGGAGAGAGGGGAAACAACAAGCAGATGCAAGATTTTGAAGGTCAAACTCACCGTGGTAAGTATTTTCTCTGAATTTTGCTTTTCCTCCTTGATTCAGAGCCATCTCTTCCGTTCCCTCTTTCATTGATTCGATTTCGGTTCGACCTTTGATGGATAATCTCCCCCCACCACCTGAACTGGATTCCGCCATGAGAAGAAGGGGTCGATCCCTGGGAAAGAGATGGAGATGAATCCCGTGTGATCTGGAACAGGTAAGGGAGTGGTTGAGGTTGTACTGGGGTCTGGAACAGGTAAGGCGAGATGGAGAATCCCGTGTGATCCCGAGTGATCTGGGGTCGAGGTTTTTTCTGCAAAATATGCATCGTTTCGTGTTACTTTGTCGCGAATTGTTTCTGGGGGCTTTAGTTGCAAAATTTCGGTGGGTTTGTTTTCTTGGAGTACAAGTTTTGTGCTAACGGACTAAACATCAGTTAACAACGACCAAACAACAACCAACAAAGCCCACAAAGCCCACAACAAACAACGACCAAACAACAACCAACACACGAAAAAAAAACAAAAGCCCACAAAGCCCACTAGTACGAAATGAGGGACGAGAGCTCGTTGCTGCGCTCGTCTGCGTGCGGGACGAAAGTCGGTGACATCATCCGATTGAGCAATAAGCTGTTTCTCAATCGATTGGGACTTAGGGAGACCCAAATGTTAATGCTGGTTAAGCCACGTGATGGCATCGTGGAAGCATTTCTCGAACCTCCGCATGCGAGCCGGCGGTAGAGAGATGCCCACCTCCATGCCGCCGCTGCTCCGACGGCTCTCCGCCACCGAAATCGCGCCGGTCCTCGCCACGGACACGATGTCCACCTTGGCCGGCTGCCCGAAGCCAAAGTCGACGTCGTTCACCCGGAACCTCGGCGACCCCGCCACAGAGAGTACTCCACGGCCAGAGGCTATGGCCTCCCTTATCCGGCCCCTCCTGCGCACCAACTTCTCCGGCGACCCGTCTTCGCTCACCGCCTGCTCGATGGCCGTGGCCACCGCCGTGCACGCGGCAAGGAGCCCACCGGCGCCTGGCTCCGCGAGCCTGTCCTTGGGCGCGCCGTGTATGGTGGAAAGGATGCAGTTGCCAAAGTATTCGTCCGGGATGGGTCCGGGCTTCACCCGTGATCGCTGGTCGACCGCGAACAGGAAGTACGTCTGGCCGCCGGCGCCGCCGTCACTTGATTCATCCTGTAACTTAGCTCGCTGGTAGCTCGACCAGATGAGGCTGAAGGTTGCAACCAACGAGGAGCATCGCGGCGGGGGAGCCGCTCCGGCACTGGCGGAGGCCACGGCGTCCTTGACGCCGTGTATGCCTTCCTTGGACAGCGTGAAGGTGGCGAAGAGCTGGTCGTCGGCCATCTTGACGGACCCGATCTTGGCCTTGCTGGCCTTCACCACGTCGTACAGGCAGCCGCTGGGGTCCTTGACGAGAGTCCTGTCGATCACAGGGAACGGCGGCGCCGGCGCCTGCGTGCCGCCGCCATTCGCGGCAGCCGCCCAGGTGTGGAGGAAGCGCGTGGAGGAAGCCCCGTCGCAGGCAGCGTGGTGCAGGGTCACGGCCACAGCGAGGCCGCGGCCGCTGCGCAGCACAGTGGCCTGGACGGCAAGCACGGCGCCCTCGGTCGACTGGAGCGGCGGCACGAGCGGCAGGATCCTGGCGACCTCCGTCGGCTCGTCCGCGGCCAGCTCTTCGACGTCGGCGTCGAGCTCGGCCACAGCGAAGGGACGCCGTCGCCAGGCTGGTAGTGCAGCTCGTGGCGGTCATTCGTCTCGGGCGTGACGCGGAGGCGGCCGGCGAGCGGGTAGAAGGCGCCGAGAGCCTGGGACAGTGAGTTCTTGAGGTTCGAGAGGATAGCGGCAATGTCCTCGCTGGTGTCGGGCTCAGCCGGTAGAAGAAAACCCGCTCCACCGGCGGGTAGTTGAGCCAGACGACATCGAAGAAGGTGAGGGGGAGGGAGGTCGTCTCCGGCGTCGGCGAGGGAGCTACGAGCGCGGTCTCCAGGACGCGGAGGCGCGGAGAGGCTTCTTGCTCTAGTGTGGGCGCCATCGCCATCGCTGATCATAGGCACGTACTCCCGTATTATCGTAGAACGATCAACGAGGTTTACAATGAGGAGAAGGAGCGGCCAGATGCATGTCGGTCACGCTCATGCAGCAAGGACCCATGTGCCTATGATCCAACTGAAACAACATCACCCTATTCTGTTTTAGCAATGAGTCCAACGCACGCCAAAGAAACTTGTGGAACTGATCAGTAATTTGGCCTGGAAATTAAAGAGGTTGTGATGATCTGCGCTGCCGTTGGCATTTGCACGTAGTAACTTGCAAGAAAATAGGTCAACGAAATACAGATGTTTTTTGTTTGGACACAACTTAAAAATGAGGTTTTGTCAATTCTGAATTATTTTCACCCGGCCGGAGCCTGCTCTACAAGATCGAAAATACATGGGATCGAGATCCAGACACGTGACCTAACATGGGAGCTTCTGCCCTCTGGTCATGAGTACGTTCATGACCCAACATGCAAGACTTTTTTTAATCAAAAATATCTTGCAGCAGCACTATCCTTGCGTATTTTAAATAAGTACATGTAGAGAGAATCGCATGTGCAAGTGCAGCACGCCGATTCTACGAGCAGTGCGTCCGGTGGGTATTGGGTACGGGGTACATGGGGTGGCACAGAAAACATCTGTGGAAGCTGTCGTAACATCATCAACTTTGGATGGAATAAAGGCATCCTTTTGGTCCTCTTCCTAGCTTGATGAATCCATGCCAAATTAAATCCATGGCCCCTGCGCTCTTTGGTGCGACGAAGCGGAAGAACAGATCGAGGCATGATGCCTAATCTAGTAAAAAATGGATCACTAATCTCACCAGGGATGCCTTCAACGCAGATCATATCTTGCAATATACTATGATTATTTCACCTCATTCATGAGGAATCGTCACAGCTGGTACTTGACTTGTCATTATTTCACCTCATTATTTTATAAACAATATAGGATTCCTTATTCCTCAAACACAAACATGATATGCTGTCCGGCTGAGAATTGTACTTCAAATGATGACACAAAAGTAGGTGTTCACCTTTGCCTTTCAAGGACGGAGGGACTAGCTAGCTTGACTTTTTTTTTGAATTTTCACCGGGGGGAGTTAATCTCCACCTGAATATATTTCAAATGTTGCCTTTAGGCTTTGCAGCCTCTACAAGATAGGTTCAACTGAACCAGAGTTTACAAGGGATACAAGGGAAGTGAAATAAAAGAAAAGAACACACGCTAACAACACACAAGAGAGGGGTTACTCCGAGGATCCTCAGAGACAGTTGATTGATGAAGAACTCATCACGACCCAAGCATTGGGATCACAATGGGAAGTCGCCGGACATGACAGCGGAGACCCAGCGACGACACTGCACCATTGACGTAATCAAACAGTACGCATCCGAGACCACACAGCGCGCCGACACCACCTGTGTCGGGGGTGTGGCCGAAGGGGCCCGCACGGTAGAGACGACGCCACGACGCATGTGTGTCACCGGCTGAGGTCGAATGGCATCAGAGACACCCTCACCGCAGCGTGGGGCTCATCGCCGTAGTCGAAAGTCGTAGCACCACCGAGGGCAACCCCAACCCCACCTGGGTTCGATATACCCGAAGGGTGGGCTAGCCGAGAGCACGCACGAAGAACACCCACGCCTGACACGCCATAGAGCTTCGACAAGGACCCGTCGCAAGGGCCTAGCAACCGGCAAGGAGAAGCTACCACCACCACCGCCACGGCTCGAGAAGACCGCACCCATGGCCGCCATCTGCAGAACCATGGGACACACCAGAAACACTGATGGCGAGACGGAGGAGGCACAACACCCAACCACGACGACCCCCGTGTAGGGAGCACGTCGCCACCATGGCCGCCATCTGCGAAGCCACGACACTAGCCATCCTCAACGGCGCCCCGCTGCAGGATGATAGCCGAGTGAAGAGGAAGACAAACTTGCAACCACCAGAGGGCACACTCGAGCACCGTCAACAACGGACGGCGCCCTGATATGTCCAAAACGTATCTATAATTTTTGATTGTTTCATGCACTTTTATGCTTTTAACATTTGTTTTTATATTAAGTTTATGATTTATTTGGACTAACCTATTAATAGTTGCAAAAGTGCACAATGTTCTTGTTTTACACTTTGGTGTGTAGGAATTATCAAGAATACAATAGGAAACCTTGTTGAAGTCGAATTGGGACTTTCCTGAAATCTGTCTGAAAACTATTTTCGAATATGGACCCGTTTCGGCCCGAATACCACGTCAAATGGAAAAAGTCTAGTCGCGAAAGTTGCAGGGAATTTTTTGCCGAACGATCGGCACTTAAACTTTGGCCCAATCGGAGTCTGGACACTCTAGATATCGCCGTCTCACTGCAACCCTAGATGGGATGACGGGAATCCGAAAAGCTATATAAAGGGAGGAAACCTAGGTCGTGGCCAACACCCCATATCCACGAATTTCCAGCCACCAAAGCCACGTTTTTGCATCCCCCATGGATCCCATCTCCATGGGGGAGGGCTCCCAAGAAGCCATGAAGGAAGAGGGCTAAGGGGCGGCGCATCCCCTCCATGCCGGCGGCACGGGAGGAGTTCCCCGCGCCACCGCCATCTCCACCACCAATTCCTCCTTGTATACAGTGGTTCATCCTTCCACGAAACTCTGTACCGTCCTATGTAAACATGGTATTTGATGCTATAATATATATCCTATGATCTACGTCATGTTTCGGTAGTTTATTTGTTCTTAGATTGAATGGTTGAATGTCTTTTGTTCATTAGAGTTGTATGTTGATATGGTACTGTCCTTTGGTGTCCATTATATTTGTACGCGCATGGATCAACGCCGTGGGGTTAGTAGTATGTGCAAAGGAAGGGGGTAGTCCTGCCGGAGTGACAGAAACCTAAGGATTCGAACCGGTTAGTTGCATGTATGAGAATAAGAGGACCATTAACTTAAGTCTATGGTTGGGGAAACCTTAATGCATTGTTAGTATTCGCGGATGCTTGCTAACAATCCAATCATATAGTACTTGTAATCCCAAGTAGTGAAGTGCATGTATATTTAGCCTCTCCCACATAGAAAACTGCATCGAAGACAAGGAACCAAGTACCTTCACTAATTAATCTAGTACAAAGCCATCACAATTATCACCAATTTTCCACACTCATTGTACTGTTAGTTTATGGTTACTTAGTGTACTTTATTGCTGCTTCACTAACATTTACTTTATTGTATTTATTATCTCGCAAAACTATCTCTCATACCCGTATTGTAGTCTAGTTTTATTTACTAGATAAAGTAAACGTTTAGTGCGCGTAGAGTTGTATTAGTGGTTGATAGAACTTGAGAGAATACTTCTCCTACCTTTAGCTCCTCGTTGGGTTCGACACTCTTACTTATCGAAAAGGCTACACGCGATCCCCTATACTTGTGGGTTATCACGCCCCCGGGGCCGGGATCGACGGCCGGACCACCGGAGCGCCGAGCACCTAGGCGGCCACGCTCTCCCAGGGCCAGCGCCGAGACAGGAGCTCTACGGCCCGCCAAGCCCATCTAGGCCCATACGGGCCGAGGAGGCGCGCCACAGTAGCCGCGCGGGCGGAGCCACGGACGCCCTACACCATGCCCACGCCGCCAAGAGCGGAGCCGAGGCTGCCGCGGGCGGGCGCGGAGGCTAGAGGACGGGGGAGCGCGGAGGAGAGGCGGCGCACCATCGGCAGCAGCCTCCTCGAACTGCTTCAGGGCTCCGCGAGCGGCAGATCCCCGCCGCCCCCTTCACCGGCGTCGCGCGGATTTTCCGGCGGCTGCCTCAGGGGACGGCGAGGGAGGGGGTCGGGGAGGAGGTGGGTGGCGGCGGGGGAGCTAGCTAGACTTGATCGCACGGAGGCCTCATATGCATCTATGCATGTGCGTTCCTTTCTTTTGTTTTGGATCGATCAAAGCATGAGATGCACGCCTCCAGCTTGTATGCAC
Organism: Poa pratensis; assembly: GCA_947311845.1. Classification (NCBI taxonomy): domain Eukaryota; kingdom Viridiplantae; phylum Streptophyta; class Magnoliopsida; order Poales; family Poaceae; genus Poa; species Poa pratensis. Next base: position 86,103,997 of record CAMZMU010000037.1, on the reverse strand, counting down.
GTTGCACGACGTCCTCGATCTGGAAGGCGAGGCTCCTGATCTCACAGATGAAGATGGCGGTGGTCTTGTCGGTATCCTTGAAGCGTTCCGCCTCTTCCATACTTGCCTGCTCCGCCTTGGACGCGTGGATCTTGCCGAAAAGGCCCCTTAGGGCCGAGGCTTCCTTCCATAGCAGCGCCATGCGGAAGGTCAACGCCTCTTTCGCCAGCGCTGCGCTGAGCTTGACCACCAGCAGTACTACCACAGCCTCCGCCATGGTTACTGATGCTTTGAGCTCCGTCATAACATCACTTTCTGCACATTAGATACAATGGCGGAGGACCCCTTAGGGCATGGTAGGGCGGCCGCCCCCTCAAGACAGCGAGCAAGATTACAAACAAAATAATACCTTCAAGCCACTGGAGAAGCTGGACGTCCTGGAGCTCGGGCCTGGGAGGTGGACGGCCTCAACGGAGATTAATGGAGCTGGAGAAGCAACACGGCTTGGAGCTCAGCTCGGGCCGAATGAGGATGGCGGCGGTGGATCTCAGCCCGGAGGAGCTGCGCTGCGCGATGCGGTCGACACGCCTGTTATGGTCCAACTACTTCCCACAACGATACACCTCTATATCACAGGAATTCAGATCACAGAGCACATGTATCTCAGGAATTTGGAGGTAGAGAGAGAGATGAATTCAGCAGAGGAAGATCGAGAAGAGACAGCAGAGGAGAGGGATACAATTCAGTTCATGGTCAATCGACAAAGGCAACTAGCCGCACAACACGCGAGCTAAGAAGGCACGTCACGCCTTGGCCACGTCAGCACCGGAACCGCATGCTGCCTGTCTCTGATTGGTTCTCAGGTTGTCCACTTGGGCCCAGCTATCCTAGCTGTCTGCCACCTTGCTCTTGTCGAAGTCCGCTTCATCTTCATCGAAGGCGTACTTCCATCTTGGTCCATGACATTCCCCTCACCTTGAAATGCAGCTTGTCCCCAAGTTGTTGATCTTGGAAACCTTTTCTGCATGTCTTATAAGCATTCCCATGAAGCAAGCGAATCAGGCAATCCAGACCATTGCACTCGCACCTGACATTGCGAAGAAGCCCCCTTGCGAGTCCATCTTCTTCCCAGCACCTTGATTGGTACAGGAGCTGCACCTTCCACCACCGGCAACTCTGTTTGCACCGCCGCATGATCACCCACTGCTCTTTTCAATTGCGACACATGTATAACTGGATGAATAAGGCTGTGCTCAGGCAACTGTAATTTGTAAGCTACTGTGCCAATCTTCTCCAGAATTTTGTAAGGACCGTAAAACCTGAATGCCAGCTTACGGTTTCCTTGCACTGCCACTGAACTTTGAATGTATGGCTGCAGTTTGAGGTACACAAAATCACCCACCTCAAAATGCCTTTCAGTTCTCTTCTTATCAGCTTGAGATTTCATCCTTTGCTGCTGTCGCACAAGATGATGACGCAACAACTTCACCATGTCGTCTCGTTGCTCTAACCACTGCTGTAAATCAGGATGGCACATGATTCAACAACATCAATACCGAAATGTCTTGGTTCATGTCCATACAAGACTTCAAACGGTGTTTAACCCAGAGAAGAGTGCACCGTGGTATTGTACCAAAATTCGGCTAATGGAATCCACTGCATCCACTTCTTTTGACAAGAACCAACAAAGCAACGTAGAAACCCTTCCACACATTGATTTACTCGTTCGGTTTGATCGTCAGTCTGAGGGTGATGTGCAGAACTCATTTTTAACTCAGTGTCAGTCAGTCTATGCAATTCCTGCCACAATTTGCTGGTAAACACCGGGTCTCTGTCCGAAACAATAGCTTCAGGCATGCCATGCAGACGGTACACTTCTTTCATCAGAGACATTGCCACTGAGAATACCGTGAAGGAATGAGCAATGGGCACAAAGTGTGCATACTTGGAGAACATATCCACCACTACCAATAGGAAAACCAGTGATGAAATCCATGGATATCACCTGCCATGCTCTTTTTGGTACTTCTAATGGTTCTAATAAACCAGGATATGGAATTCGTTCAGTCTTAGCTCTCTGACAAGTAACACACGCGGCTACAAAAGTTTTGACATTACCCTTCAATCCAGGCCAAGAGAATAAATGTTTGATTCTGTTATAGGTAGCATGAAAACCCGAATGCCCACCAATGGCACTACTATGCAACGCCTGCATGATTTGCTGTTGTACCTTTGCATTGTTCCAATCCATAGTCTCCCTTGTGTCTGATTAGTCCTTTGTGCAGTGTATACTTGCCAACATTGGAACTTATTGCCAGTTGAGTTAATTTTTCAATGGCAGCTGCATCAGTAGTGTACCCAAGTGCAACTTCTTCTATCCAAACCGGAGTGCTGGTCGACAATGCAAACACATCTTCAAAATTGGCAAGATGTTGACGAGACAATGCGTTTGCAACTTTGTTATCTATACCCTTCTTGTAAACAATGCCATACTGAAGCCCCAACATTTTTGTTATTGCTTTGTGTTGCCACTGCGTGTTTAATCTCTTATCATCCAAGTGCACCAAGCTCCTTTGGTCCGTCTTGATGATAAACTCAGCATGCAACAAATAAGAACGCCACTTCTCCACGGCCATGAGAATCGCCAAGCACTCTTTTTCATAGGTTGAAAGGATGCGATGCTTTGGCCCTAAAGCTTTGCTTAGGAATGCAATGGGGTGCTCTTGTTGCATTAACACAGCTCCAATGCCTGTGTCACAAGCTTCCATTTCAATTGTGAAGGTTTTAGTAAAATCTGGCAATGCCAGCACTGGAGTTGTCATCAACGCATTCTTCAGCGCCTGAAAGGAAGCTTCTGCTCACTTGTCCAGATATACGACACCCCTTTCTTGAGTAATTCCGTCAGAACTTTACTGATCAACCCATATCCTTTGATGAACTTACGATAATACCCAGTCATTCCCAGCACTCTGCGCAATTCTTTTGCATTCATTGGTCTTTGCATGTTTAGAATGGGTTCCACTTTTCTTTTATCTGTAGAGACCCCATCTGCACTGATGACATGCCCTAAATACAGAATCCTTTGCTGAGCAAACATACATTTGGATTTCTTCACCTTCAGTTGATTTTTATGCTGAATCTCAAACACTTTTTCCAAGTGCTTTGCATGCTCTTCCAGCGTTTTGCTGTATATCAAAATATCATCAACAAAGACCAATACAAACTTCCTCAGGACTGGTTCCAAGATTTCATTCATCACACCTTGGAAGGTAGCAGGGCCACCAGTTACTCCATATGGCATAACTTTGTATTCAAAATGACCATGGTGTGTTTGGAAAGCTGTTTTGTGTACATCAGTTTCTGCCATTCTTATTTGATGATAGCCCGGTCTTAAGTCCAGGGTGGTGAACCATTTGGCTCCAGCCAATTCATCCAACAACTCATCAATTACAGGCAACGGAAACTTGTTCTTCACCATGATAGCATTCAAGTGACGAAAATCCCCAACCAATCTCCAAGACAAATCTTTCTTGCCGACAAGCAAAATTGGCAAAGCAGATGGACTTGAACTGGTTTTTATAATTCCCTGCTTCAACATTTCCTTGATTTGCTTCTCAATTTCTGTTTTCTGCATTGGACTGTATCTATACGGCCTTAGATTGACAGGACAGGCACCTGGCAACAATGGAATAGTATGATCACTTTTTCGATGTGGCGGTAATCCAGACGGAAGATCAAATATGTCACTGTAAGACTGCAAAATAATAGCAATTATCTAAGGTACAGTTGTTTGACCACTGTCATCAGACACTTCATACAATTGCACCAGATATTGAATGGCATCTTGGTTCTGCAACTCTAGCAACTGTGAACCAGTAATAGCATCACACACTTCTGTGTTGGCTTTCAAACCTTGCAGTTTACACAACTTCCCTTGCCATTGAAATTCAAACCATTTGTCTGTCCAATGCGTGGTCATAAGACCAAATTGTTCCAACCATTGCATGCCAAGGATGACATCATATGATGTTAATGGCAATACCTTCAAGGATGTTACAAAAGTGTTGCCCTGACAAGTCCACTGACAGTCAGGTACTTCAGTTTCGCCTTGCAACAATCCTCCACCAGCTACACGGACTTGAATGGGATGCTTCAGTTTCTGAACCCCAGTTAACTTGTCTGCTAAATGAGCACTGATGAAATTGTTAGAAGACCCTGAGTCAATTAACATAAGTACATCATGGCCTTGAATGCGCCCCAGCAATCTCATTGAATGCAAAACCTCTATTCCAGCAACAGCTTGTTTACTGATGGAATAACACACCTCTTTAGCATCCGAAATAGCATCTTCAAACACATCCTGATCAGAGCGTGCACTTTCCTTGTCAGAATCAGTAGTCTTCAACACAGCCAATAATTATTCAACTACATGTAACTGCACTGTTGTTGCACATTTGTGTGTTGGATCATACTTCTCGCCACAGGTGAAACATAAACCCTTCTCTCTGCGATATTTCTTCAGCGCAGCAGTCTTGGATCCCAGACTTGTGCTTCTGTCTTCCCGTACACCAGCAGTTCTATTGTTCTGCTAAAATGTCACTGGTTTGGAGAGACTACGAGAAATGCTAGGCTTGAACTGCATTTGAGGTGCATCATCTTCAATTTCTTCCTGCAATGAAGCCAAGGAAACAGCAGTCTTGAGGTCCTCTGGCCTTTGAATCATGACAACAGCTTTAATATCCCTAACCAAACCCTCAATGAATCTAGTTGTGAAGAAAGTGGGATCTAAGTCTGGCTTGTATGCTAACATGTGATGCATCAGGTTGTCAAACTTTTCAACATAAGCAATAACAGTGCTTGACATGGGTATACATCTCGGGTACCCTACCATGAGGGTACCTGGTGCACGTGACGACTAAAGGCCCAATAGCGAAGAGACTACTCGAAGCCCAAGGCAAGAGGCCCAAGAAGATGGAGTACCCTCCAAGATTAGACATAGGCTTAGTCGGTTTAGACTTTCCTTACGTGTAAACTAGGTCGGTTACAAACTCCCGAGACCCAGCCTATTTAAAGGCTGGGAGGGGTGCCGATCTGGGACAAAGCCATACTCGAACCACCAAAGCTCTTGCGAGATCGTCATCTCGCCGGAGCTCCCCTGTAATCGCATAATCCACAATCAATACCAGACAAGCAGGAAGTAGGATCTTTACCTCCACCCGAGGGGCCTGAACCTGGGTAAATCTTTGCCTCTGCTTGTCAGCCGACGAAACTACCAGTACTACCACGTTCTCTCCCCATAATCTCAACCCTAGGTACTTAACCATGGGATTTGATGAGGGTACACCTCGTCAGTGCTAGTTTGTCTAAGTCTGAACAACTGCCAATACAATAACTGATACTGACCCCTATCGAACTGCTTGCTAACTATGTCACAAAAACTTTCCCAAGAGTGATTAGGCAAATTATCTTCTACTCTTTGCAACCACAAAGCCGCATTACCACTAAAGTGCATGGCAGCATACTCTACCCAATAGCTACGATCAACAGCAAATAATCTGAAATACTTTTCACATGCTTTTTGCCAGATATGAGGATTTTCCCCATCGAAACGTGGAAAATCAGTAGCAGGTGGTTTAGGTCCAATTGGTGTTGTGTGACAGCAACCACAGCATCATCATCAACAGGAACTAGAGCCATAGTTACTGAAGCAGAGCCGGTACCTGTGCCTGGGGTAGACATGGGAAGATCGCACTTCCAGAGGTCTGCCCCCGGAGATCGAATTGCAGACAGTGGCCCTCTGGCCTGGAGTTTTCCGCCCGCGACGGTGCCGATGCAGACGCACCTTGAGGTGTCGTAGGCAGCGAAGCAGCTCCAGAGGTGCAGGCCCCAATGCACTCAAACCGACTCCGACGGCTATACGGTCGACGTGCTTACACAATTCTCCCATCGACGCGCTCAGATCGGACACTTGCGTGTCGATGCCGCTCCTCCAATCATCCAGGTCGTGGAGCGATCTCGCCGTGGCATACACAGATGCCTGCATGCTCTCGATTTTGGTTTCCAGGGTAGCCTGCGTGCTCTCGAGTTTGCTCTCCACAGAGTTCAACCCCGCCTTCAGATCCGTTGACAGAGACTGCATCAGTTTTTGAAGTGCTTCCATCTCCGATCCCATAGTATTCAATCGTTCCGAGGTCATCCACCGGGTTTGGTGATGCCTCTCCAGGATGAATTCCTGTCCCCCAAACCACAATCGAGCAACCAATTTGAGGCGTTCCTAGCGGAAACTTTGTGCAGATCACTTCTCAGCAATGCGCGCCCTTCAACTAGATTTACCACTCAGATCGAGGAATTTTACAGCGGAAATCAGGATCCCTGGCAATCTGATACCAATTGTTATGGACCAACTACTTCCCACAACGATACACCTCTATATCACAGGAATTCAGATCACAGAGCACAGGTATCTCAGGAATTTGGAGGTAGAGAGAGAGATGAATTCAGCAGAGGAAGAACGAGAAGAGACAGCAGAGGAGAGGGATACAATTCAGTTCATGGTCAATCGACAAAGGCAACTAGCCGCACAACACGCGAGCTAAGCAGGCACGGCACGCCTTGGCCACATCAGCACCGGAACCGCGTGCTGCCTATCTCTGATTGGTTCTCAGGTTGTCCACTCGGGCTCAGCTATCCTAGCTGGCTGCCACCTTGCTCTTGTCGAAGTCCGCTTCTTCTTCATCGAAGGCGTACTTCCATCTTGGTCCATGACAACGCCCGTCGTGCTGGAGTAGATGCGTGGTGGCTGAACTCGCGTCGCCGTTGACCTCGAGGTGGAGCTGCAGGGCGCTGGCGGTGCACGGCCCGGTGACCAGCTCGCCGGGGAAGCATGGGAGGGCGGTGGCTACCTGGGAGCGGGGAGGAACGGCGCCAGAAAATACATGCGCCGCCGGCGGTGGCTGGACTCGCGCCGCCGTTGACCTTGAGTCTGCTCCTCTGCACAGTATGCTGTACGTATTTCCTTTAGCATCTAATAGAAAAATACACGTATAAAGAGAAAACAATTATTGCGATGAATTTAACAAAATTACTTAAACAATTGTGCAAACTTTGGTCCAAAATTAAAGAAGTTAGACTCGTTCAAACCCAAAACGGATCACAGGAATGGAAAATACTCATCCACACGCATATATCTCGTATATACTTTATCTCAAAGCGAAATATGGTTGAGTGTCTTTCGTTTCAACCTAAGTATTAAAAATGGAAATGAAACCTTTTATCATTGTTTCACCTTGAGTACAGCCAAAACCTGATTTCTATCCGGGTACATCTGAACTCAAGGATTTCGGCACGTGCCGACGGGGGCGCTAGATTTGAAATCGACTCAAATTGTGTGCAAGTTGTCAAATAAGTGTTAGAAATATTATTTTTAAAAATTGAAATATAATCATAGCTACAACATGGCGAGTATTTTCCTACGGTAGGCTCTGCCGTATATTGCGATGTTCAGGAGCCTGATGGCCCCTCCTTGTTGTTCTTCTCCAGCCCAAACGCTTCAACTATTTTCCTCACCTTGGATCCGACTCCGACCCAGCCTCGGGCCAAGGCGCATGAGATCCGAGCCCAGTAAACGAGCCGTTTCGGGTACTTGAATACTTGATGATGGTGCTTTTGATTCCCATCCGGCTAGAAGCAGGTCTCTGACCTCGGTGAACCTGGCCGCCTCGCTAATGACGATGACCGCCGTGGCCATCGCGATCTTCATCCGTGCCTCTGTCGTTGCAGAGGGCGCGTCCGTGCAGCCGCGAAAGTCGTGCACGGCACGTGCCATGGCCTCGCGTCCGAGCTCCACCGTGTCGAGCTTGGCAGGAGCGGTCATGCCGCAAGCGCCGTTCTAGCTCCCGTCGAACGACAGGCGCTTGGAGCCCTCGATCAAGATGAAACTTTTCTGGGCCATGGCCGTGTAAATTGATTTTTCGTGATAGCGTAGACAATACCACTACAACATCAGTTCCCTCCAACATCTCACTTTATTGTGTGTTCCTATGCATCAATCTCTTCTCAACCTATAAAACCATGCATGGTCGTAGTTAGCTTTGTGCTGCAACTCGCTAGGACGTTAAGATGGACTTGCCATGGGCCATGGCTATCCTTTTATATGTCAGTTCATCCATCAAGGGTGATGTACCTGGTTTCCTATGCTACCCCCATGCATGTCGACACACATGAACAACCAACAAATTTTGCAGTCATGCATGCGGTACATCTGCACACAAATTAAGCAGATCGATCACGAGACATTGCTTAGTTGATTACAAATATTTTTTTATATGATCAACTCGAGAGGGAGCTAACAAATCATCAAACAACCTCTCCTCACATTTACACCACATGCATTGAATCTACTTCTACAAAACACACCATGCTTGGCACCGGGCAGGGCTAGCTTGCACGCGCTCGAAAATTCCCTATACGTCGCACGGTTTCCGAGCAGGTGAGGTTTCCTTTTTAGGAAAGTTTTATCGCACGCGCGTTTCCATAAAGGGAAAGGAGACTGCTGATTGTTCGGACGTCTTTCGGTGAATTAAGAGACTACGAAAAGGATGACGCTCTCTGACGCTCTCCTTCCCCCTCCCGTAGCTCCCACCTACCGCTCCCCTCCCTCCGGCCACCACTCCCTACTCCGGCGACACATCCTAGCACGCAACTCCCAGACGGCGAGCCCGCTCCCTGCGCGACACCCTCTGCCTTCTCGGGGCGCGAGAATGGCTTCGAGGGAGTCGGTCCAAGCTCCACTGATGGAGAGCGCGGGTCAGGAGCCGAGTTCGCCGGAGATGGAGAGCGCTCTGGCGTTGCTGGCGCTTGCGGAGGTGATTCCGGGAGAGGATCCGTCGGCGGCGGGCAGGTTTCATCGGGACCTGACATCTGCGGTAAGGAATGCTCTAGCTCTCCACCCTTCCATGCGACGAGCGGCGGCGGACGAAATCATAGAGAGACGCAGATCAAGAGGCTGGGCCCTAATCATTCTCAGGGACAGCTTCCGAGTGATTCGCCGTGCGCTCGCAGTCAGACCAGAGGTAGCAGAAGCTCTGAGATCACAAACTCCGGAAGCGGTTCTGAGATCGGAGACACCTCCGATTGCGTCAGCCATCCTGAATCACATGATAGCTGGAGAGAGGCAACTGGTTTCGCTGATTCAATCTCAGTTCGAGATTCTCCAGGATTGGGCGAGGAATTCCCCATTACTAGAGATGAGCAACGAGGAGCTGGACCAGATTCAGAAACAGATACTGCGTCGTCACTTGACTGCGGAATTGGATCACAGCAGTCAGCCGCATCACCCGAGGTAGAGATGATTTCCCCAACAACGGAGTCCAATTCGTTTCCGTCCGTTGAGTCTGATGGTACATCCGACAAAGGGGAAATAGAGTCTACTGCTAGCTCTGAGATCATAAACTCCTGCAATCATTCAATAGCTGTTTCGGTTTGCCCGAGTCCGCTTCAGTTCGTGAAACCCAGAACGAGGGCGGCCAGGAAACATCTCTGCCGTGCTCATACCCGAAGCCCAGGATTACAGATTTCCAATTTGGCTGAGGAAGCTCTGCTACGTTTTGAAGCTAATGGAGGTTTTCGGCTAGTCTGGGAAGAACGGGGAAATAGAATTCGAACTACTCCTGGCCCGGTCAATGGTGGAGTAGTTGAAAACTTTCTGAAAGAAAGCGATGAAGCAGCATGGCATTTTTTTGGACAGTTGTGGGAACCACCCACTATCTCTGCTTCCAATAAAATCCTGCCGCGTGTGGAGAAAGGAAACCCTACCTCAGTTTTGGGACCGAGGCCCGGGCCTAATCTCCTCCGTCCTCCTCCTTGCGCCGCCACTACCGACCCCCCTCCAGATCCGATCCTAGAAGCGATTCAACTGGACTCCGATATGGCTGATTCAGGGAGAGGGAGAGATAGAGGCAGAGGGAGGAACAACAGATATTTCAACAACAATAGCAACAACAACAACAGCAATCAGAATAGGGAGCAGAATTGGAATCAGAATCAGAATTGGAATCCAGACATGTCTCAGATGCAAGGGCCGCAATTCCCCTTTGGTTTTGGTTTCCAAGGGCCTCAGCAACCATGGAATTTCCCACCGCAGTTTCAAGGGCCTTTCCCCAGCAGCAGTGGCAAGGGATGCCACCTCCTTGGGCTGGAAATCAACAGGGAGTTGGAGGTCCAGGAGGTGCGCAGAATCAAAACCAAAACCAGCAAGCTCAGCAATTCAACAACTCTTCGAATCAGTCGACTGGGCAGAGAGCTCAGCAACAGAATCAGACCCAGAGGCAACAGAATCAGTCAAGTAGGAAAAAACCATCTGTGTCTGGCTTGGTAAGCAATACTGGCAAGGAAACAGCCGGGAGTCTTTTGTCCTACACCAATGATATTTGTCTCGGGTGTGGGAACCCTGGACATCCGAGAGATAAGTGCAAGAAGAAGCCTTCATGCCTCATCTGCAAGATGACCACGCATGAGGTCGGCGACTGCCCGAACAGGAAGAAACCTTTGAAGGTTGCGAGGTACCTGGGGAGTTGTGCAGCTGGATTAGGTTTCTATCACATTGAGTTACCAGATGCGAATGACCAGCAGTTGAGCCACATTAGGAATGTAGGTGTAGTGTTTGTTGATGAAGGAGTGATTACCAAAGATGAGTTAGCTGCAGAGTTTTCTGCCATCTACAGGACCAACTGGCCGTGGCAGATCCGGAGGTTGGATGACTGGACCTACCTGGTAAGGTTCCCTCCTGAAATAGATGTTAATCAAGTTGCAGCTTACCCCAAATTTGCTCTGGAAAAGGAAGGAGTGACAATCAAGGTAGAAGCTTGGGCTGGTGAAATTGATTTCCATTCAAGGGCACAAGAGGTTTGGCTGAAACTGGGAGGAGTCAACAACAAATGGTGCGAATGGGACAACATTGCCCAATTTGCATCAGCGTTTGGTGTTCTTCTAGATGTAGACTGGGAGTTAATGATCAGATCCTTCTGTGAAGTGGTTCGTATCAAGATTTCATGCAGAGATTACACAAAAATCCCTAGCAACAGACTGTTCAAAGTGAAGAAGCACTTCTACCTAATTACAATTGAAGTAGAGAAACCAGAAGAAGCTGAGACAGTGGATGATGATGATGACGACCTGCTGGCAGAAGAGCTCGCTGCAGATAACAATGCTACTGACAGAAATAAAACTGTCGACACAAGCTCAAATACCTCTAGAAGCAGCTCGATGTCTGGTACAGCCCCACAGCAACAAAGGCAGCAGAGATCCTCCAGTTCCGGTTCTGGGAAACAGGTTGCAAGTTTCCTAGAACAAGTGGAAGATGCTTGCCCGGAGGTTGATCACTCCTCTCCAGGCTGAAAGGGGAGATCCCGGAGGCAATGCAGAACTACAGAAAGGAACTGTTGGAAAATCTCACGAAAGACAATCCAGATGAAGATAGATGCTATATTTTGCTGAGAGAGATGGAACTCTTAGATGATGAAGGAAACTTCAGATACGAGGACAGAGAGAAGCTAGAAGATATGACTGGTTTAGAAGAAGTTGAAGTAGCTGCAGAAACTGAGAAGCATACAACACTGCCTGCTGCTGAAAAACCTGCAGCGGATGCGAACACTCTGGCAACTCCGCCACCTGTGGATAACGCAGGAAAAAAGAAGTGGGGTCCCATCCAAGCGACAAGGCACAGCAATAGGTTTGTTGATGATGGAAGAACAATGCTACAGAGAGCTCAGGAAATAGCAAGGGAAAAAGACCTGGAAAAACCTGCTGCTAAAAAAGGTAACAGACAAAACCCTTTTCTCCCTTGCACCACTCAAAATTTATCTCTGTTGCTCAAGCAGTAGGCGTTAATATCCATGATGTTGAGGAACCACAGACGCAAATAGATGTAGAGTCTGTGGCTTCTTCACCCCCTAGAAAAATAAATGACCAACTGGGAACTCACTCGAGTCCAAGGTCCCCTAGTACTCCTAATGTAGATCTCTGTAATAATTTTGCGGATACTATTGATGATGATGATAGTAGAATGGATGACTACGTGCTTAGTGAAGAGATGTGGACAAAAGTCAGTAAATATAGACGGGGCAAGCACCCTAGGAAAACAAAGACTCCATGAATTGCATGCAGTTGAATATCAGAGGTATAGATGCCAAAGGTAGGAAACCTCTCATAGTAGATACTCTCAATAAAACTCATGCCTCCATCGTAGGATTTTCAGAAACTAAAAAAGAATCCTTCTCGGACTCTTATCTAAAATCCCTAGTTGGTAATAAAATCTTTCTCTGGAACTAGCTTCCCGCTAAAGGCAGTGCTGGAGGAATCCTAGTTGGTGTTGATTCAGATATCTTTGATGTGATCTCTTGGGACATCAGAGAGTTCTCTGTTTCTTGCGTTCTGAAATACAAAAACAAAGATGTACAATTTAGAGTGGTTTCTGTTTATGGCTCTCCTTATGAAGAAGGAAAAGAAGCATTTATTTCTGAATTACACTCCCTTTTTATAGATAGTGCCTTGCCCACCTTAATTGGTGGAGATTTCAACTTAGTTAGATTCCAGAAAGATAAAAGTAATGGTAACATAAATCATAAGTGGAGTGATAAGTTCAATGCTTGGATAGAGATCTGGAGCTTGCTAGAAATTAGACTTTCTGGAAGGAAATATACTTGGGCTAATAATCAAGCAGATCTGATTATGTCGACTATTGATAGATTTTTCTCTAATACTGAATTAGATGTTATTTTCCCTTTAGCCTCTTGCCAAGCTTTACCTAGATTGGGTAGTGACCACACTCCTATTTTATGGGACTCTGGGGTTAATGCAATTACTAGGCCGCCCAGTTATAAATTTGAGAAATGGTGGCTTCTTAGAGAAGACTTTAAACCTTTAGTTGAGAAGATTTGGAAAGAGCCTGTTCAAGGTTTGACAGCGCTGGATAGATGGCAAAACAAACTTAGAAAATTTAGAAAAAACACTAAGGGTTGGAGTAGAAACATCGAGGCTGAGTTGAGGAAACTCAAATCAGGCTTGATGGATGAATTCGACAAACTAGATATTAAATCTGAGACAGAGGAACTGTCTGAACTAGAACAGAGGAAAATGAAAGAAATACAACTAGAAATTCAGAAAATTTGGTTAAAAGAAGAAACCAAAGCTAAGCAAAGGTCGAGGGACAGAAACATTAAAGAAGGGGATAGGAATACAGCTTATTTTCATGCAGTAGCGAACCAAAGAAGGAGGAAGACTATGATTCACTCCCTAGAGGGCCCTGATGGCATTTCCACAGATTTGCCCGACATGTTGCATATAGCTTCTTCTTACTACAAAGACCTTTTCAGTAAAGAGGATAGGCACGGTTATAGTCTCCAGCCTGACTTCTTTACGGAGGACGAGAAAGTGACTAGTGCAGAGAATGATATGCTTCAGGCACCTTTCTCTGAGGAGGAAATTAGAAAGGCCGTTTTCGAGTCTTACTCTGATGGAGCTCCAGGGCCGGACGGCATCCCTTTATTTTCTACCAGCAATTCTGGGATTTAATTAAAGACGATCTGTTAGCCCTGTTTGCTGATTTCCATAGAGGAGAATTAGATATATATAGACTTAATTTTGCTATTGTTACTTTAATCCCGAAGGAGCCGGATGCTACTTCTATGAAGAAGTTTAGACCCATTAGTTTGTTAAATTGTAGTTTTAAAATCTTCACTAAAGTTCTGACGAACAGATTAGCACAAATTCTTCACCGACTGATTGCTCCCAATCAGTCAGCCTTTGTCAAAGGTAGATATATCCTAGAAAGTGTAGTTACTGCACATGAAATCCTACATTCAGTGCATAGTTCTCATAAGAAAGGTCTGGTGCTTAAATTAGATTATGAAAAAGCTTTTGACAAAGTAAACCTAGATTTTCTAATAGAATTACTAGTTCTAAGAGGTTTTAGTCCTACTTGGGTTAGATGGATTATTCAGGCCACTCATGGAGGGTCGATAGGTGTTAAAATTAATAACGTAGAGGGTAACTTTTTCACTACCGGTAAAGGGCTCCGGCAAGGAGATCCGTTATCTCCTTTGCTTTTCAACTCAGTAGTAGATGTACTAACTAAAATGCTTGTCAAAGCAGCTTCTAGGGATCTCATTAAAGGGCTTTGCCCTGACGCATGTCCTGGGGGTGTTATCTGCCTCCAATACGCGGACGATACGATACTCTTTTCTTCTCCTGAAGTAGAAAAATCTAGGAACCTTAAGATCATTCTTTCATGTTTTGAAAAAGTTTCAGGCATGAAAATTAACTATAGTAAAAGTGAGCTGATCCCTATTAATATGGATGAAGAGGAAAGCGCTACCTACTTGGATATTTTTGGTTGCCAAGAAGGATCTTTCCCAATTAAATACCTAGGCATTCCCTTACATTACGACAAATTAAGGAGAGAAGACATGCAACCTTTAATTGATAAGATCCTTAGTAGGATTGCAGGATGGAGAGGCAAGCTTCTGTCCTATGCAGGTAGGCTTGTTTTAATCAAGTCGTGCCTTGCAAGCATTCCCATTTACCTGCTGTCTTTCTTCAAATTCCCTAAATGGGCAATTGAGATGATAAATACCCAGATGGCACACTGTCTCTGGAATGACTTTGAAGGACATAGAAAACTTCACCTGGCCAATTGGCGCCTAGTTTGTATGAAGAAAGAGTTTGGGGGTTTAGGAATCCCCAATTTACGGGAAATTAATTTTTGTCTCTTAGGATCCTGGATCAAACGATATCTTTCCCAAGAAGATAAGCTTTGGAAAGATATGGTGAACCATAAATATAATACAAACAGACCAAACATCTTCAGTAGTAACACTTTGGGTTGCTCGAGATTTTGGAAAGGCCTCATGTCCGTAGTTAAATCTATAAAATTTGGTTTTAGATGGACCGTAGGGAATGGTGAAAAAATCAAATTCTGGGAGGATACCTGGTTTGGTACCTCCCCTCTAGCGGTTCAATACTGGGATATTTACCAGATCTGCAATGAGCAGAACGCCACCATCGCTCAGGTCTGGGATGGTGAAGTTCTCAAACTAACTTTTAGAAGAGTTTTCCAACCTAGGATGATGGAGAAATGGTATGAATTAGAACAGATCAGTAAAAGTATCTCCTTGTCGGATGACACGGATGCACTGATCTGGCAATTAGAAAACAAAGGAGTTTACACAACTAGTTCGCTTTACCATGTTATTAATTTTAGAGGGGTCTGTCCAGTTTTTATCCCTTCCATCTGGAACCTCTGTGTGCCACCGAAGATTCATATCTTCCTTTGGTTAATGGCGCATAACAAAATTATGACTAGAGACAATTTGAAAAAGAGACAAATCATTAGACCAGAGGACTGTGTCTTCTGTAATGAGTTAGAATCAGTCCAACACTTAATGTTTGGATGTGTCGTAGCTGAAAACACTTGGAAATTATTGTCAGAATTCTTTGGTAGAGATATAGGACACAGCTATGAATCTATTGCCAGATTCTGGGTGTCAAATAATAAGAACTCTGCTTTAAATTCTGTTTCTTCAGCTACCTTATGGTGTCTCTGGAAAAGTAGGAATGATATTGTGTTTAATAACGCAATTTGGTTGGATATTAAGCAGGTCTGGTCTATGCTGCTGAGGACTCTGAGAAACTGGAGTATCCTTTGCAAGGGAGAGGCTCTGGACAGAATGAAAGATTTCTGTCGGTTCCTTTCACAAAAGCTGAGAACTCCGCTCACGATCAGTGGCTGAGTGACCATCTGGAAAGTGCTCAACCAAGAGATCCGTTGGGAGGCTGGGCAGCAAGTTTCATGCTTGGCTCGCTGAAGCTGTCAGACTCCACTGACCTCCTCCCTGCATCACCTGTGAGAAACAAGGACCCTGACGCCAAGAAGCAGTTGCTACTGAGCCCTGCTTCCCCCCTGGACCTGGACTGCTGGTCGCCGACGCTGGGGACACCCCTCTCAAGAAGCTGAAGCCGTCAGAGGCTGCTGCCAAGACAGAGCATGTTGGTGTGTTCTGATCCTCTCAGGCCGGCGTGCCTGGTTCCTTTTCCTAGTTATGATATTGCTGTGTTCGCACTAAGCCTAAAAGTGCTGTAATAAGTGCTAAAACCTTGTAGCTGTTAGACCTCTAGTTGTCCTTTCGCTAGATGTAGTCCTTATTTTCTGCTGATTGTAAACCTGGATCTGGTGCGGTGGTTTCATTCAATGGAACCGGGGATCTAATCCCTGTTTATCTAAAAAAAGAAAGGAGACTGCTCGCCCGCGGGTCAGCACCATTCCCTTTTGGTGGGCTGTCCACCAGGCTGACTTCGCGCGAGGCCCAGTTAGGTGTTCTATTCCCTTTTCTTGGGCTTTCTTCGAGGCTGGTGCCAAATTTTTTGAATTTTGTTGAAGAAATCTATTCCCTTTATTCGCAGAAAGGAAATTAAAAGGAAACAACAAATTTCCATTGAAAATCTTGATGCAAACTCAATTCCCTTTTTGGGCAAAGGATATTTTAGGGTAAAAAAATGGGAGCGAGGTAAAAAATTCCACTTCCAACTAGTAGATATTTTTTAGTGAAATAGAGAAATCCACTTCCCACTAGTACTAACTATTCCCTTTTATGTTGAGATTAAGAGGAAACAAAAAATTCGAATTGGCATCAAAAATCTGGATGCAAACTCAACTCCCTTTTTGGGCAAAGGATATTTTAGGGTAAAAAATGGGAGGGAGGTAAGAAATTCCACTTCCAACTAGTAGAATTTTTTTAGTGAAATAAAGAACTCCACTTCCAACTAGTAAAAAAACTATTCACTTTTTAAACTGACATTGAAAAACAGAAATAATGGTGTAGCTAAACAAAATTGCCACTTAAAAAAAAGGGTTCTGTGTCATTTCCACAAAAAAATGACTAAAAAAACACATCAAGTGTCTGATAAAAACGACAAAAACTTCCCAGACATTAAAACCCTGATACTTAATGGCACCACACAGTTGACACATATAAGTTGAAGTACTAGAGTAGTTCACAGACAAAAGGCATGACTAATCATGCACCACGCAGTTTGTACCATAGCCATGTTTTAGCAATCCATAAAAAGGAATCGACATAAAAATTCCTTAACATACTAAGCTTCTACTTACTAGTTTTCATGTCTGCACTTCACACATAAGTGAGACTCAGCTCTAGTTTAGTAAGGGTTGATGGGAAGAAGGTGAACATGAAGATATGTCCTTCTGTCATCTTGTAATTCCTGATAGGTAAAGCCCATCCACCAGATAGCATAGCCCTCTTTGATCCCTTTCCTTTCTTCAGAGTAACCATGTAGTGATATCGGTCACCTGTATCGAAATATACCGGGATTTCAAGTTCACCGTTTTCAAGTAAATTTTCTAGGTACTTTGCGGTGAAGGCAACACTAAATTCCTGCCAACAAGTTAGATATTGAAAAAGTTAGGTAGGACATTTAGATATTTTATGCTTATCTGCGTCTGTTTTACTCCTATTGAAATTGTTTAACATACACAAAAGCACAAAAAATAAATACTGTAATGTGCACTACTATGTTTCATTGGTGATTTTATTGGTCTAAAGAATGTTATTGAATAGCTACAAAGACGAGATGATATCATAGAATTCCCAACTCATAAATGAAGCAAACTAACGACAGTTTCACTAAAAATGTTCATGTCATCTGTTCTCAGTCAAATTTCAGTTAGAAAAAAATGCTTGATATTTTATACTCATATTTAGAAGATGGACACTAAAATATTAAAACCCATAGAGTACAAATATTCCAAGCAAGCATGTAAATTTATTTGCCATGTAGGAGTACAAATTTTGAAAATATTCTCAATCTTACCATCTTTGCTTTCTGGGGATGGGTTGATGATGCTGTCATTTTGTAAACATAGTTCTTGATTGGTACTGCAGGATTCTCCTTGAATAGAAAGTTGAGCCACTTGCACTGCTTCATGGTCAGCTTCATGTTGTTTGCAAAGATACAATGCCTGTCAAATAGACAACTTCCTCCATAGCTTGGACCTTTATGCAACAAAAAAAATCCAAAATGTTAGTTCATGTACTAAATTACACTAGATGCACAAATTTCATGTGCTTATTAAAAAAGACTTCTGTAGTATAATGCTGGGCATACCTCTCCAGATAGGCTTTGCGTGTTGCTGTTTCTGGACATCTTCATCACTGGAGGAGAAGTCCATGGAATTGCTGTCACTGCTATCACTGCTACCGCTTGACATGTCCACAACCTCTCTGTTGGGTGCCATCTGCTTATGAAAATTGTTATACATTAATATTTATAATGGATAAACATATATTGGGAACAAAACTTAACCGTATCAGACTACTGATGCTTGTACAAGCAAAAAAACAGAGGACCAAATCCTACTAGTAGCACAATTATCTAGTGAATCAAATCCTTGTGCTACAACAAGTATCTGCTCAGCAAAATCCTACTAGTTCCACAAGTATTTGAGCATAAATGACGACAGGAAAAGAACAATCAAAAGATAAAAAAACAGGAAAATCTACTACAAAATGAAGCAATCAAGAGTAGAGGGGATAGAAAAAAAAGCAACCGTGCTAGTCCTCACCGTATTCAATCGAGAATCTATCAGTGTGCTAAAACACTAAACCTAATGATCCAGTAGAGTCACTACCAGATCGGAGTTAACATGCCATAGATTGAACAAAGAGACGAGTAGATCGGATAAATAAAAATGGACATGTCTCAAATCGCAAACCCTATTTTCTCATAAAAATGGAGATTTACATGGAGGTTACTCTTTATCTAAAAACATGAAGGTTACTGTCGATGGCGGTGAGGAATCGTACTGACCTTGGATGTCTCCTTGGTGGGGGCGGCGGAGGGCTTTCTGCTAGATGTCGGCGGCGGCGCAACCCTAGAAAGTTGATAGAAATGGGGAGAGTGGGGGAGAAATGGTAACGGTGTCTGCTTATTTATTTTAACAATGTGTCCCTCCACCTATTGTATTTTTCTATAAAACACCTTGATTTATTTTTCTGCTGACTTATTGTAAATTTATTCAGAGAAAAAATAATTTTTTATTTGAAAAAACAAACTTCTGACTCAATGGCTACAAAGTTTTTTGTTAAAAAAATACCTATCACTTTCTGAGGACGTAGGAAAAATAAATTTGTGGTACTTTTGGATGAAATTAACTTTTTGAACAAATAAACTTGAGCTTCACTTGTGAATAGCTAACTTGAAGGTGAGGTAATACTTTATTTTAAAAACTATTTTGTGAATCAATAGATATGAAGAAAAAATTCAGAAAAACGAAATCTAAAAAATCGGTGAATAAATAATTTAGCACTTTGATGAAATAGCCTCCAGAGACACAAAATGTTTTGGGGCATCTCAAAGTGCATCTTAAGAAAGGCAAAAAACAAAAAGTAGTATACTTCGGTACAAAATTAGAGGCGATAGTTGGAGACACGACAGTCTTACATTTCTAAGCGGTACGATTGCTGAGATAATACAATCTAGTTATGCAGTTACACAACTAAATCATGTGCAACTAAAACATTGGAATCAGTTTCATACTTAACCGTTTCAGCTAACTAGGCGAATGGGCAGCCAATTATTTTTAATAATAAAAATCGAGTAAGTACTATTCGAGATTATGTACTCTCCTCAAGATCTTTTTAAAACATTCTACGACAAAGTGCATGACTACCTTCATGAGAGGACATCCACATCACCAGTTTCTTAGGCCCGCTCATTTCATATTATCTACATCAATCAGGTACATTCATGAAACAACAACTAATTGGTCAAATACACAACTATATATTTTACGTCGATTAAATTTAGCTTCTTGACTACACGACCAATTAAGCTTCTTGGCAAGGTATCCTTCTGCCACGGTTGATTAAAGAAGATTTTTTATAGAAAACAAACAAGATTTTTTTATTTTTTTTGGGAATCGGATTTTTTTAGTTGAGGGGTTACAAGATTTGTTTTTTGAGATAGCAAAGAAGACGATGGGCTGAGATCCTCGGTCTTGGGCCAGGCCCAACATTTGGTCCGCTCCTCGCCACGATGACGCCAGGTACATCCGTCCCAGCCGCGCAGGCTCTCCGCCCACTGCCGCCGACGATGACGCCGGCCGCCGGCCGTTGCCCCCACACCGGTGAACAGTCCGCCGCCCCGTCCACACCCAGCGTCAACAGCAAAGGAACTGCCGCGGCCGTCCCTCCCATTTGCTGGAGATTTAAGAGGTACCACTACCACAGCTGGATTTCACAATCTCCCAAGCTATGGTTAAGGCATGTATACGTAGTATCAAATTTCTGATAGGTTCATGCATGGATTGCTTTTGGTGCCGAAAAGGTGGAAAACCCCGTCCGGCACATCGACTCCTGGTAGATGTCACCACTATTTAAGAAGAGGAGATTCAGTCTGGTCTGATTGCTGAAGAAGGACAAGGCATAAAATTATCGTATTGTGGAGATTCATTACCTTCCGAGAATATGTCAGTGGAGATGAACTACTACTGGACAAGGTAATCATCGGATTATCGTATTGCACATAACTAGCTTCACATACAATTCAAGTCCACTTGTCTATCGGATATCTTGCAAGTAACTATTGCAGACAATTATTAGGTACCATTTTGCTGGTAACAATTAGTGCTATTACTGTATTACATGGTCGCAACTAATGATTATTCGTACATCTCCATAACGAATGGTCCGATAATACCGAAATAGAGGCATGCTATGCATAAATTTGCAACTCCCACGTGGATACAATTCAAGCATTGAATGCTGGCTGAATCATGGTAGTGTGTGCTCAGTGTTTTTAGTTTAAGGCATGGGCTGATTCTCGGATGTGAGGTAAGGCTTCGGCGGCATCTGCAGATTCTGAATCCTCCTTGTTAGAATGTTAACCACCTTTGTCATCGACGACCGGTTTCTCGGGTTCCACTGGATACACCATAATACACCTTTTCTTTCTCTTCTTGAGTCGGTTCAGCGCCAACCACCATTGCTTACTTTCTCCTAGATCCACTCTGGGAGGTAAATTGTCGCTCAAGCAAGGCACATAAGCCGATACTATATCACATATGATATGCCAACCAGCTACTGGTTGACAATAGCTAAGGCAGTAGCCATGTATATGACGATGAAATGAATGTCCTAGCACTATGAACTCACAAGATAACAGCGGTACGGTAGGTCATAAAAATGTTTCCTGTTACATAACAGTCACTGATCATAAGATCACATACAGGTCCCGATAACACACGAACATCAGCACTGAGTTGGAAGAAACGATGCAATGCAAGATTAAAGGCTGAGAAATATCAAGACACAAACCTAGTGGCAGCCTGTGTAAATGTTTTGACTGATTCTTAACAGAAATCTGTTGCGTAGAAGAATAGTTAGTTCAAACGCTGTGTGGAATCATACAATTTAAAATCGAGCAACCAATTATGGTTCATGACAAGCATCCATGACCAAAGAAGTTTTCTCCTCTAGAACCTGCAGTGCGGTCAAAACCGTGGTTTCTCAACAACAAGGAAATAAATATTCGTTGTTTAAGAAAATAATAGTACATGGTGATACCATGGTGTTATCCTACCACCACATCAAAAGCGGGTGTGAAACTACCACCGCAAGTTCGTCGTCTAAGGGGTTAGCATATGTACCACCTCAAACACCCAAAATATACAGGACATACAAAGTTTTGTTATCCTAGCTACCCAAAATATACATCATCATCATCATGATGATCATCACCATCTAGCATGCTTGCACCACCGCCACCTCCAACTTCCGGAACAAGCACTACTGGTAGTAGTGCTTGTTGAGAAAGTTCTAGAGCCAGAGCAGACGGTGGTCCTCGGCCATCAGAACGAAGCCAATGCCTTGCGCCTTGTTGTCCAGGAGGTGGCCAAGAGCAGCAATCTTGGTGGTCTCACTGAATGTTCCCTTGGCAGTCATGACAGCCTCGTAGAGGTCAGGGTGCACGTCCATAGGCACACTGTCCCTGATGGCGGCTGCCACCTCCCTGACGGCCTCCGTCATGCTGTTGAAGACGATGACCTCTTCGTCCACCAGTGCGCCTCTCTTCCTCTTCTTCTCCTTCTCCTTGTCCTTCTCCTTCCCTACCTGCTTCCCCACAGGATCGTCGGCCTTGTCGCCACCATCAATACTGAAGGCTTCCGAGTCCTGGCTGCCAATGTCGACGTAGTCGGGAACAGGTATGCCAAGAGGTTCAGAAGATCCCATGGCGAATTTGCCTGTGGCCAGGCCCCAAGAGAAGATGGTCTGCATCTGGCTGTAGTTCATGATGGGCTTGTTCAGGTACTCCGCGTCCTTAGGATTATCCTACGCAGCACAATACCTACTTAGTCAGATACACTACAACGAAAGGAGATGAATGTGTTAATAGTTAGTAAGGTGATGAACCTTGATATGGCCTCTTAGGTGCTCAGCCTCCAAGATGATACTCTTGGTGTCCTCATCCCACTGTGCGCCGCTAAGGTCTTTGAGCTTGCTGATCATGATCCACCGCTGCCTCCACTTCCTCAGATGGTTGTAGATCTGCGTGGAGGTCACCTCCTGACCAGAGAACGTGAAAATCAGCTTCGCAGCAGTCCTCAAGTGCACCTCCTTGAACCCTTTGTCTGTGCGCACGCCAGTCTTGATGATTTCAACCATCTGGTTAAGCAAGAAGGTGGACAAGAAGGGATGCCACTTCATGGTCGTCCCCGTCTTGTTCTTCTTGCTTCTCTGCTGGCTGTCCTGCAGATCGAGCATCCCTCCTGCCAAACCGACCAGCTGCGAAGCCATTTGAGGGCCATGGAAGTCCTCGGCCTGGGTGACTGGCACTTCAAACACCTCAGTCTGAGACTCAGGGACCAATGACAGGGCGAGGTCCTGCTCGCTATCAACCAAGGACTGCGTGAACTCGTCGTTGGTATAGTCCTTCAAGGGTTACGAACACAGCTAGGGTATGAAGATGTACCACAAGTATGAACTAAAACATGAACGAACACAGCTAGGGTTTGAACATGAATCCGTCGAATCTACTATTTTCTACACCACAGCAAGCTAGATCTACTTCTACCTACTAGCTAACACTACATCGGTAACATCTACACATGGTTACATCACAAATCTAAGCTACAACAACAAGGGTTCGAAGAATCTTACCGGCATGGTTGCGGCCGATGCAGATCCTACGAGCGCGTGGAAGAGGACGAAGAGGAAGCCGACGCACGTGTTCTCGCCACCGCCGGTCGGAGCTCTAGCTGCCGCCGCTTACCTGCTCGTGTAGATCTTGGTAGGCTGCCGGACCGGAGAGCTCGAAGATGGGGAAGGTGGGGGAAATGGTGGCGCGAAACCACGCGGTGAGCGGAGGGGAAGATATAGAGGGGCGAAAACGAGGGTGATGAGACCAATTTCTCCCGCCGCATTTTCGCGTGCGCGCGCGGACGAGCTTGGGCGAATCCCTCGCACGAGCTCGCACGAGGAGGGAGACGGTGCTCCCCATTTTCCACTGCGCGAAGGTGGCTCTGGAAAAACGGCCGATTCGAGTGTTCCCAGCGGACCTGGCTGAGGAGTGCTTCGAGGTTCGTGCGATGCAGGAACGTGGACTCGGCCCAGCCCACCAAACGGCCATTTTTGCACCCAGCGGGCCTGGCCGGGGCTGCTGCATGAAACCAAACACGCCCCTAGCGAAGGCAGTAGCCATGTATATATGACAATGAAAATTAATTTCCCAGCATTAAGTGATCAGAAGAAATGCTATGTATATTATAGTCACAAGTATATTGGCAAGGAAATGACATAGTATACACATTGATCAATGACGGGTGAACTTTCAGACTCAAATTACAACTTGTAGTCTAATAAAGAAACTCTAAATATTTGGAAGCAGCAGGAAAACCTTCTTCGGGACGAACCTTTCCGCTTCCAAATCCCGACACTATACTAATTAAAAGGCAGCAAGCAATACATATCTAGGTAGATACTACGTCTTCCTCTGACATGAAACAGCCTTACAATAAGTGCAATGCTATTAAAAGAACATATAAACAAATTTGACAACCAGTACATAGTTGTTTTCGTATACACGAAAAGCATCAGATGCAGCAGTAGTCGTTGAAGCTTTGACAAGAGGATCTAGCGGCAGAAATTTTCCTTCCTTCCAACACGTACATATATAGCCATCTACACATGTTAAACTACTCATTAATATGAAAGAGGGAATGAGGCACTAGCAGTCTAGTACACAGTTATTGTCGGCAGTTGAGTGACTTACACACACATTTACAGATCAGCAGGCCGCAGTTCAGCTCGAAGAGTATACCGGAACTGGTGCATACCGCCAACTCTTGGGGATTGGTGCAGCAATGTCAAAAATTCTTGGGTGATTTTATAGAAGGCCAAATACTGGAGGGTCACGAGGAACTCAATGCCATATGGAACCTCGGTCATGCAGTCGAGGTTGACTAGGAACAATTTTTCCAGAGTCTTCATAGCACCTTCTCCTATCTCTAGCTGCTCGAGACGAGGAAGGTCTTTTAACAGAAGAATCTTCAGCTTGGGAAAGTAATTGCTCTGAAATACGAGCCGATCTCCGTTGTATGCTTCTGCCAAATACAGCTCCGTCAAACATGTCAACCGAGAAAGGGATGGGAGGGGGTCTTCTATCAGCTGTGACTAATTTAGATGCAAGGAATATAAGTTTTGACCTACAGCTTGCAAAGTCTCTTGGTCTAAACGTCCTCTCAACCGTAGCTTTTGCAGGTTTGGCGGGAGGGCATTCAACGAGAGAAACTCATTCTCATCGCTTGCAATAATATGTAGGAAGGACAAAAAATGCATCTGCGCAAGAGACTCACAGAGGGGTTCATGATAAACTCTCTTCACATTGAATAACCTTAGGCTTCTCAGTTGCCTTAGCTCCCGCAATTTTTTGACGGAATCATCTTGTGCTACCAATGATTGTAGTGTCTGCAGGTTTGTTAGGTTACCAAGACCACGGCGGATCCTTACACCACTAGACGACCACAAGAATCTGTCGTTTACATAATTAATTTTCTGAGCGAATAAGTGTCTTAGCTTCTCGAGTTTGACAATCCCATTAGGCAACTCTTCTATGTAAGATCTGCTAAGGTCCAGTGTCAACAAATTTGAAAGTTTCTCAACAGACCTTGGGAGAATCTTCACTTTTGATCTACGCAGACCAAAATGCCGAAGATTGAAAAGATCCCCGATAGCATATGGAATATGCAAGATAGGTAAACCACTTAATTCTAGCACAGTCATATATGTTGACACCTCACATAGCAGAGGTAGTAGAGTGCGTGTTGGCATACTCTTGTCCAATGCAGTGATGGATCGAAGCTGGTGTACACTTGAAATCGATCGTTCAATCTCCTTCTTTATTTTTTGTACTACCAATCGACGACCATCCTTCTCAAGAGGTCCTCCACCATTGTCTTCCTCATATGTAACACCAAAATAATCATTCCGACACAAATCAATTGCCAATTCTCGTAGGATGTCGTGCATTCTGAACGTCTTCATCCTACCAAATGAGATACTTTCAACAAGTTGTAGCATATTTCTCTGAACCAACTCTTTCATATATCCTTCAGCCACTTGTTCTAATGTGCTTGCACCTCTGTCCTCAATGAATCCCTCTGCCGTCCATAACCGTGCAAGCCTGTTTCTACGGAAAAGATAGTCCTCGGGAAATAAGCTGCAATATAGGAAACAACTTTTCAATTGTGTTGGAAGGTAGATGTAGCTCAGATACAAAACATTCCTCACGTCGTCAAGCATAGGATTATTAATTAGCTCCCAGCTTAATTGGTCATTTATTCTTCTCCATTCTTCCACAATTTTCTCACGCACATGCAGGAGGCTACCAACTGAAACAATAGCAAGAGGCAAGCCTTTGCACCGGAGAACTATTTCCTCAGACAAAGGTTGCAGGTCTTCAGGACATTTATGATCTGTATAGCTTGCAAAAGTTGTCTTGCAGAAGAGATCCCACGCCTTGTCTTCTGATAAACCTTTTAGTGTTAACATACGATCTGGAGTGGCACGCACAGCGACATCACCTTCCCTTGTAGTGATTATGAGTCTACTATTCTTTCCATTATGAATAAGCCTAGAAAATTCATCCAGTGCTTTTGCAGTCCATACATCATCCAATATGATCAAGTACTTCTTGTCAGCTATGAAGGTCATCAATATATTTTGAAGGCTAGCATTGTCAAGGTTGGTGATATCACCCGGTGTGTCTTCTCTCTCTTTGTAAAGTTCAGTAATAAGACGTTTCAGAACATCATTTGTGGAATAAGTTTGAGAGATGAAGACCCAGGCGTGGCAATCAAACTTTTCTCTCTCCTTCATGTAGATATTTGCCGCCAAAGCTGTTTTACCAAGCCCTCCCATTCCATGCAACACTATCACAACAGAGCACTGCAAATTCATACCTCGTAACCATTTCTCAAGTTGTTTTTTGTCTTCATCCACTCCCACAAGATCTTCTTCACCAAGGGAACGTGAAACGCTTGACAGATGTTGGGACCTTTCAACAATGTCAGTCGAATTACCGGAATTCCCTCCATCCACAACTGAAACCCACCGAGTTTTAGCCTGGAATAGGTGATCAAGATTGGCCTGTGCTTCCATAACCATTGAAGCTATTACGTTCAAGGAAATCAACACGTTTGATTGCTTGCACCCTTTCTTCAAATAGGTACCCATCCAATATGATTTTTATGACCAACAAAATACAAATACTCATCCATAATGTCCTCGATCTCGTGGACAAGCATTCTCAACTCTTGAACCCATATTTCATAAGTGAGATTCCTCCGACTCCGTACGTCCACTCCACACAGAAATCCATGCATTAGCCTAAGCTCCCTTCGGATGCGACCCATCCGACCCTGAAGCTCCGTTAACTGTGTAATAAACTGGCTGAACTGCAAGCTAGCCTGTTTTATTGCTTCATTCCCTAGAGCAATGCCAATCTTTATCACAACTGAAAGAATGACTACCTCAGCCATTTTGCTTTGTATTATGTGTCCTTAGGTTGCACGGTAAGCAAATCTACAATGGAACGGGATACCTTAACTATTAAGCTTTGGAACCAAAACCTCGAAATGTAATACTAATCATCCACAACCATATATTTGACCCAGAGTCTATACCATGCTAAAGACTATCCTAGACTTGTCTGAAGGGGTAAGTTCTAATCTCCACCATACATTTCGTAAAGGTGGGGTGTACCGAAGCATTATTGAAAAAGGAATATGTGATGCATGATTTATTGCATTTTATTTTGTTGATCTCTCTTTGCGGAGTCAATTTTAGTAATAAACTATAAATAAATGATGAATGTTTGTGTGCTTCGTTGATGAAAAGGCCGGAGGTTCAACTGATTTTTTTCAAAAAGAAAATCCCCATACCTTCAATGCAAGAACATATGCAGAGAATAACAAAAAAAAATCAGACAATATGTCACACTGATGAAAGCATTATGAACATGTAAGCTACAGAATTGTCCCATATACTTATAAATCTGAAAGAAAACAAGCTAGCAGTAGAAACCAAAGGATGATGAACTTTGTTAGGTTGGGCTATGTACATTTTGCATATGTATCTGCTTGATGGAAAGATAATTATCATTTAAAACATCCATTATTACAAAAATAAAATAGAGACCAAAGACGGCATACATTCCTTCGAATGGGCTACATTCACTGATCAGTGACCTCATAGCAGTCTCATGGTTTGGTGAGAGTGATGAACAGTAGTCTATTATTCTGAAAACATCAAAAGGTGAAGAACATGCAGCAAGGTTGTAAGTCATCTCTACGCTATTTGATCTTCAACTGTCATGGGTGTGATTTTGCTTTTATTTTGTATGACAGTAAGCTATATTCATGCTTGAAATCAAGGAACGGGTTTGAGACTTGTTACATACATGTTTTCTAATGACTTCAGATTTGCTCTTCAACCCATGGTTTCTCGTTTTCCCTTTTGAATCCCTACAACCTTTTGGGCTCGTTTGCTTGGTGAATGGTTAAATGCAGTAGACCGCTGTCTAAGCTACTAGTCCTGTTGTTATCCAAAAGAATTAATCACGTTAGAGACCGAACAAAATGATCCACATTAGAGATAAAAAAATAATAAGAGAGCGCAAATTCCAAAGGGCAGTGCACAAATTCTGGCCAGCTTACACTAGAATACCATCTTCCATATGGTTTTGCAAATGAGCAGTGTTAGTTTGTTGAGTTTGAGATATAAATGACTAAGCAACGGATCGCGTCCAATTATGAGGGTATGATTGTGTGATGAAATTATGCAAATGGCTCAAGATAAAAGAGTTGTGATTTGAGATAAATGTTCTCCTTTTTATTGCGAAATTCCAAAAGCTTTGTCTATTTTAATTAATAGAGCAGAACGGTTATGTACAAGACAGCTGGAGGACCATCTAACAAATATCAGGAGCGATGGGATTCTATCTGGGAACCTCGATGGCTGAAAAATAGGAATCGTCATATTAGTTTTTGTGATGCTGCTGTTTGTTTCCAATTTTCCATAGGAATGCTATGCAGGTACTGCAAACATCTTTGTTCCTTTATCTGATAAGAATGCTATGAAAGTGGAGGAATAACACACAAAACAATGAATATCAACTAAGATTGGCTTGAGCTGTGGATCTGGGTAACTAATATCGGTCTCTATATTGATGCTTGTTGTTTCGTAACTAAGCTGTCGCACCTTGTCTACTTCTGATGCAGAAGATATATTGAGCACGAAAGTTTGATACATCTATCGACGCGTATGTACGTACCTGAAGCTCCTGTAATCCTGGTGCGTTTTTGAGAAACTGTGCAATGCTTTCAGCGTTTAGGCTTTTGCATAGACGGTGTTCTAGCCCATGTACGGTTTAGTTGTGCTGGTTATCTAAACGTAGCATTGTTAGTCTGAACCAATAGGAGTAGCAACCGGCAAGTTGGTGGTAAAGAAAGAGATACTTGAAGGGCATCCAAGTCAAGCACGGAAATGAGGGAAGCATCTTCCTCGATGCAAGCGATTGCCGTTCAATTTACATCGCATCTGTTCACTCCCCAAAGTATTGTCAAGACATTTCATTTTCGACAATGAACCGATGGAGTAAACAATATGTAATCATTGCCCATAAGTAATCAACTGATGCTTACACTTGACATCGACGACCTGATAAAGGCGGCCACCCGATGTTGTTGTTGAACAAGTTGCCCAAAGATTGAGTTTCATAATTCGTTAGCTTGGACGAGTGGCCTGAAAGTGCTTGAGCGAACCTATGGGTATAAACAATAGTCAATTCGTCAAAGCGAAATACCTTGAATCATTGCTGGCCCCTAATTGATAGTGGCAAACTGACAAATGATTTGATAACAATGACGAATCTAAGAGCCAATTGATTGGCCGGCCTTCAATTGTTGGGAGGAGGGGCTTGAGTTCTACTGAGAGCGAATCAGTCATTTAATTAGGTTTCGATTTGGTGACTGCACGAACCATCTGTTTGGATTTTCAGGGCGCTTACCTTGTCGCTGGCCGACGCCGCCAATCTACTGTACGCCGGCCACCGCGGCCAGGACAGCGGTTGCAGGAGGGGCTCCATTCTCCTCAGCGCCGCCTCCGAGACGAGCACTTGCCGGGCGTCGTCACCGGCTCATCCCTAAGCAGCGAGAGAATTGCAGTGTTAATTTGCTGACTGGTACCTGAAGCTCACTGATCAAGTACGAACGGACTACCCTATATATTTTGCTAAAGAGCTTGCTTGTACGCATTTCGCACCACCGATAAAGCATCGCAACGAGGCATATATAGCGATGTGTAGTAAAGCCACGGACAGAGCACAAGAGTGATAATGGATAATAGAAGGAACACACTTTATTTGGCAGTGACAACCAAAAAGAAGCCACGCGGTGCCATGCTTAAAACTGCTCTCGTTTTCCCTCTGCCGAGCTTCTGTTTTTCCCTCTGTTTCCCCGCCGAGTTTCCGCTGAAGCAGAGGAGATGTTTTGAAGGGGGAAAATAGCTCCTATGCGACGTTTTTCCATGCTAATCGATGGGCAGCGACGTTGTTCATTGAAATAGCTCGCGTGCGACGCCATCTCGTTGTTGAAATTGCTCGCGTGCGACAGTCGGGCTTAACCGCAAGGGACGGGTTAGGGGTTGGAATTATGTGAGCCTAGTGGGACCCCCCACTTATCCACATCAGCATGGGCCCACAGGAGCACCTCCGAGCGCGGGACCCACCTCTTGTCCATGTCATCAGCTGGTACAAAACAGATCCATCTCGCCCCCGTGCCAGAGCCATCCCCGCGAGCGAGCTTTCCGACCGTTGCCCGCATCCTCTCGTCCCCCTTCTTCTCCGGCGACAGCGCGCATCAATGCCGGCGGTAGAGGTATGTCTTCGAGCTCCGCTTCCGCCTCCCACTGTCAATGGCCGCGCTACGGTCCAGTGCCGCTGGGAAGGTGCCCTGATTGCGGGCGGACGGCACCTCTGAAGCGGCGGGTCACCACGAGCGACAAGAATGGCAACGCCGGGCGCGAGTATGTGAAATGCGAGAGCAAACCAGAGCCGGGGAAGGTGAGATCTGACTTTCCCCTCTTCCAATTTCGTTTTATTTTCCTCAATTTTGGGTTTTCATGGCACTGGAGCCGGGGAATTTCCTCAAACCAGAGCCGGGGAATTAGGGTTAATATTTGGTTCCTATTTTCAGGATCTGCTGCCATGCGACCATTTCGAGTGGCTTGATGTGTACATCAAGAGGATTGAAAAGGCGGGCACATCCCTGGTGCCCAATTTGCCGCCGGCGGTGGAGCAATTGGGATCTGCTACGGGGGTTGCTACGGTGCAGAATGGGGTGCAGAATGCGGATGGGCTTGCGGAAGTGAAGGCCGAGTTGAAGAAGATGAACAAACAGCTAAAGAAACTTTTCGATCTGAAGAAGCAGGACAATCTGATGGCTGCAATTTTTTATTTATGTGCAATTGCTCTTGGAGTTGTCTATGTGCTGATCATTAGTCATTAAACAATGTAATTAGTGTTGCACTTAGCTTGAAATGGACAATTTCTGTATGGCTAAGACTTGAAAAAAATGCATCACGAATCCACCATTTATTTGGTTTGTTTCAGTTTGTATGACAGTGTGCAGATGTGTGTGCAATTTTCAGTTCAGTAGAAGAACAAAAATAAACAACGAGTACGAGAAAAGGCCAGGCCCAAGTAAAACCTAGCCAGGCCGAATGTTTAAAGAAGTGTTCGTCCGAAAAAAAAACATACGTGCACACTCTAGGCCCAATAAACCTAGCCAGTCCAATGGACAACGAATTCACCTCTGTCTCTTGTTTTTTATTCAGCTTATGTTATTTCACACATATATAGTTTATTTCATTATTTCCTTAGCGTCTCCCTCTGCCCTCTCTTTTTGTTATTTTATTATTTCCTTGTATCATCTTACAGCATGTTTATACTGAATAAGTTTTGGTTTAAAATTTTCCTTAGCGTGTCAATCTGCCCACCCTTTAATTATAATATGAAGATTAATTCAAAATATAGTGAGACTTCGTATTGATACTATATAGGTAGAATAGATGCTAAGGAAAATTATTTGGCTGATTTGGAGATGGTCGAAAAAAAGTTGCTTAGAAATGGGGTCGTTTCCCCTAGCTTTGGAGCACATTTGTGAATGTGAAGCTAGAGAAGTTGGTGGTTAACTTATGTTCAAAAAAATTGGTAATTAATTCAAACATGGTTATATTTTGGTACGAGCAAACACTAATATTTTATATAAGCACGAACAAACATGGATACATAGATATAGCGCATCCCCTTACAACATAGATAATAGAGGCATCATCTTACATGAAAATAAACTAAATAGGGGCATATATGCCCAAGTACGACAAGGGAAAGTAAATAAACTGAAAATAAACTAAATAGGGGCATATATGCCACCATCTTCACTCCAGGCACCATCTTCTTGCTCGGGCGCCCCTTCTTGCTCACTCCTCGTCGTTGATGTTGTAGGGGAGCCTGTGCACATGGCGGGGGTGGGGAAGGCCGCATCGTAGTTGGTGTACATGTTGTACATCGTGAATGCGATGAACTCACAGCCGCACCACCAGACGGTCCCGAGGAGGAAGCGGGCGTCCAACGAGTTGGCGAAGGTGGCCGTGAGCATCACGACGTTGCCGAGATTGTCACGGGTTTCGTGGAGGCTAAACATGGGCCGCATGCCCGCTGGGCGGTTGAGGTGGCGATAGCCGGAGGCGAGGAACTCGCGGGCGAGCTCGAACTGGGACCTCCACCTCGAGATCACCCACACGCGGAGTCTGTTCTCCACGAACACGCCGGGGGGTAGAGTTCCTCCGGGTACGTGCGCGGCGGCCAGTACGTGACTCCGGTGAACTCCATCTGGCTTGTGGCTTTGTGCTTCGAGAGAGGAGAGGAAGAAGAGAGGAGATGGATCTGGCTGTGGCTTGTGTGGAGAGGGGAGAGGAAGAGAGATGTATAAATGGGCAGAGAGAAGAGGGTTGGCATGTGTATCGGCGTGCGATTACTCTCCCGTGTATAATTGCTGCGGTGCGACGGGTCAAAGTCTGAAAAGAGCTCGGTTTTTGAGTCTGAATCAAAGTCTGACGCGTTTAATTGCTGCGGTGCGACGGCGGGCTCAGTGGCAGCGTGCGTCTGAATCGGCGGCCGAAATTGCTGCGATGCGACGTGGAAGGAGGCATGCAATCTGAATCGCTGCCACTAGGTCATGCATGCATGGAGAGGCTAGACGGGCGCGTAGCACAACGGACACCATGCATGGAAAGGCTAGACTGTGCGAATGACATGTGGACCCAATACACGGTGGGCACCACGAGCCAGTGACTCAAATTCGTGCTCACATAGTCAACCAATCCATTCCCCAACTGCCCACCCCCGAACCCTATGCGTGTTGGAAAAAAGAAAACATTAGAAAATAGGCCAGCCAATCAGAGTGCAGAACGCGAGTCTCGTGGATCGCCATGGCTCAGCCGATCGCAACCGTCTGTGCTAGATTCTTCTAGAAGGCGTCGATCCAACGGCCAACGGCCAAAACGCGGGAGTCTGCGGGTTTCCTTCTAGAAGGCTTGATCGGACGGCCAACGTAGGGCTTATCCAACGGCCAAAAATAGGAGCTAGGGTTAGCGGGGTTATGCGGGGTTTCGCCTCGGTCAACGGGTTTTGTGAGGGTTGACTAAACTAGGGTTAAGCATAACTAATTCAAAAAAAATCAAAAAATTAAGAAACCTGCGCACATGGTTTTGTAATGTACTATAGTAAATAGAAAAAAATATAAATATGGTTTATATGCATTTTTACGAAAAATCCTAAAATCAAGTGAGAGACCTCGAACACTTCAAATGAGCATAATTAATTAAAAAAAATCAAAAACTTAAGAAACCTGCGCACATAGTCTTCTTATGTCATATAGTAACGAGAAAAAATATAAAGATGCTGTACATACATTTGCACAAAAATTCCTTTCACTCAAATGTGAAATGTTGTACAGAGTAGTATGGATTTCAAAGAGAGAGTAGGTGGGTTGAAAGTTTGACCAACATTTAAACAAGTTTGAAACATGAAATTGAAAATCCAAGCTTGGATACTTCTTAGTCACACCAAAATGAAGCTTCTGTGAGTTTTTTGAAAATTTCATGTTGCAAATCCCAAACCACCTCTCTTCACACATGAGAGTTCATAGTTTGAGATTTGAGATTTCACACCACATTGAAGCATATTTTGTTTAATTATATCTAGACCTTGTTTATCAATTGGAGTTGTTAGTACATGACAAACTAAGAACATGTGCACTGGTTTTTTATTTTTTTGATGTTTTGTGAATATTTTATGCTTATTTCAAATTCGGTCAAACCCAAGTTTGACCAATATTTAAACAAGTTTGAAACATGAAATTGAAAATCCAAGCTTGGATACTTCTTAGTCACACCAAAATGAAGCTTCTGTGAGTTTTTTGAAAATTTCATGTTGCAAATCCCAAACCACTCTCTTCACACATGAGAGTTCATAGTTTGAGATTTGAGATTTCACACCACATTGAAGCATATTTTGTTTAATTATATCTAGACCTTGTTTATCAATTGGAGTTGTTAGTACATGACAAACTAAGAACATGTGCACTGGTTTTTTATTTTTTTGATGTTTTGTGAATATTTTATGCTTATTTCAAATTCGGTCAAACCCAAGTTTGACCAACATTTAAACAAGTTTGAAACATGAAATTGAAAATCCAAGCTTGGATACTTCTTAGTCACACCAAAATGAAGCTTCTGTGAGTTTTTTGAAAATTTCATGTTGCAAATCCCAAACCACCTCTCTTCACACATGAGAGTTCATAGTTTGAGATTTGAGATTTCACACCACATTGAAGCATATTTTGTTTAATTATATCTAGACCTTGTTTATCAATTGGAGTTGTTAGTACATGACAAACTAAGAACATGTGCACTGGTTTTTTATTTTTTTGATGTTTTGTGAATATTTTATGCTTATTTCAAATTCGGTCAAACCCAAGTTTGACCAACATTTAAACAAGTTTGAAACATGAAATTGAAAATCCAAGCTTGGGAGTGACACTTTATAGGTAGAATAGATGTCTAGGAAATTTATTTGGCTCATTTAGACAAGGTGGAAAAAAACTTGCTTAGAAATGGGGCCGTTTACCCTACCTTTGGAGCTCATTTGAAACACATTTTTCAGGAGTTAGCAAAAGGCCTCGGATTGATGACCATTTAGATCAAACAAAGTGCATAATAGTTTGAAATCATTGCAACATCCAAGCTTAGCATAACACAAGTGGCATAAAAGTTTGAATTTTGGTTCAAATTTGAATTCAAATGACCAAGTGGCAAATTATTACAACAACACCATTCATAGTTATTACAACAAATACAACAAATCAATAGTACAACAAATCAAGTTTAGTACAACATCATTCTATTTATTTTGCCTCTTCTTACCACGGGCACCACTCGGTTTCTTCTCCTTCTCAACTTGTACAGCAAGCAACTTGTTGATACTCCTTCTTTTCTTACCAAAACCACTAGGCCTACCCACAGCACGGCCAAGAGGTTCATTTTGGACAACATCAGCAACATCTGGTTCAGTTTGCACCACAGCAAGGTCCAGAACAGGTTCATCTTGCACAGCCAGGTCCAGGACAGGTTCAGCTTGCACAGCAAGGTCCAGGACAGGTTCAGCTTGCACAGCAAGGTCCAGAACAGGTTCAGTTTGCTCCCGTGCATCAAGAACAGGTTCAGTTTGTGAACTGAAACTTCTCTTCTTTCTACTGCCACTGAGTCTTGCTTTTTTCTGTGGCCAGCATTGTTCAACAACAAGAGGTGGGCCTTTTTCTGCACGCTTCCTTCTGAAAAATAAATCATATCACTTGGTTAGACTGAAAAAAGCAGCAAAATCAAAAACAACACACAAACAACAAAATTAACATACTTTGGCCTTTCCGGAGTGTAACGGCATTGTGTGGAACCAATTCTATGCCCAAGTTCCTCACACAACTTGCATCTGTTTTTGTTACCTTTTTTAGGCCTTTTTGGCTTTCCATCGTTATCTTTTTTCTTTTTCTTACTACTCCCACCTTTCTCAAACCAAGCTTTGAATCTGCTCTGTTTGGGCCTCCCAGCCTTCCTTTTAGTGAGGGGTGGACACAAAGAAAATTCAATTTCCACCTCAGGCCACTGCGATTGGTCTGTCAGTGCTGGAATTGGAGTTGCATATGCAGCCTTGAATCTTTGCACCGAGTAATAATCATGCAAATATGGGTGCATATTTAACTTGGGTTTAGATGCCAAAAAAATTATGGCATGCTCACATGGTTTCCCAGTGTGTTGCCACTCTAGGCAGGTGCATTCATGCAAATCAGTGTCAACAACATGCCTCTTGCCACTCTTTGTATCTCTAACTTCAGCACCCCTCAATGATGATTTCTCAACAGATAGATGTGAAAGCTTTCTGCTCCTGTTGACCACTTGTTGTACCACTGCCGGAAGCTTATCCCCTTCCAAAATATCACCAATTCTTCTTCTCAATTCCCACAAGCGCATGATCATGATCCTGATTTGGTCCACCATGTCATGCACAGGCAAGTCTTTCAACTCCTTCACCCTGTTGTTGAAACTTTCTGCCAAGTTGTTGTTGATATGATCGCACTTGATTGCAGTATTAAAACCTGACCTATACCATAACAGAGAATGGTAGGTGTTCAACCATGAAGCAAAATCATTCTCACTACATGCTGCCATTATCTTACCAAGGTGATAGGAATGTGTCTGTGAGGTGTAAGCTCTTGCTGCCGGCCACATGCGCCCAAATTCTTCTCCTCTGAATTTTTTTATCAGATTCATCCACATATGGCCAAAGCACTCCCTCTGCTCAGCATGAGGGAAAACAAACTTCACCGCATTTTCTAGCCCTTTACATGCATCTGTGTGGATGGCCAAAGGTGATACTGACCCTAGGGCTCTTTTCAACTGCATCATGAACCATGTCCATGATGCCTCTGTCTCTGACTGAAACATTCCAATGGCAACAGGAAACATCCAGTTGTGTCCATCAAGAGCATTGCATGCTGCCAACTGACCATTCCATTTTCCAGTCAAAAAAGATGAGTCGATGCTCAAATATGGACGACACCCTGCTTTAAATCCATCTACGCAAGGCTTTAAACACATAAAAAATTGCTGAAATAAACCTTGCCATCTCTTTTACCTCAGTATCTATCTCCACCACACTGCCAGGTGACCTCTTCTCCACCTCTGCTTTAAAACTATACAACATCCTAAATGTATTTGCCCAATCACCATATAATGCTTTCATTGCCCTTTGTTTTGCCTTCCACACTGTGGTATATTTCAGCACAATGGGATACATCTTTTCCAGGTCAACTTGAAGTCTCTTTGCTGTAGTGTTTGGTGTCTTGGCTAAAATAGGAGTAATCTTTTGTGTAATCCAAAGCTGTGATGTCATCCTTGAAACTTGCTGTGAACTGCTCATACATGTATGCTCATGTGGAATTTGATTTACCCTGATTGTATGGCCATCAGGTTGTCGTCTAGCAGATATGTACCACTTGCAAGGTTTGGCACCTCCATCAAAACCTTGGCACCTAGCATAAAATTTCTTTCGATCAGTCCACAGAGTCTTGGCATCAAACTCATGTCTCACTGCATAGGTCTTGAAACACATCCTAAACTCATCCATGTTTGGCCACATCTTCCCCACCTCAATGACAGGGTTCTCTCTGTCATACACATGCACCAGCTCATCAGCATGTGCATCATCTACATCATCTGCAGCATCTAACATCAACTCTCCATCCACTTCTTCATTGCCTGAATTTGTGTTACCATCAGCAGGCAAAGTACAGTCATCCTTCTCCTTATCTCTGTCATCAACTGGAATTCCAAACATTTCGGCCATCTTAGTGTCAGCTATTGGTTCAATGACCAAATCTGTGCGTTCAGCTAATTCTACTGCATTCCAATCAACAACAACCTTCCTAGCATCATGGCATCCCTGTTCTGCATCTGGGGAGCCCCCTGTTCTGCATCTGCAGCAGCCCCGTTTCTTCACATATCACTGTCAGTTCAGAGAGCATTGGCAACAACATCTGCTTCTCTGCAGCCCACTCAGCATCTGCCATCTGTGAAGCCATCTTTGATGGCACATAACCAACCCTGGAATCTGGTTCAATCAATGAGCTCTGCCCAAAAGGTTGCTTTTTTCTTGTCCAACCTTCTTGTCGATCAATTTCATCAACCATATCTTCTCCATCCTCAATTCGGACATAAGCGTTCTTGCAATCATCATACCGTACAGTGATACCTCTTGTTCTGGACCCCAAATAACGCTCTCCCCAATTCTCTCCACCAGATTCTTCACTGCCTTCTCCTCCATGCTCTGAAGTTCTTGGGGATCAATATCTGTACATTTGACCTCCCAAATAATCCTCGTGTCTCTCTCAATGTTTCGAACGCTACC
Source organism: Poa pratensis (assembly GCA_947311845.1). Classification (NCBI taxonomy): domain Eukaryota; kingdom Viridiplantae; phylum Streptophyta; class Magnoliopsida; order Poales; family Poaceae; genus Poa; species Poa pratensis. Next base: position 86,065,870 of record CAMZMU010000037.1, on the reverse strand, counting down.
ATCACCTAGCTTGGCCTTACAAGGAAAGAATTCAACTGTAAATTCGAAGCTAGGCGCAGAATCTCCCCTGTCAATGGCGGGCGGGAAGCGGCAGTCAGCTAGGGGTGCAGGGGACGAAAACCAAATCGAGTTCAAATAAGCTAGAAGAGGGTGCGCATTACCGATTTGAACTCTCTCCGGGCTCCATCTCATTCAATCCACGCGCACCTCTCCAGGCTTCTCTGATTTCAAATCGGCCGGAAACAGATGGATACAGGCCACAGACGCATCCAAAATTGAGGGGAACGAGACTAGGGTTGCGAAATTACTCACCAGAGAAAGCTGCGCCGCCGCCGAGAAGGCGCTCCACAGCTGGCGAGAAGAAATCGTTGCCGCTGCCGGACAAGGGGGCGGCGCCGTCGAGCAAGGGCGGATCGAGCGGTAGTGGCAACTGAGTGGATCCCACCAGTCGGAGCACATAACCAGCCAAGTCCTAACCTAATCTCAGCCTCCGTTAAGAGCCAGACAGCCGTTTTATCAGTTAGTCCTGTCTGAGCTATTCCCACGCTAACAAACGTCGCACCAGGGCTATTTCAGCCAACATCGTCGCATGCTGGACAATTGCCCTCAACGACGTCGCACAGGACCTATTCGAAGGTGTGTAGGAGCAAACAACACACATCCTGGTATTTGCAAACCAAATTTGGTTCGTGACAAGCATACATGACCTATCTATGGAAATTCTCTTCTCAGGGACTTACAGTACCGACGAAACCGTGGTCTCTCTCAACACCAAAGAAATAAACATCTGTTGTTGAAGAAAATACAGTATTTATCATATCGGTAAGTATATAACTCTAGAAATGCAGTCCGTAGATACTTCTTGCCGTGAGTAGAATTTGTTGCTCTAAGAGCATCTCCACTCGCGGCGCCCAAAGCCGTTTGGGGCGTGCCGGACACAAAATCGCGCCCACTCGCGCCGCCCAAACCAAATTTCGGTCCGGCGCGGCCCCATTTTGTGTCCGGCACGCCCAGCCCACGCCCTCAACTTGGGGAGGCTTGGGGCGGCCCCGGACGGAACGAACCGCGATGCCACGTCAGCCTCCGACGCGCGGGCCACGCCTGGCAGTGAGACGGCCATGCCCGGCGTGGTCAAAGGCGTCGTCAAAGGCGCGTGCCGCGTGGCGACGCCTCATTTTCACGGCCGGCGGACCGCCAGTGAGCCGTCGCGTCCTCTGCTCGCCGGAGTGAATGCTTCGAGGCGAGCCGGCATTAATGCCACCGCCCTCCGGCCGCCATAAAATACGTGCACCGGCCTCCATTCCTCGCCACTCTCGCCCTCGCCGCTCTCTCTCGCCCTCGCCGCTCCTTTTCCTCTGCCCAGCCACCTCGAAAACCACCGCCGCGACGACATGGCCGGCAACTGAAGGCGTACCGGCGGCGCCGCGGTTAACGGCTTCGCGCCGCGCACCCTGCTCAAGGAGCAGTCTGAGGCGCTGCGCGACAACGGCTACCCGGTGCCGCCGGACATGCGCGTCGGCCACAGATTCACCATCGGCGTCAACGGCGTCCCGGTGTCAAAACCGCTGACGCGGGCGAATCGCGGCTTCGCCACCGTGATGAACACGCACTACTGGCGTGACCTGACGCCGGAGATGCGTCAGGACCCGCGCTGGGACCCGCGGAACGCGGCCAACCACGGCTGGTATGAGGCGGCGTTCCAGCGCGCCTACGACGAGGACATGAACCGTTGGGACGGCCCCGGTCCGGCGCCGACGGACAAGAACGTCGCCGGGCGCGAGGCAATCTGGAGCGTGCCCGGGCGCACGCTCCAATTCGTCATGCATCACATCGCCAACGGCGGTTCGCTGCTGACGGCGGCGCCTGCTCCGGCCGCCAACCATTGGGCGCCGCCTCCACCTCCGGCGGCCAATCAATGGGCGCCGCCTCCACCTCCGGCCGCCAACCAATGGGCGCTGTGCGCGACGGCGTCCTCGTCGCGCTCCTCGTCGTCGCGCTCCCGCGCCTCTTCCCTGCTCACGCCGAAGCCCGAGCAGATGAAGGTCAAGGCGGAGCCGGAGCTGTCGCCGTTCATGGCGGAGCTCATCACGGCGCAGGCGGGGACGGACGACGACGCCATTGCGGCAGCCGTCGATGGACAACGTGCCGCCGCTCGACGCGCCCGCAGCCTGCGCGTGGTCGGCGTTCGAGCACGCCAAGAAGAAGGGTGTGCCCTTCTTCGACCTCACCGTCGACGGCGCAGGACCGAGCCGCGTCAAGGAGGAGGACGGCGGCGCAGGGACCAGCGGCGGCGTGTGGACCAGCGGCGGCGCAGGGACCAGCGGCGTGAAGAAGGAGGAGGAGGAAGAGGACCCCTACCTCACCTTCAGGCGCCGCCACCACCGCCATTAGATTAGGTTTAGATTTTAGTTAAATTTCGTTCAAACATGTAAAATTTCCTGAAGTTTGAATAAAATGCGCCGGAATTTAAGTTTACAAAAATTTATTTGGGCGCCGCGAGTGGGGAATGACGGCGCCCAAATTCGCCAGGTAGTCCGGACGGCGCCCAAATGGCACGTCCGGAACGGATTTGGGCGGCCATTTGGGCGCCGCGAGTGGAGATGCTCTGTAGCATTCAAACAAGAATCATCACTAAAACATAGCACATTTAAGCAAATACCGTATCTGAGCATTATAAATGAATTCGCATTTAGTCATACAAATGGTATCAGTTACTCAATAGACATCACAGTACAACTGAAATATATAGGCAAGTTCATAGTATGCTAAATCCCAAGCACATGGGGACATCAGTACGATATCTACAGTTCAGAGCAGTCTGCGTAGTATCAGACCATAAGACAATGGCAGTCGTACAGTAAGTGCCATGTTATTACAAGGCCATATAAAACACACTTCACAAGCACACAAATAGTAGTATGTCGTGGTAGTTTTTGTAAACACGAAGTCGCAGCACGAAAAGCAAAGCACGGTGGAACATAATGCATGTGCACCCGGGTGCACATGTGAGTTTCCCCAGTAGTCGTCGCTTCTTAGACAAGAGGAGCTAGCGCACGAGTCTTGAGACATCAGATGAGGACATTTTCCTTCCTTCCGGCGACCTACAAATAAACCCAACAACTCAGCATTAACACATGTTAAACTAATATTAATATGCATGAGTGAACCGGGCACTAGTATACATAGTTACTGTTGGCAGTTGAGTGACTTAGAGCATCTCCAACAGAGGCCTCAAATAAGCGGCACGCTCTAAATAACCGCTTTTTAGCGCGCGCGGGGCTAAAAACATCCCTCCAACAGACGCTCTATAAGTCAGCGCGCTATAAAAATCGTCCAGCGCTGGACATTTTGCGGCATATTTGGTGCGGGGCGTACAGCGCGTTGGACCAAACTGGAGGGGCGCGCGGAGCCAACTTCCACGGAAACTTCCACTCGCGCGCGGGGCGAGGACGGGTACTGCAGCACCGGCACGGAGTCGCCGCGGGCGGACTCCTCCGTCGACGAGCAGCCGGCCGCCGACGCGGACTCGCCGGGCCGAGGAGCGCAGAGCGGCAAGCGGGACCACCCCTCGCCGTCGTCCACGCTGCCGCCGCCGAACGAGCAGCCGGGACGAGCACGTCGCCGGCGAGGAGGAGCACGACAATCCGGCGACGAGCGAGGAGCACGGCCTCGACCCTCCTCCGGGTCGCCGCTGCCGCCGCCGCCCTCGAATCGCGCCGGAATCGGCCGCGGCGAGGAGGAGCACGGCACTCCGGCGACGAGCGAGGAGCATGGCCTTGAGCGCGTAGTCGTGGAGGCCGGCGGCGTCGCGTCCGTGCGGTGGGGCTCCGGTAGGCCGCCGGCGCGTCGCTGGAGCTCGTCGCGGTGGTGTCCGGCGGCGCCGCTGGCTGGCTGGCTGGCTGGCTCCCCGGAGGGGGAGGGCGGCACGGTCTCGGTGCCTTGTAGGCGGTCGACGCGGCCGCTCTTGTGCACGCGCCGCTGCTACCTTGGGCTCCCCGAGCTGAGCTGAGTACAGAGACGCAGACGGAGACGACAAAGCTAGCTAGCTTTGAATGATTGGGGGCTTGATTGCGCTTTTCATTTTTGTCTCAGGGGCCTGATTGTGAGTTAGTTGGATCTATTTGTAAAAGTCAGGGACCTGTTTGTTTATACTACTGTAGGCTGCGCGCTGTATTTTAGTGCGTCTGTTGGAGACGGTTTTTTGCTGCGGCTGCGCGCTATATTTTAGTGCGTCTGTTGGAGACATTTCGACCGCGGCGCGCTATAACTGCTATTTTGGCGCTGGAAATTTTTTTTAGGGCGCCGACGCGTAACGCGTCTGTTGGAGATGCTCTTACAAACACATTATGGAGCAGCAGGCAGCAGTACTCATGCTCGAAGATTATACCAGTACCGGCGCATACCACCAATGCTAGGACATTGGCTCAGCAAAGTCAAGAAGTCTGGGGTGATTTCATAGAAGGCCAGATACTGGAGAGTCACGAGGAACTCAATGCCACGTGGGACCTCCGTCATGCTGTTGAGGCTGATTAGGAGAAATTTTTCCAGGCTCACCATGGCACCTTCCTCAATCTCTAGCCGCTTCAGTTGAGGAAGGTCTTCTAACCCAAGAGTCTTCAGGTTGGGGAACCACTCCCTTTGAAATATCAGCTGCTCTCCGTTGTATGCTTGGGTCAAAAATAGCTCCGTCAAATTTGTCAACCGAGAGAGGAATGGCAGGGGGTCTTCTATCAGCTGTGACCAATGTAGAGCCAATGAATACAAGTTCTGACCTACAGCTTGGAGAGTCTTTTTGTCTAATTGGCCTCCCAATCTTAGCTTTTGCAGGTTCAGCGGGAGGGCATTCAACTGGAGAACCTCATTCTGATCACTTGCACTCATATCTAGGTAGGACAATAAATGCATCTGAGCTAGAGACTCGCAGATGCTTCCATAGTAGATTGTCTTCACATTTAATAACCTCAAAGTTCTCAGTTGCCTCAACTCCCCTAGTTGTGTAATAAATTCATCATGTGCCTCCAATGCAGTGTCTGCAGGTTCGTTAAGTTAACAAGACCCTTGCCGATGCTTACACCACTTGAGCATCGAAGAACTCTACCAGATGAATAATTAAATTTCTGAGCGAATAAGTGCCTAAGCTTTTTTAGTTTCACAATCCCACTAGGCAACTCATGTATACCAGAATTATAAAGGTCCAGTGTCAACAAATTTGACAAGTTTTCAATAGACTTTGGGAGCATCTTCACTTTGGAACAACGCATACCCAAATGGCGGAGATTGAAAAGATTCTCAATAGCATATGGAATCTTCATGATTGGTAGACCACTTAATTCTAGCTGTCATGAATCTTGACTTCTCAGATAGTACAGATAGTAGAGCGAATGGTGGCATACTATTGTCCAGTGCAATGACGGATCGAAGCTGGTGTATACTTGATATGTATTGTTCAATGTCCTTATTTAGTTTGTGTACTACCAATCGACGCCCATCCTTCTCCATAGGTCCCCCACATTTGTCTTCCTCATATGTAACACCAAAACAATTATTCTTACACAAATCAAGTGCCAATTCACGTAGGATATCATGCATTATGAATCTCCTTATCCTACAAAAAGAGTTCCTTTCAATAAGTTGTAGCATGTTTCTGTGAACCAACTCCTCCATATATCCTTCAGCCACTTCTTCTATGGTGCTTGCACCCCTCTCCTCGATGAATCCCTCTGATATCCATAACCGTGCAAGCTTTTTTCGGTGGAAAACATGGTCTTCTGGGAATAGGCTGCAATATAGGAAACAACTTTTCAAGTGCGTTGGAAGGTAGATGTAGCTCAAGTAAAGAATATTCCTGACATGTTCCATGCTTGGGTTGTTAGATATCTCCCACTCGAGTTGGTCATGTAATCGCTTGAATTCTTCTCTTGTCTTGTCACGCACAAAGAGAAGCCTTCCAACAGCAACAATTGCAAGGGGTATGCCTTTACACTTGCTAACGATTTCCTGTGCCAATTCCATCAATTTGGTTGGGCATTTATGATTTGTATCTCTCGAAAACACAATCTTACAAAAAAGTTCCCATGAGTCATCTTTTGACAGAGCTTCGAGTGTTATTCTTCGGTCTTTGAGCGCATGGTTGGCTATACTGTCAATGCGTGTCGTCACAAGTATTCTACTCCCCTTCTGATTTTTAACAAGGGCGCCATTTAGATCATTGATGGCTTCTGGAGCCCAAACATCGTCCAATATGATCAAATACTTCTTGTCATCCAGGAATGTCATTAGTTCAACTTGAAGGTTTGTAGTGTCCGTATTGTCCATGTTAGCTGGTGTGCTATTTCTCCCTTTGTACAGTTCAATAATTAGATACTTCATAACCTCTTTGATGGAGTAAGTTTGAGAAATGGAGACCTGATGACGTGAAACACACGTTCGTTGGGAGACCCCAAGAGGAAGGTATGAAGCAGTGCAGCAGAAGTTTTCCCTCAGTATGAAACCAAGGTTATCGAACCAGTAGGAGCAGTAGCACTTCAGAAGGTTGTTGGTGGCGCCGACCTCCAACGTGGAACCTGCACACAACACAATCAAACTACTTTGCCCCAACGAAACAGGAAGGTTGTCAATCTTCCCGACTTGCTGAAAACAAAGGATTAAACATATAGTGTCGAAAACAGTATTTAATTGCAGAAAGTAGAAGAGAACAATGTTTGCAGTTGGTGGTTTTATCAGTGTAAAAGAATGGACCGGGGTCCACAGTTCATTAGTGGTATCTCTCCATAAAAATAGAGAACATGCTGGGTAAACAAATTACAGCTGGGCAATTGATAAAATATTGAGCGCATGACAATGCATATAAATGACAAGATGACTACCATGATATTTAATTGAGCATTACGACAAAATACATAGACCGTTATCCAACCGCATCTATGACTAATAATCCACCTTCAGGTTGACTTCCGTGTTCCCCGTTGGTATTAAGTTGCAAGCAACGGATAATCGCATTAAGCAATGTGCGTAAAGTAAACAAGTACATATGATCGTAGACATAGCAATTTTATGTTACCCCTAGTAGTAACAGCACATCCACAACCTTAGACGTTGCTGTCACTCGCCCAGATTACTGGAGACTGAATCCACTATCTAGCATAAATACTTCCTCTTGGAGTTACAAGCATCTACTTGGCCAAATCATCTACTAGTAACGGAGAGCATGCAAGATCATAAATAACATGTAACATAGATTAACAATCAACTTGATCATAGTATTCAATATTCATCGGATCCCAGCAAACACAACATGTAGCATTACAATAAGATGATCTTGATCATGTTAGGCAGCTCACAAGATATAACATGATAGCACAAAGTGGAGAGACAACCATCTAGCTACTGCTATGGACCCTAGTCCAAAGATGAACTACTCACGCATCACTCCGGAGGCAGTCATGGTGATGTAGAGCCCTCCGGTGATGATTCCCCTCTCCGACAGGGTGCCGGTAAGAGCTGCAGAACCCTCCCGAGCTAGGGTTGACGACGGCGGCGCCTCTGGAACTTTTCGTGGATAATGGCTCGAGTGTTTAGAGTTTTTGCGTCGGGGAGATTAAGTAGGCGAAATGGCGGCGGCTGCGGACTCACAAGGGGCCCACACAACCCCAGGGCGCCGGCCCTCTGGCTGCCGCGCCGGGCCCACGTGTGGAGCCTCCATGGCTCTGCTCCGTCTCTCCTTTGGACTCCGTGTACGTGTCGGTGAAATAGAGACCTCCGTTGATTTTCGTCCAATTCCGAGAATATTTCCAGACTAGCTTTTCTGGAATACAAAACAGCAGAAAACAGAAACTGGCACTGTGGCATCTTGTTAATAGGTTAGTCCCAAAAAATGTATAAAAGTGATATAAAGTGGATGCAAAACATGTAACAAGTGGTATAATATCAACATGGAACATCAAAAATTATAGATACGTTTGAGAAGTATCAAGACCCAGGCATGGCATTCAAACTTTTCCGTCTCCTTTTTGTAGACATTTGCAGCCAAAGTTGTTTTACCGAGCCCTCCCATTCCATGCAGCACTATCATAGAGCGTTCCAACTCATCACCTGCTAACCACTGCTCCAATTTTTCTCTGTTTTCATCCACCCCGACAAGATTTTCTTCACCAAGGGAACGCGAAATGCTTGCGAGATGTTGCGAACTCTCAACAATGTAACTTGAATCACCGGAATTACCGCCATCTACCGTGGAAACCCACCGATCTTTAGCCTGGAAGAGGTAAACAAGATTGACCTCTGCTTCCTTAACAAATGAAGCTATCCTTTTTAAGGAAAGCATCATAGTTGGTCGCTTAAATCCTTTTTTCAGTTAGGTTCCCACTGAGTATCATGTTTATGACCGACAAGATACAAATACTCATCCACATTGTCCTCGATCCTGTGGGCAAGCATTCTCAACTCTTGAACCCAGATTCCATAATTCTGATTCTTAAGATTCCGTACATCCACTCGGCAAAGAAATCCATGCATTAGCCTGAGTTCACTTCTGACGCGGCCCATGCTGCCCTGAAGCTCTGTTAGCTCTGTAATGAAGTTTTTGAACTGAGAGCATGCCTGCTTTACTGCTTTGCTTCCTAGTGCAACGCCAATCTTTGACACAGTTGAAAGAATCACTGTCTCAGCCATTTGTGTCGAGTTTAATGCAGCTAGGTTGCACTAGAACCGTACAATGTATATTCGGGGATAATTTTCAGCATAATCTACAAAGGAAAGGTACAATGCGGTAAGAGAACTATTAATCACTTGAACCAAAACATGAAAACCCTAATATTAAGTATTGATAACCTTAGGAAATGAAATAGTAGAAAATTCGACCAAGGACGATGTACAGAACTAAAGGATATCGAGCCATATGGTCTAATCTATTAAAAACTGATTTCCCCCTTTTCTTGTTGTAGTCAATTTATTTTTAGTTATTTAATGATACGAAGGAGCTTTTGTGATGAATCTAATAGTATATAATAAAATTTTACTGCTTGGGATTCCCCTTCAGTTTCCGGTTAAAAAAACCTAGTTTCTTGTCATCTGATGAAGCGCCACACTTATATATGTTGGTGAGAATTTTAACAGGCTAACCGTGTGCTCTCTACTGTAATGTAATACCCTGCCTCCTAGGAGGTTTGTAACCGAAACCTCTACCTTTTCAATGAAATGAAACGCAAAAGAGTTTTGCGTTTTCTCGACAAAAAAAAAGAACAATGCTTTTCTGCTGGGATCGAGATGAATGGCTTGACCCTGTAAACTCAAACATGACTCCGTTCTTGATTAACAGTTTCATGAAAATGAAACTGAGAGCGGGAAGGACCTTGATAAAATAACTCTAAAGTACACCACTTCGTACTCCTTTTTTTTCCTGCTGCTGTTTTGTTCGTTATTGAATTTTGCTTTTAGTTTTCTTTTGTGAGCTGTGCTATTTTACGTGTCTTTTGTTGGGGAAATAATGAAAGTATGAGATTGTACCTCGTTTTGGAAAATAAAAAATGAATATAAGTGAAACAATGAATAGCAACTAAAAAGTAATTATCTGTACCAATGGGACATGGCATGCAATGCAAACTGCAGACTCATGCATGCGGATATTAGTTCGGTAAACAAGGAATGACACAACATATCCACACCTGCCAATGTAATGGATTACTCAGTTTCACCCCAGTGAAGGTCTGTTGACTGTCCATTCATCAATTCTAATATGAAGCATTCCCCGGCTAAGATAGAGATACATTGAGCATGGAATTTCAGTAGAACTATCAAAGTTTATGTACATTCGTGATTGATGAGAAACTGTGCAATCCTTTTAGTGTTTAAGTTGCGTACACGGTGTTCTAGCCATCTAAATAGTTTGGCATAGCTGCCAGTGCTAACGAAAGAGAGACTTGAAAGATACTATCTGAATAACACGCACTGTGAAGCCTCTGCAGTACAAAAAAGATTAAGTCTTATAAACATAACAAAACTGTTTACTCCTCAAACTATTGTATCGATCGAGTTAACAATCTAATTATTGCCATAATTAATCCTCATAAACGATGCTCATTGCTGCCAGACATTTGACCTGATCAAGGCCCTGTTGCTGACAGATGGAATGATGCGGTTAATATGAATAAAATAATTCATTCCTAACTGACGATGACATGCAAGCCCATTCTGATCATGATGGTCAACTGGTGCTGTTGTTACAAGTCCAAAGTCTTACCCGCAGACACGAAAAGGGTAGAGAAATGGTACACAACAGAACAAGACCATCCAATTTGAATCAGCATCTCAGTTCACACAAGTTAATTTTAGATGTTCAGTTAGCACTTCCAAGTTCAATTTTTTGACCGAGGTTGGATCCATTGGCAAGATGAAATAAGGCCCCCAGGTGACGCTAAGAGCATATGTATAGAATGATTCCAAATAATTTTGGACTATACATCCCGCTATCAAGTGTGAGCATTATTAACACGTAGCTACATCAGTGACGCTAAGAGTTTATGCATAGAATGATTCCAAATACTTTTGGAATATACACCAGTTTCGAGTGACGAGCATTATTAACATGTAGCTACAGACTAATTGCAACTATTTTAGAACCTAAGGGAAATGACAATTAAAGCCTTGAGATATATACCTGCCAGCTCACGGACCTTGATGAATTAGAAAGATCATAGACTCATCCTTCTTTTTCAACAAATCACATGGTTTGGCGAGAATAGTGAACGATTATGTTCGTTGGAGCCATTAGAAAGTAAAGAACCTGCATAAAGGTTGTAAGTCAATGAAACTCAATCTCCAGCTCCAGTGGATCTTCAAATCTCATGGGTGTGGAAATCTGCTTGTCTTTTCGTATGACAGTGAGCTAGAGAATAATCATGGTTGAATTGAAGCCAAACAAAACGAGAACCCATGGTTTCTTGCTTATCCCATTGAATCCCAACAGTCTCTCAGTCTCCTTTTCTTGTTGATTGATGAACTGCAGCAGACTGCCATCTAAGCTACTAGTCCTGTTGTCCTCCAAAGAATTAACCACATTAGAGATCCAAAAATATTAATCACATTAGAAATCGTGAATAACAACAAGAAAATTCAGATGGAACTGGGCAGCCGAAATATTCTGTCCAGCTTAAATTGAGATGTGTTCGGTTCTCTACTGAACTTTAGTTTTTTAGTTTTCTGTAGCATGTGGTGTGTGCGTGTCAAATAGCAGTGTGTGCTTTTAAGTGTCTTCTGTGCAGGAAAACAAAGCTGTAACGTTTAACATTTTAGTTTTTTATCTGATAATGGTATGCAAATGCACCTCGATTTGGGAAACTATAGTGAATATAAGCGAAACAATTACTATCGAATAAACCTCGACTTCACATGTGTTGTATAAAGAAGCTTGCAGTTCTCATAACTCAGCACATTCAAGGATTTACATTGCATCTTTTCTCCTGCTGCTGCACAAGATACATTTGGCACAAAATCACAGTTCAGGTAGGGATGCGTACCTTCTATTGGTGACGGTCAGATCCCAAAGCTTCTGCGGCTCTCGTCCACTCATGAGCGAAAATGTGGCATCTTTGAGTCTTGGCTTGCACAGAAGATGGTCTATAGTTTCGCTGTGCTTGTTATTTCGACAAATTATTGCTCTGCCTTCTCCTAACAACTAACCCAATAATCGAGCTTGATTTGTTAGTTTTTAAACCCACACGGTGCCGATACCGGGAAGTTGGTGTTAAAGAAAAGAGGCATCAAGATTATTTGACATTGAATCGACCCCCTCAAAATATTCTCAAGATATTTCTTTTTTTTTCATTGAATTGATCAAACTAATCAATCTGCAACCATTGCCCTTAATTAAACCTTATAACTGATGCCTTACTGCTGGTAGACATTAATTTAACAAGTACTGGTCGACAACCAGATCAAGGCATGTTCTTAAAAGCTGGTGACATAGGGTTTAAACAATTCATACGTCACTACCGACAACAAGCTTAATCTGATCACTTATGATGGTCAAATAGTGCTGCTCCGGAAGGTGGCCTTTCAACAAACAATAGACTACAAAAAGTTGTTTTCACTTTCTTTCCTGAACTAAAATAGAAAGATTGTGAAGCTTTATTGATTACTCAAGAAAAAGATTACTGTTAGGTGAAACTCAATACCAGATCAGAATATACATGTCTAGTGACATTTGATCGAACTCGACTCTCCTTCTTATCATGAATTCTAATATCATATATATGTAGGGCATCCATTCAATACCCCAATGAGATGTATGAATGAATGAATTATATTGAAGCCATGAATCGGGAATGGGAAAATCATGGAATGACCTCCTCGGTCGTCATGGTGTGTCTTATTTATTCCCAGTTTGGAAAGACACGAAAATTGATTAAATGATCTCCTGCTGAACTCAGCCTCTATCTTCATTCTGCTCAGGCGAGAGGATGCTGCCGGATTGGCGATTTCTGTCCTATTAGTTCTTGCAAGGTCCTAGCTTAGCAGGTTGCTTCAGCCAATTTACATTTCCCCGACTTATCAACTAGCCCTAGACTTGACTTCAGTTGGTTAGTTACAACGAACATGACGTAGCTACTGGAAAGTTGGTACTATTCAGTGCAACAAACGATTGCTGTTGCATTTAGATAACATGTCTGTGCACCCAAATCGCAAAAAAAAAACATGTCTGTGCACCCCTCAAACTATTTTAAAGGCATTTCTCTTTTGGCATTGAATTGGTCAAGTAAACAACTTACAGTACTTGCCCTCTTAGCTGATGCTAGCTGTCAGACATTTGAAAACTAACCTAATAATTGAGTTGAATTTGTTAGTTTGTTGGTGCTAGAAAAGAAAGAAAGATTTTAAGGTACTTGACTACTTGAGTTGATTGTGCCGAAATGGTCACATTGGTGGGAGCTTCGAAAGAAAAATCAACAAATAATAATGGTAGCTGTTCGTAGCTAGTAAGAAGAAATCTAGCTTAACTACGTTTTGATTTTGCAACGAAGGTGAGCGGAATCTTCAGTAATGGCGAAACAGGGGAGGTGGCTTGGCTTTCTTACATTGTCCCCGGCCGGCGCCGCCAATATACCGTACGCCGGCCACCGCTGACAGGCCAGTGTTCACGGGAGGGTCTCCGGTGACCGCGCTGCCGCCACCGCCGCCGCCGGGATGAGCCCGGCCGCATCCCTAACCAGCAAGAGATTAGCAAATGGGCACCGGCAGGCCTTGCTTTGTGGGCTTCACTGTACTGGGCCGTAAGCACTAACAGGCCGAGTACTGTCCATTTGGACGGCTCTTTTTCACAGGGTGAAATTTTAGAGAACTGGCTTTCAGAATTTTTTCGTATCATTTCCATGAAAGGAAAAAAAAAAGATATCCTTGCATCATAAAGTTGCATCTCACCTGTGAGGCGATACTGTGGATTATTCCAGATATCCCAAACCATCTTGGACCGCACAAGATAAGTTAATTTATACTCCCTCCGTCCCAAAATAAGTGTCTCAAATTTGCTCAAAAATGGATGTATCTAGACATGTTTCATGTATAGATACATTCACTTTTGGGCAAACTTGAGACACTTATTTTTGGACGGAGGGAGTACTGGAACTTGTTCACTCCATATGTAGCGAGAACATTGCGTTCATACCATTTCACAAATCATGCAATGGCTCATTATTTGCCACCGAGCAAAGCCTGAGTGCCATACCAAAGACAGAGCAATTCAATTTGCTCACTGTATGGGAGGCTGGATCTCGAAGGGAAGCTTCAATTTTCAACTCCGTGCACAAGAACAAGAACATATTTTGCAACTGTTGAAGGATGGGTTTGGCTCAACAACGACGCTTGCATACCCAACGGCCCAATACACGGCTGTAGGCTGGCGACCAGAAAAGACACAGAAGAAAAAATAATGGGAACATTTACAGCAGACGACCCCCTGAAAAAAATTACTAGAGTAGAACAAGACAGAAAAGAAAAAATCTTGTGCATTTTTGTATCAGTTATTTATTTGATACATTCGCTAATTGTTGTTTGCTAGTGCTTTGTCCATTCTCTCCAATGTCAAAGAGGACCAAGAACTTCTCATTCTCTCTTTCACCTTAATCTTTATATTTTTATATCACTTAGGTATAGTATAATCAAATTATTTCCCCAACTACTTGGTACTGATATATTTACTTGTTGTCGCTTGCTAGTGCTTCATTTTCTCATTCTCTCTAATCTAGAAGATAATCAAAAGGACCAAAAAAGTCTTCCAAATCATTTCTGCCATATGCTTCCGCCCATACACCCCGACCACACACACGCCCTCCTCTAAACTAGTTGCATACACCTCCAATGAAGGGTTGAGATACTTCCCAACACTAAAGAATTGCTCTGAGAGATACAATATTGTTTACATTTAGTACGTGGGAGGGAGGCCTTGCCCCCCCCCCCCCCCCCCCCCCCCACCCACCCACTCCCTTGTTGAGGTCTTCTGGATTGGACAAAGTGTGACCCTATTAGTGAATTCGGCCAGCAATTTGGGATTTCTTACACGTATGGCATACGCCTCTGATCGACACATGATGTAACGGCTTGGAAACAACCACATTCGCATACCTTACCAAGAACGGCAGGTTGGCGGTGGACGAAAGCTACGCGTACACGAGCCGACAGGGATCCTGGCAGACTGTCAGGAGCTTCTTCTGACGATCAACATCCGTGTACGAGTGAAGTACTTGGAGATCGAGCTGAGGAAGCTAGTCACGGTATAGCCATTCATCGTGTCGGTCGACCTAGTGGGGCGAATTCAATTAGTACCAGTGCAACATCTTCCGAGGATGTGCGATATGAATGGCGGCCACATGACGACGGTGACAAACTATTCCACCACCGAATACGGTGAGAATTCTTGGATCCTCTGAAATTCATAAGATGAAGGATGTAAAGTGCGGACGGGCTTGCCTTAGCCCTTCGGCCTTATTTCAACTTTAACATGAATTTTCAGCACATTTTGGCGTTATTATACTAACAAGGACTCTCAGACCAATTAGTGGTCATGACACCCTGTGCCGCAGTTGCGTGGCCATCCGTGTGACCGGCACGGTGGACGAATTGGTCATAAAGTTATGACGATTTCAAACTAGATGGTCGTAAGCCGCTCGGGGGGTTCAAAACCCTATAAAATTACGACGATTTGAGCCAAGGTCATAATTTTATAAGATGAAATCGTCATAACCTGGGCTAGGCGGTTTAGAACCTTATTTTCAGCCAATTATGACCAATTAAAATCATCATGACGTCGTAAACATGGACGCATTAATATGACTGGACGGCCACATCATCAATTTCGCCTACGTGTTGTGTTTACTGGACAGTCACATTATCAATTTCGCCTACGTGTCGTGTCTAGTTGTCATTTTCGCTTACGTGTCACTGGTAGACCACAGATTGACTTGTTGACTAAACTGAATTGTGGGGCCTACCACTGACGCACGGGACATTAAGACCAGACAGGCGGGACCCAACATGCAGACCAGACAAGCGGGACCCAACATGCAGACCAGACGTCCGTTCGTGGAAAATTCGCAATAAAAAGGAGCCTAACAGGGATCGAACCCTGTGTCGCCTACGTGTTGTGTTTACTGGACAGTCACATTATCAATTTCGCCTACGTGTCGTGTCTAGTTGTCATTTTCGCTTACGTGTCACTGGTAGACCACAGATTGACTTGTTGCCTAAACTGAATTGTGGGGCCTACCACTGACGCACGGACATTAAGACCAGACAGGCGGGACCCAACATGCAGACCAGACGTCCGTTCGTGGAAAATTCGCAATAAAAAGGAGCCTAACAGGGATCGAACCCTCAACCTCCTCTTCCTCCCACGAGGTCCTAGCCACCAGACCAGAGAACGTTCGTGTCAAAATAACGCACTGGTCCTTCTTAACACATGCGCTTCGTCACTGGGCCTGGGCCTCGGTGGCCGCGGCCACGTTTTTTTTTTTTACTTTTTTGCTGGGCCAAGTGTGCGGATGGAAACAGGCCAAAATTTTAACACTGAGCTAGCTGGGCTGGCTGGGAACTTTTTTTTTTTCTGTTTTCATCTCTAGAAACTGAATTTGACCGAAATCAATTTTGAAAAATTTGTAAAATTATTCCTAGTAATTATAGACCATTTGGAACCATTTTTTATGCAAAAAAAAAATACAATCTTGCCCATGATCATATATTTCTTTAATAGGTACTTTAGTGGATTTTGAACTACGGTTCTGGGGTTTTGTCTTTTTTTTTTAATTAAATCCAAATCAACTTCAATGCAAAATTTTGAATGATGCATGTTGCAATGCACAAATATCTATCATGAAACATGCGAATATAAAATTGGGATGTTACAGCTTTTGACACAATGCGAAGGTTTTCCATTTTTTTATTTTTTTTTAAAGTTATGCCGATTTCAAAATGCGGTCAAAACAGCAGGCACGACCGTTCGTAGCAAGGGGTGGAATCTTGCAAAAATCTTGGTGGATCTATGATGAAATAGCTACTTTTTTATCTAATAATGATTTTTTTTAAAAAATACGAGCAAACTATGAAGCAACTATAGTTCAAATTTGATCCGATTCCAGCTGAATTGACTGAAATTTATCTTTTTGATGAGAGGGGTATAAAAAGCTATTTACACTCAACCATTTGGTTAATTGTAACTGTAATGTGGTCTAATATTTATTAAAATTTGTGTGGTCCAATTTTACAACAAACATTTTGTAGGTGCTTCACAAAAAAACCCATTTTTGACAATCGGAAAAACAAAAATGATTTTTTTGTGCAAATAAAATGAAAACTCTCTTTGGAAACCTTGTTCGCCATTCCAAGATGCACACTTGTGCACAATATGAGATCATTTGAACAAACTATGCCATGAATGTGGCCATAAGACTGGTCATTTGTCTTGAAAGCCATGAATATTCGTTCATGATAGCTCATTTCTGAGAACACTTTTTCAAGATATTTGCCTTATTCCAAGTTTGTTATTTTTTCTTGATACTAGGTCACATAAAATGACACAATGCGAAGGTTTTACATTTTTTTTGATTTTTTTTGAATTTTTTATGCCGATTTCAAAATGCGGTTAAAATTGCCAGCATGACCGTTCATATGTATAATCTTGCGAAACTTTTGGTGGATCTCCGATGAAATAGCTACTTTTGTATCTAAAAATGATTTTTGGAAAAAATCACGAGCAAACTATGAAGCAGCTATAGTTCAAATTTGACCCGATTCCAACTGAATCGACTGAAATTTGTCTTTTCGATTTGAGGGGTATAAAAAGCATTTTACACGCAACCATTTGGATAATTGTACATAAAATGTGGTCTAATATTTTTGAAAATTTGTTTTGTCCAATTTTGCAACGAAGATCTGGTAGGTTCTTCACAAAAAAACCCAATTTTGACACTCGGAAAATGAAAAATGATTTTTTTGTTCAAAGAAAATGGAAACTCTCTTCGGCAACCTTGTTCGACATTCCAATATGCACACTTGTGCACAATATGAGATCATTTGAACAAACTATGCCATGAATGTGGCCATAAGCCTGGTCATTTGGCTTGAAAGCCATGAATCTTCGGTCATGGTAGCTCATTTCTGAGAACACTTTTTCAAGATATTTGCCTTATTCCAAGTTTGTTATTTTTCCTTAATACTAGGTCACATAAAATGACACAATGCGAAGGTTTTCCATTTTTTTGATTTTCTTTTTAATTTTTTATGCCGATTTCAAAATGCGGTCAAAATTGCCAGCATGACTGTTCATATCTAGGGGTATAATCTTGCGAAACTCTTGGTGGATCTCTGATGAAATAGCTACTTTTGTATCTAAAAATCATTTTTGGAAAAAATCACGAGCAAACTATGAAGCAGCTGTAGTTTAAATTTGACCCGTTTCCAGCTGAATCGGCAGAAATTTGTCATTTTTATGTGAGGTGGATGGAAAGCTTTTTACACGCAACCATTTGGATAATTGTACATAAAATGTGGTCTAATATTTTTGAAAATTTGTGTTATCCAATTTTGCAACGAAGATCTGATAGTTTCTTCACAAACAACCCAATTTTGGCACTCAGAAAATGAAAAATGATTTTTTTTTCAAAGAAAATGGAAACTCTCTTCGGCAACCTTGTTCGCCATTCCAAGATGCACACTTGTGCACAATATGAGATCATTTGAACAAACTATGCCATGAATGTGGGCATAAGGCTGGTCATTTGGCTTGAAAGCCATGAATCTTCGGTTATGGTAGCTCATTTCTGAGAACACTTTTTCAAGATATTTTCCTTATTCCGAGTTTGTTATTTTTCCTTGATAGGTCACATAAAATGACACAATGCGAAGGTTTTCAATTTTTTTGATTTTTTTGAATTTTTTATGCCGATTTCAAGATGCGGTCAAAATTGCCAACATGACTGTTCATATCTAGGGTAGAATCTTGCGAAACTCTTAGTGGATCTCTGATGAAATAGCTACTTTTGTATCTAAAAATGATTTTTGAAAAAAATCACGAGCAAACTATGAAGCAGCTGTAGTTTAAATTTGACCCGTTCCAGCTGAATCGGCAGAAATTTGTCATTTTTATGAGAGATGGATGGAAAGATTTTTTACAGGCAACCATTTGGTTATTTGTACATATAATGTGGCATAATGGTTTTGAAAATTTGCGTTGTCCAATTTTGCAACGAAAATCTGGTAGGTTCTTCACAAAAAAACCCAATTTTGGCACTCGACCACACGCCTCCTCGCACGCTCCTCGCACGCACACCACACAGTCACAATCCCGCCGCCAGCGCCTCCTTCCTCCCTCATCGCCCGACCCCGCCGCCAGCACCACCTTCCTCCCTCAGCTCTTCCTCGTGCTCGCGCGGAGCCGCTCGGCCGGGCGCCCTCCTCCTCCAGCCTACCTCGACTGCGACGCGCGGCCTCGCCTCGGGGCTGGCAGGCCACGGATGGCGTCGAAACGAGGCTCGCCAAGGAGGCGCTGAGCACCATGACGCCGCCCCTGTCCTCCTCTGCCGTTGGATCCGGCCGCGTCCTCGACGCCGCCGGATCCGGCCTCCGCGGAGCTCCTACGACGTCGAGGCCGTCAACCTCGTCCGGGTTCCTCCCGTCCTCACCAGGTCGACCCTCCTGGCGCCGCTCTTCCACGGATCTCGAGCTCGTGCATGAGCTCAAGCCCACCGTGACCACCACGACGAGCTCGACCTGGACGGAGACGTCCACCACCGCTAAAGGTCCCCTTCTTCCCCACTTCTTATTTTCCTGTTGGGTTGTGCTCTACCCTAGTCCCCATTGCTTGCAAATTAGCTACTGTAAAGAATGAAACAACGTTCCTTGTGTCGTGCATCTGCTCCCTCCCATGTGGCGACCTGAGTTGTCCAAGTTTTTATGCAGCGCAATTTGTCTTGGTTCGTTAAGATGAAGAGAGCTCCTCCTGCTACTGTCTGTGATGCCGATGCCAACCCCTCCACCAACCCTAGCAAGGTGGCCGAGGAAGGAGGCTCCCAAGTGTCGGAGGGGAACCAGTAGCAGGACGAGGCATCATGGCGCCAAGTGGGGAGCTGCTCTGGTTACTCCTCTGTGACCCCAGCGTTGAGCCGATGCCTTCATCGATGGTAAAATGTCTATTTAGGATTAGGAGTGCTTCAATTTAATTGCTAGCTTCTATCATGATCTTAGTTTTCATATTGCTTCCTTGGATATAGAGTTTGATTAGTGTCTTTTTTGGTCTGGTTCTTTCCTTTGATCAAATGCATGATCATGTGTATGTTTGTGCAACAGTGAACTTGTTAATCATGCTTACTTGATCAACCAGTGTCTTTACATGCCTAAATCATCAGTTTTGTTTTAAAAGAATGATCCATGTATCTGCAGTGTCTAGTGTAATCTATTTCTGTACATTTTATCATCATGAATTTGAAACCAAACTTGTCTACCTGGTATTGATGTGGCAGAACATGCACACCAAACTGTTGAGGTTCCTATATCAGCACATTTTGATATACCTTAGTACTGCAGTTCTTTTCCCGTGCAAATATATCTAATGGTCATTATGTTTTCGTGTGCAGCAAGCCCCCAAGCATACCCATGAAGTACAACGAGGCGTCCTCATCTGACTATTTCGCCAATGGGTAAGCCTCGCTGCCAATCTTTCCAGTAGTAGTAGTAGTATGGTGTCGCTATCACCTCTGTGTGTATGTAAGTATGCCACTGGTGAGGTTTAATGATCTCTGTTATGGTGTTGATCCGAATCTTGCTCTTGTGTATGTGTTGCAATGTTTGATTATCCTTCTCTGTGCTTTATGGCGGCTTTATCTGTGGTACCAAAATGGTCTACTCAATCTGTAGATAGTGCTGTGTTAATGAATAATGTCTTGATATATTGCTTCTGCCTGAACTATTTGTTAAATATGTTTTTCTCCACCCTGATGATGATGCAATAACCTATTATCTGCTTTATGACGCTACTGTTTATTATCTACTGTCTGCATCTATGCCAGCTTGTTTCTTGCCTGTTTGGTGTTTTGACTGATGTTCGGTGTGTGTGACTGTGTGCAGGTGGAAGCCTTCTGCAGAAGATGGCATCGGGATCGATTTGTGCATGACCAACTCGTGTGTCTCTGTCATGGCAGGAAAGGTGCACTATCTTCCCCTAACCACTCTGAAATTTACCATATTTACCATTGTTCTGTTGCTTGTAAGACAGTTCTGATGTCCCCTCAATCTCTGTATCCAGATGCAGTTAGTAACATATCTTCTCATGTTGTGAAGTTGAGTTTGATGACGATACCATTAACTGTTAGTGAAATCGGTGACACTGCTAGTAAAATGTTGTGTAGTTGCGGTTTGATGACTACTACTATACTTTAATTGGTAGTGAATCGGTGACACTGCTAGTGAACTCTTATGAAGTTGCAGTTTGATGACTTGATCTGTGACATTGCTAGTAAATTCTTATGAAGTAGCAATTTGACGACTTCACTTTTAATTGGTAGATATATTTGTTTGCGCAGACATCGAAGCTGATTGAAAATGCTGAAGGCGCAAGGACAAGTCCTTCCATTGTTGCCAAAAACAAGAACAGCAAGCTCTTGGTTGGCAGCACTGCCATTTTTGCTACTTATTTTCCTGTGAACTGTATGTTCTTGTCTTTTTATGTAATGCTGAATGTAATGTTCTTGGCTATGCACTAGGGTATTGCAGTTCTATGAAGTTATATGCTTGCTGATATTCAACTTACTGTTTAATTTTCTGGTTATTAAAATTCCTGTCTATTTGCTAGAAATGCCTGAACAAAAAAAAAGGAAATATGGGCATGTCTCTACCTCAAGAGGCCATGGTCCAGAAGTTATTGGCAGAAAAGGCCATCGTATGGCCCGAAGAATATACGGTCTCAAGAGAAGGCCACGGCCCAAATTATATTAATAAAAATATTTCTAAAAATGGCAGTAAAATAAATAAATGGACCATAAAAAGGCAAGGCCATGGCCCAACAATGAAAAAGGCCAACAATGAAAAAGGCCGTAAAAAGGCTAAGGCCCAAAAGAAAAACGGACGAAAAAAGGCAAGGACCAGAAGAAAAAAAGGCCGAAATTACTTGGGTCGGCCCAAATAGATCGCTGAAATGGACCGGGCCGATTCTGATTTACGACGATTTGATTTCGTCATAATTTTGCCACGTAGGACTGGCCACGTAGGATCTGATGTGGCGTGGCCGGACTGCTAGTGACGAAATTGGATCGTCATAATTTTATGACGGTCCAAAATCGTCATAGACGATTATGACGATTTCAGAAAAAAGGTCTTAATTTTTGATTACTGACGGTGGATTGACGACGATCTGTTTTTGGTCATAAAATCGTCATAAATGAAAAATAGTGACGATTTAGTGACGAAAATAGAGGGTCATGTATCAGCATATTTCTTGTAGTAGGCCATCGAACGGCTAGCCTCCCGCACCCCCCTCAACTCTTCCTTTTCCTTAGAAAAAAAGTAAATAACAATAAGGAATAAGCAAGCACAGCTAGCTGAACCACGTGTATTCTGGGGTGGAAAATCATTGTTAATCGGTAGGAGTTCGAAGCAATTTTTTTTAATCGCTTCTCTGCTCAGACTGACAACATCGATTCCCTGCAGTATAATACCGATTCCAAGTTCCAATTGAACCGTTTTTTCACTACATTGTTGCTGGTCTAATGGTTACCAATTTGTACACAACCTCCTTAACTAGTGGCATCCATAAACTCTTTGGTGCTCATGACAAAACTGTCTAAGGATGGGTTCCATCTGTAAAAGCCATGAGAGCAAACTAGGTAGAATCAAGAAAGCGATTTTTCTGGCGGAGCCGCGCCCTACCGGTTATTGAATTGATGCACTAGCCAATTATCCCAAAAGTCCGAACTGATAGGAAAGGCTAGGTTTTTATATTTTAACACCCCCCCTCACGTCTAGGCTGGACAATCGGTAAGACCTTAGACGTGGAGTAGATGGGAGGGCGCAACTATTTTTATATTAAATAGCGCGTTAGCCGGGGCTTGAACTTGAGACCTCCTGGCTCTGATACCATATTAAATTGATGAACTAGCCAATTATCCCAAAAGTCTGAACTGATGGAAAGGGTTAGGCTTTATATTTTAACACTAACGGATGGAAAGGGCTAGGCTTTATATTTAAACACTCCCCCTCACGTCTAGGCTGGACAATCGGTAAGACCTTAGACGTGGAGTAGATGGGAGGGCGCAACTATTTTTATATTAAATAGCGCGTTAGCCGGGTTTGAACTTGAGACCTCCTGTATCTGATACCATATTGAATTGATGCACTAGACAATTATCCCAAAAGTCCGAACTGATAGGAAAGGCTAGGTTTTTATATTTTAACACTCCCCCTCACGTCTAGGATACATATACGTATCTCTGTATTTATATGATATTATACATATAAATAATATATTTTTATCAGAAAATAATTTTAAAAATATTTTTCAATAAATTTCCACAATTTTTTTATTAAATCATTCAAATTTCTAATCAATTTCTTATACTTTTAGGCGATATGTTGCTGTTACAAAAAAGTTTTAAAATTTTAATTTTTTTGCAACATATATTTTAGTTATTTCAGAAATATATATATGAAATTTTTGTGGTCTTGAAAGAAAGCACAATGAATTATGCATGAAATCTCTATTATACTCGTATGTATGTCATATCGGAATGAAAACGTCGATTTTGATAAGTCAATTTTATTAAAATTTCAATTCAATTTCACAGTCGAATTTTAAAAGTTTTCAAAATGTGTTCAATATTGATCTTGTTTTGAATATCTCGTCATCAGGAACTCAAATATCAAAAATAGCATAAATCGGATATTTGGTTCAAAAGATATTATCGATACAATATTGACAATGAAACTGAAAAGGAAGGGTGGGTGGATAAAATAATTGTACTTTTCACTCAATATGTACCCATCATTCACTTACGCGTGGGCCACAGATGTGTCGTACCCCACATGTAATTGAGTGAAAAAGTATGTGGACTAGTACGTGATATTTTGCATGAATAAGATATCTCTACAGTTGTGTATTAAAATAAGAATAGAGAGTATATATGTACAGATTGCTAATCGTTGCATGCAAACGGACGGTGGATGGAACCCGGGTAGGACACCCACGAACCGTGCCTGTCCGCGCTCCAAGGCAGGAAGTCGAAGACCCTGCCGCCGGAGCGGATGCGCTCCCTGCGAACCGCCTCATCCCTGACCCCTACAACATCAAAAAGGATGAAGAAATCCTCTGGATGGTTGGGAGAGACGCGGATGGTCTCCTCCTGCACCCCCATCTCCCTCCTGAGCGCGTCGACGACGTGGCGCGGCTCCGTGCACTGGCGGTCGCCGCCCATGGTGACGAGCACGGCCCTGGCGGCGAAGATGAGCTCGTTAGCTTGCACGTCGGGTCGATCGATTCGTCGCCTGAAATCATTCACCACATGCACACGCATCGTTCCATAGGTCGATCGATGAAGTGGACCAGTTTCTAACGGTCCCTTTTTAATTATCGTTGCATCTTATGCTCACCAGTTAGCAAAGAAAGGACGAGGGGGACGCTAGCTTGTGTGGACCATCGTCGCCGGCGCCATGCCTACCGTGAGGGCGGGGCACACCGTGACCAGGCTGATGCCGCTGTCTTGCGCGAAAGACCACGCTGCCTTCTCCTGAAGCTCCTTCGAGGCATGGTAGGCCTGCAATACGGCACGCAAAGCACATCATCATTTCATCTGTTATTGAGATCATACATGTATGTGCGTCAAGCGCTCTGCCTACCCAGCCACCGGTCTTGGTCGCTCTGAGAAACTCGACGTCGGCCCAGGACTCCTCGTCCAGGACATGGCCGTCGCCTTGCAGCATAGGCCGGCCAGTGACGGCGGCCGCCGATGATGTCAGGACCACGCGCTTCACCGTCCCTGCCCTCACGCACGACCTCATTACGTTGAGGGTTCCGTTGACGGCCAGATCGATCACTTCTTTCTGCCATCAGATAATAACCAACTGAAAACAGTTATGTTTCAAACATATAAATGTCCATAGTGGACATAGTACAGAGTGTGAGACAGTCTGTCCTTCGACATTAAAAACTAAGTTTAGTCAGGCTTTACCTCAGGGTTCTTTGCGTTGACAAGCACTCACTTTGCATTGACAGGAAAACAGATGAACACAGCCTTCAAAACTGCATATGTGGCAATCTGCTTATCACTTCAATTATTGTACTGGCAAGTTGAAATTTTTTTAGTGTATATGATGACTGTACTTAGTATAAAATAATTCGCTGCTACAGCTTCCAAGAAACAACATGTTAGTTTCATTTATTTGTGTACAGATTTTCACCTTTGAATAACCTCAGACTAGTCACAATGAGGAGTAACATAGGAGTAACATCAGTGCCACATAAGCAAAAAATCTGATGTGGCGGGTAATTAATGAGGAGAGAGATGGTTGTGGTAACTAGCTATGTTACCATAACATCACACATTTCAAGGCAAGATGAGTGTACAACCTATTAAATATGACACTACACAAATGTTACTCCCCACTATGGAGGTAGTAACTTAGAGTAGTAATATATGCATGTTACTAGTCTAAGTTACTCCCCATTGTGACTAGTCTCAGGGAAACCTCAATTATTGCAGTTGCTGCCTTGAATATACAAACAACAGATTCTTTCCAACTTGTTCCTTTCCAGATTTATTATACGAGGATAGCTATCTGCTCCATTGTGCTCTATTGAAATTGAAGTCTTCCATTGACTTGCTAAAATAAAAGCAGATATAACTGACCGGTTACTATCACTAGTAGAAAAGGGGGCAACGGTGTGCCCCCTTTCGTACCGGTTGCAAAAAAAACCGGTACTAAAGGGGGGCATTAGCACCGGTTCACTAGTAGAAAAAAGGGCTTTGAGCCAGCCCCTTTGGACCCGGATTTGTTACAAACCGGTCCTAAAGGTTCTGACCGCTGGCCCCACCCCTGCCGCAAACGGCCGCGAATCCTTTAGGACCGGTTTGTAATACAAACCGGTCCTAAAGGTTTTGCGACCATTTGCGGCGGGGGGGGGGGGGGGGGGGGGGGCCAGCGGTCAGAACCTTTAGGACCGGTTTGTAACACGAACCGGTCCTAAAGATTTTCGGCAGTTTGCAGCAGCAGGGGGGCCCAGCGGTCAGACACTTTAGGACCGGTTTTTAATACAAACCGGTCCTAAAGGTCCCCCCTATATCCTTCTTCCACCCCGTGCTGCAGCTCCATTTTCCCAGCTCGAGCTCAACTCCATTTTAATTTGCTCTCTCCTTCCTCTTGGGAGCTCTAGTTCATCCCCATTTTTCTCCACCATTTGTCAAGATTGTTGGCACCCATCGGTCCTACGGTTAGCAACTTCATCCCCTCTTCCGGCATTGCAAGTTTTGCTCATTTTCTTGCTCATTTCATTTTTCTTGTGCTAGCTAGGTGTTTGATGAAATGCCTAAGTTACAGAGATCATTTGTTTTATATGCAATTTGAGCTCAAATTAAATTATGATTTGTGGATTTTTAGTGCCGTCCTGTCCCCTTCCTCACCGCCGTCGATCGCCGCGCGCCGCCCGTCACCGACACCACCTTGGTGAGCCTATTGTTCTTATTTAGCAAAACAATTTTTTATTTGTATGATTTACATATTTACTTGTATATAATTTTCTTAGTTGTGTATGAATTTTTTTTATGTATAGTGCCATGGTTTTGATATCCGTCCCCGTTGGCCCTCGTCCAGTCTATGATTAGAAAGAGCGAGATGGATGCAATGCGCCTGAAGATTAGAAAGATTAGAAAATATGCAATTAGTAAAGAGGCTTGGTATCATTATGCCGTCGGGTCAATTGTTACATTTGTTGCGATTTTGATCGCATTTGTTGTTGTATTTAAATGCATTAATTAGAGAGTTTTATGGTTGGTTTCAGTGTGTATTTTTATGAGAACTATATATGTATGGTCACTACGCTACTTTGGTTTTAACGTGTGATGAACTTGTATTAATTAATTAATTTAGTCAGTTCCCTATTCATGATGATTTAGTATATTGGTTTTTGATAAATTTATATAATGCAGATGAACCGGCAATGGATGTACGGTGACCGACGTCGTCCCGAATTCATTAATGGCATGCATAGTTTTCTCGATGTGGCTGAGGCAAACAAGCAGAATGGTTTTATTTTTTGTCCATGTGATAAATGCCAGAATAAGAGGAATTACCCTTCCTCAAGAACCATACACACCCACCTGTTGCGAGAAGGCTTCATGCCCAATTATTTTTGTTGGACCAAGCACGGAGAAAGAGGGGTTATAATGGAAGACATTGAAGAAGAAGAGGATAATGACAACTATCCTATGTTCGGTGAACACGGTGATACTGCAATGGGGGAAGACGAGCCTGAACTTGAGGACATTGTTGATGAGCCTGAACTTGAGGACATTGTTGATGAGTCTGATGATGATCTTCGTCGGGTCATTCTTGATGAACAGATAAACTGCGCAAGTGAAAACGAGAGGTCGAAGTTGGAGCGCATGTTAGAGGATCACAGAAAATTGTTGTACCCAAATTGCGAAGATGGCCAGAAAAAGCTGGGTACCACCCTGGAATTGCTGCAATGGAAGGCAGAGAATGGACTATCTGACAAGGGATTTGAAAAGCTGCTGAAAATATTGAAGAAGATGCTTCCAAGAGATAACGTGTTGCCCTGCAGTACGTACGAAGCAAAGAAGGTTGTCTGCCCTCTAGGATTAGAGGTGCAGAAGATACATGCATGCATCAATGACTGCATCCTCTACCGCGGTGAGCACGAGAATTTGAATGCATGCCCGGTATGCGGTGCACTGCGGTACAAGATCAGGCGAGACTCTGGTGATGTTGAGGGCGACGATCGCCCCAGGAAGAGGGTTCCTGCCAAGGTGATGTGGTATGCTCCTATAATACCACGGTTGAAACGTTTGTTCCGAAACAAAGAGCATGCCAAGTTGTTGCGATGGCACAAAGAAGATCGTAAGGAAGACGCGATGCTGAGACACCCCGCTGATGGGTCGCAGTGGAGAACCATCGACAACGAGTTCAAGGACTTTGCACGTGACGCAAGAAACTTAAGGTTTGGTCTAAGTACAGATGGCCTGAATCCGTTTGGGGAGCAGAGCAGCAGTCATAGCACCTGGCCCGTGACTCTATGTATCTATAACCTTCCTCCTTGGTTATGCATGAAGCGTAAGTTCATTATGATGCCAGTGCTTATCCCAGGCCCGAAGCAACCCGGCAACGACATTGATGTGTACCTGAGGCCATTAGTTGAAGAACTTTTAGAGTTGTGGGCTGACGAAGGTGTACGTGTGTGGGACGAGTACAAACAGGAGGAATTTGACCTACGAGCGTTGCTGTTTATAACCATCAATGATTGGCCCGCTCTTAGTAACATCTCAGGACAGTCAAACAAGGGATACAACGCATGCACACACTGTTTAGGCGAGACTGAAAGTATACATGTAGGCAAGAATGTGTACCCGGGGCATCGTCGATTTCTTCCAGACAGGCATCCCGTAAGAAAGAAAGGAAAGCATTTCAAAGGTGAGGCAGATACACGGAGGAAGCCTACCCTCCCTAAAGGTGCTGATATATATGACATGGTCAAAGATATAAAAGTAATCTTTGGAAAGGGTCCTGGCGCACAATCTGTTCCGAATGACGCTGACAACCACGTAGCCATGTGGAAGAAGAAATCTATATTCTGGGATCTACCCTATTGGAAATTCCTAGAGGTTCGCTCTGCAATCGACGTGATGCACGTGACGAAAAATATTTGCGTGAACCTGCTAAACTTATTGGGCGTGCATGGGAAGAAGTCGAGAGATACACCAAAAGCACGGCTGCACCACCAACATATGCACGAACGAGACGACCTGATGAATCCAGAGAATTTCAAAGGTCCTGCCAGCTACGCTCTTACCAAGCAAGAGAAGGAGATCTTTTTCGAAGTCCTGAGCAGTATCAAGGTCCCGTCTGGCTACTCGTCCAACATAAAAGGAATAATAAACATGGAAGAGAAAAAGTTCCAAAACCTAAAGTCTCACGACTGCCACGTGATTATGACCCAGTTACTTCCGATTGCATTGAGGGGGCTTCTACCAGAAAACGTGCGAGTACCCATTGTGAAGCTATGTGCATTCCTCAATGCAATTTCTCAGAAGGCAATCGATCCAGCAACTCTACCAAGTTTACAGAAGGATGTGGTCCAATGTCTTGTCAGCTTCGAGTTGGTGTTCCCACCAACCTTCTTCAATATTATGACGCACCTCATAGTTCACCTAGTCCAAGAGATTTCCGTTCTCGGTCCTGTATTTCTACACAATATGTTCCCCTTTGAGAGGTTCATGGGAGTCTTAAAGAATTACGTTCATAACCGTGCTAAGCCAGAAGGAAGCATGTCCAAGGGCTATGGAACAGAGGAGGTCATTGAGTTTTGTGTTGACTTTATTCCTGACCTGAATCCGATCGGTGTTCCTCAATCGCGCCATGAGGGGAGACTGCGTGGAAAAGGCACGCTAGGAAAGAAATCAACAACATGTATGGACGGGGATTCTTTCACTCAAGCACACTACACAGTTCTACATAATTCCAGCTTGGTGGCTCCATATATGGAGGAACACAAGGATATTTTACGCTCGGAATACCCGGAGCAACCTGAAAATTGGATTGGTGGAGAACACGTGAAGACTTTCGGCGGTTGGTTGCAAAGACGTCTCATTAATGACAACATTGTTGAAGATGAGCTATACTTGTTGGCCAAGCAACCATCTTCGACTATATTGACCTTTAAAGGGTACGAGATAAATGGTAATACATTTTACACGGCAGACCAAGATAAAAAGAGCACCAACCAAAACAGTGGTGTCCGGTTTGATGCAACAAACGACAATGGGCAAAAGGACACATACTATGGTTACATAGAGCAGATATGGGAACTTGACTATGGACCTTCCTTTAAGGTCCCTTTGTTCTGGTGCAAATGGTTCAACCTGTCAGGAGTAAAGGTAGACCCGAAGTACGGAATGACAACAGTGGATCAGAAGAATCTTGGGTACGACAATGATAAATTCGTCCTAGCCAACCATGTGGCTCAGGTTTTCTATGTGAAGGACATGTCTAGCAGACCGAAAAAAAGAAAAGAGAAGGAAGCGAATACATCAGACGATGAGCCAAAGCGCCACATAGTTTTTTCAGGGAAAAGAAACATCGTGGGAGTCGAGGACAAGACAGACATGTCAGAAGATTACAATAAATTTGATGAAATTCCGCCCTTCAAAGTCAAAGATGATCCAAGCATCCCGTTAAATGATGAAGATACTCCATGGTTACGGCGCAATCAGAAGAAAGGCAAGACATACGCGAAGAAGAAAAATAGATAGGGGGTGTTGTTGGTGATGTGTAATAATGTATTAAACCTTTTATGTAATTGTGTTATGAAAACATTCCCGTGACATAGTTTGTGATAATGTGCCCATCTTTGACACATGGGTCATGTGACTGATCCAACACTGATTTTGCCCTCAAACACCCCTGATCCAACGGCTCACAAGCCCTCAAAAGAAACACATGGGTCTGAAATTTTGTTCCCGCCTTTTTTTTCTTATTTATAATATGTAATAATAATTATTAATGCAGAACAGTTTCTTTTGAGGGCTTGTGAGCTGTTGGATCACTCTGTGAGCCACCAACCGGGACTAAAGGGAATCCCACCAATAAGGAAGAAGCACACGAATCGTGTGTTTCTTTCAAGCGCTCGTGAGACGTTGGATCAGGGGTGTGTTTCTTTTGAGAGATTGTGAGCTGTTGGATCAGTAGTATCACGACCACTTCGTGAGCCACATCAAGGTTTAATACATTCCATAGAATGCATTACATAAAAGGTTTAATACATTATTACACATGATCCAACATCTCACAAGCGCTTGAAAGAAACACACCCCTGATCCAACATCACCAACATTATTCTACATAAACGGACTTGTTGGCTCGAAGGCCGTAGGATTAGGGGGAACGGCGGGAGGAGCCAGCCCCATGGGCGGCCGCCCGGTTCTCGCGCGCACGTTTGCGGCGGAGGGCAAGATCCATGGAGGATGAGTCTTTCAGCGCCCAATCCAGCTCGGAAGCCTCCTTCGCCTTGAGCTGGTAGGAAGTCTTGGCTCGCTGGACAGGGTAGTCGCGGACAGACTGGAAGGAGGCTTCCATGGCCTCCTGTATCTGCAACCCACAACCCTCTTCCCCGTCGTCGCTCCAGTCGAAGTCGTCGTCCTCCTCCTCCTCCGCGGGAGGAGCGGCGGCGCCTGGTGGAGGTGCAGCGGCGCCAGGTGGAGGTGCGGCGGCACCTGGTGGAGCAGGAGGCCGGTAGCTGGGCATTCCTCTCCACGTCGGGCTCATGGGCATACGGCGGGATAGGCTCCCGCGGTTGCGCCCAAGCGCGCTCTGCCGAGCACGCTCGACCTCGTCCAGATGGCGCTGCGGCGGGCGTGGCGGATCCATCTCGTGGAGACGATGCGTTCGTGGCTAGGAATGGTGGATTAGGGGTTACCCCGTCGGCGACAATATATAAAGACCTCCAGGGCAGCGCTGGGGGAGGACACGTGCCCAGGGCAGCGCTGGGGGAGGACACGTGTCGTGACCGCAAAGCCCGCCTTTAGTCCCGGTTGGTGTTTCTTTCGAACCCCCAACCGGGACTAAAGGGGCTTATTTGTTCCCGCGCAATTTTACCAACCGGGACTAAAGGGATTCCCACCAATAAGGAAGAAGCACACGGATCGTGTGTTTCTTTCGAGCGTTTGTGAGCCGTTGGATCAGGGGTGTGTTTCTTTTGAGCGCTTGTGAGCTGTTGGATTTTTAGAACTAGTCCCGGTTGGTAACACCAACCGGGACTAAAGAATCACACGGATCGTGTGTTTCTTTCGAGCGCTTGTGAGCCGTTGGATCAGGGGTGTGTTTCTTTTGAGGGCTTGTGAGCTGTTGGATCAGCACTCCCAGCACCACCACCACTCCCACCTCATCCACAGGTACACTTTCTAATCGCCTATAAATAGCGGCGTCCCTGCAGCGAACGACACACAACGAGCGTTTACCTTCGCCACCGAATCCAATGGCTGGATTTAGCCTACCTGCTGGCATGTTCCCTGGTATTATTGTGTTCGTCCTTGTTCACCGGCCAGCCATTGGAGCCACCTCCTGTAGGACGGTGAACAATGACAACACAACGACGCTGTTGGAAACACAAGCCCTCAGGTAGGTTGAATCCAGCCACTGGATTAGGGTGACGCAATGATGAATTGCCGAGGAGGTGGGAGTGGTGGTGGTGGTGGAAGTGGTAGCCATGCCCCTCGGTCCGATCCAAGCAGCGGCAAGGCGCTCTGATGATCTGCGACATTCCCAACACTTTTTGGGACGGTCGTAGATCATCAGAGACGTCTTGCCGCTGTGGATCGAAGGTCGATTTGCTCCAGAGTCTTCCCATATTTGAATAAAACTGCTGAATCTGACGTTGTTTTTAGCAAAGTCTCGTTTCTGGTTATTTTTGCAGGAAGTGTCCGAGCAGTAAAAGAGGGGACCCCACGCGGCCAGATTAGTCCGCTGTGTGAGTAGTCCGCTGTAGGCATATGAGGTGGATGGGGATTGGATGGGATTGATCATGTAATGATACCCGTTGTTCGAGATTTTAGGGGTTTATCTTGAGGATACTTTTGTATTGTGTTGATGCACTTATGCTATGTTTAATGCTTGCTACTAGCGCAAAATGGCAAAATGGTTTAGGGTTTTGAATTCGTTATTCAAATTCAAACACTTTTCATGTTGAAAGTTTAGTGAGATTAAAAAATAGGAAATAAGAAAAAGATATGATTTTCAAATATTGGAACATTTTAAAAGACATTTAGACAATTTTTACACAAAATATTGGAATATCTTTTTGCTAAGTTAAATATTTCTATAGAAATTGGAATATCTTTTTTTTATTTTTGAAGTGTTAAAAATGACATTTAGACAATTTTTACACAAAATATCATAAAATATAAATATGTTTTTATAAATAATTGATTTTACAAAAGCTTTTGATTATACAAATTTTTAGAGTCTAATTTTAGTTAATTTGGACAATTAAATCAATAAATATAAAAGAAAACAGAAAAAGGAAACAAAAAAAAAAAGAAAACAGGAAACAGAAAACAGAAAAAAGAAAAAGGAAAAAAAACCTTTAGGACCGGTTGGTAACACCAACCGGGCCTAAAGGTGGGCTTCGCGCGCAAATTTCAGCGCGGCCCAAAAATCAACCTTTAGGACCGGTTGTGTTACAACCGGTCCGAAAGACCCTTTAGGACCGGTTGTTAACAACAACCGGTCCTAAAGGTCGATTTCGCGCTATCTCTTCAACTTCACAGCGAAATCGATTCCCAAATCGACTTCGCTCCTCTGCTCGTCACGCCGACAGGCTGCCGCTCGTCGTCGCCGTCGCCGAGGTCCTCCGACGCCCGAGCTCTCCGACGCCGCCCGAGCTCTCCGACGACGCCCGAGCTCCACGACGCCGCCATCGCCTCCTCGTCCTCCCCACCCGTCCTCGATCCCCGCCTCCTCCCCGCCCGTCCTCCCCGACGTCATGCCCGAGGTCGACGCCGGCCGCCGTCGCGTCACGCCGCCGGCCCATCCTCCACGCCTCCTCCACGCCCGCGTGCTCCCCGTCCTCAACGCCTCCTCCACGCCGTCCTGTGCTCGCCCCCGCCGCCCCTAGGTGAGCCTCCGCCGGCCGGCCCGGCCCCTATTTTCCTTAGGAAAATTTAGCAAACTTTAGGCAAATTTTAGCAATTTAGGTTTTTTTTAGCCAATTTAGGTTTTTTAACTTAGCAATTTTGTGTTAGCCAATTTAGCTTAGCAATTTTGTGTTAGCAAATTTAGTTTTGTTTAGCCAATTTAGATTTTTAAACTTTGCAATTTTGTGTTAGCCAATTTAGCTTAGCAAAAATGTTAGCCAATTTAGGTTTTTTAACTTAGCAATTTTGTGTTAGCCAATTTTAACTTAAGCAACTTTAACTTAGGCAAATTTAACTTAGGCAATTTTTTTTAACTTAGGCAAAATTTAACTTAGGGAATTTTTTTTAACTTAGGCAAAATTTAACTTAGCAAAAATATTTAACTTAGCAAAAATATAGAAATATTTAACTTAGCAACAATATAGAAATATTTAACTTAGCAAAAATATAGAAATATTTAACTTAGCAAAAATATTTAACTTAGCAAAAATATAGAAATATTTAACTTAGCAAAAATATTTAACTTAGCAAAAATATAGAAATATTTAACTTAGCAAAAATATTTAACTTAGCAAAAATATAGAAATATTTAACGGAGAAACGGAAACTTGAACCATTTTACAGAAATTCCGTTTCCGTGTTTCCGTTTCCGTGTTTCCGTTTCCGTAAAATTGAACAACAAATTTGTTTCATCTACTAAATTTGCTAAATTTGCTAACTCATTTCTAGTGAGAAAATATAGCAATTTGTTTCATCTACTAAACTTGCTAAGTTAAAAATGTCTTAGAAATATTTTTTCTAAGTTAAATTTCTTATAAATTCTTGTTACTAGCAGGTGTATACATTGAGCTATGGATCCCGATGAGGCGCTCGAGGGAATGGGTGAGGCGGAGAAGGAAGATTATATGCGCCAGATCATAATGGGCGAAGCAATGCTTGGACCAAATGGTGACGGTGGAGCGGCGTTCAGCAATCAATTTTTGAACGACTCCGGTGAGGGAGTTGCGCTAGAAGATATAGCAGAGGACGACGACAACGTCGACGACGAAGAGCCCTTAACAAACTCCGCCAATGTATATATATATATATATAATATCAATTCTCTGTTGACGCAATAATTGATTTGTATTGCACTTATTAACGAATCATTTTTTTCCTTTTAGCCCTCCGGATCTAGCGTGACTACTGAGACAAAGTCGAAACGAGGCCCGGCCCAAAGGTTGAAAGATACAGTAAGGTACTCGATCGAAAGAGTTGCTGATGATGGCAACCCGCTGGAACCCGAAGACCATTGCCGTAAATTTATAAATCAGTGCGGAGTTATTGTTAGAGACATCGTCCCGATCAACTTAATAGAATGGAATGAGCCGAAGACAGGCGCCAACGTTGGAGCTAGTTATGTCGATAAAAGGCTGAAAAAACATCTTTGCGACACGCTCTTCATAAATTTCAGCGTACCGAAAGATAAGAAGGAGAAAGTCAAGGAGTGGGCTTTGAAGAAGATGGCCACACAATTCCAGAAGTGGAAGAATACATTGTGGAGTAAATATAACGCTGAAGATCCTGTTTTCAAGGGCAATCTAATGAAGATAAAAGATGCATGGCCCGAATTTAAGGCGTACAAGAAATCGGGTGTCGCTATATCCCGAGCGGCCACAAATAAGGTGAATGCTGATAAGAAGAAATATCACCATCATTTGGGGTCAGGTGGCTACAGGACTGCCCTGCCTAAGTGGGAAGCCCTTGAAAAGAAGCTACTTGAAAAAGGGATCATTCCACAGACACATGACTGGCCCGATAGGTCCAAGTTCTGGTTGTTCGCGCATGGGGCAGGGCTGGACCCTGAGACAGGGATGATTGTTGCAGAGGGAGCCTGGAAGGACACAATTACAAAAGTCGTAAAAGATCTAAAGGATGCAATAGAGGCTGTTCGAAATGGAACTTTTGTTCCCGATAGAGAGAACGACGAGCTGACGAAGGCCCTCGGGAACCCCGAAAAGGTGGGACGAACACGAGGCTATGGAGCCACTACCCCGTGGAAACAAGGGTTTCCGGCGGACCTTGGCACTTACAGAAGCCGTATTAGAAGTAAGAAGAAGGCGTTGGACCGGATAACGGCATTAGAAGAAAAGGTGGAGCATCTCATGCAGAAAGGGGGACATGATCATCAGCAAGCAAATCCTGCAGGTGATGCTGATCAGCAGCAAGCAGATCCTGCAGGTGATGCTGATCAGCAGCAAGCAGATCCTGTAGCTGATGCCGTCCCATCTCAGCATAGAAGCAGCGTGGGTTCCACGCAGCTGCTTCTAGAAGACGGTACTGCAGTCGAACCGCCGGCGGCTCACTACCCCGTGGATGATATCACGGAGAAGACAAATTGTGAGCTACATATGCCAATGGGGAACATATCCTTCCCGGTGGCGTCAGGCTATGCTTTACCCAATCAACCTGGAGCAACCTACCATTTTGGTCAGATTCCAGCATCCCATGCTCCTGTCGGGGTGCAAAAAATTACGCCGGGATGCCACACAGTTGAGCTTGACATTCCTGGAGGTGAAAACGAGAAGACACTGGGAGAAGTCGAGCTTGGTATCGTTCTGTGGAAGAAGAAACACATCGTGTTTCCTGACGCGGCGCCAAGGCCACCGACTCCTCCGAGTAGAAATGCACCACCTCCAAGTCCACCCCCCACGAAGCTTGGGAGCCCGACGCCGCGAGTCCATCGCCCGCGCACTCCCGTGAGCCGACGGATGCGCCCACTAGTAATTTGACAAAGCGGAAACTCAACAGAAACGGGACTCCTCCCAAGAAACGTGAAAGGAAACCCAAGAAAGTCAAGACTCCTGAGAAGTTATCTTACGAGATGACTAACGAGGAATTAGAAGCGAGCTCGCGCGCCTCGGTGAAAGCATGGCTCTCACAGTTTCCTAGACAGCCCCCTCCAGACATCTGGAAGGAAACTCTGAAGACTATACCAAGGGAGAACCTTGACCACACCATTGACAACTTATATAACCCTCCACCGCCGCCCCTTACAGACTATGAACGATGTATTGACAAGACACTCAGCTCACAGATGCAGGAGGAGAACAAGAAGAAATGCGGGAAACAAGTTCCCCAGCTCGGAGAACAAGAAGCACAGTCGATTGCCCCGCTCAAGGTGTTATCTGATAAGGCTTCAGCCTCTGGTCGCATGGGCGACGTAGGTTACGCCATTGCTGATGTGGTATATAAATATACGCCCGGGGAGCCTCTGGTCGAAGATACGAGTGTTCTAACAACACAATTATGGAATTTACATCATTGGTACATGGAGGCCGCAAAGGAAAAGAGAACCTGTTTCATGGCGACAGTTCAGGAACAACACTACTTCCAAGATTACGGTGTGGAGGTTGCGTTCTCCGAACTTTTTCAGATGTACAATCAACGTGCCCTCGACAAATCTATCATCAGCTGCTACTGTTTGTAAGTGATTTATTTGTGTACTTTAATTATTTAGTTAAGCTCTAGTTCATTGCCGGTAATTATCCCTCACGACATTCTTTTTGTACGCTACTATGCAGAATGAAGATTCGTGAATGCAGACTGGGAGGAATCTGGGACATTGGGTTCATTGACCCGAATGCCATGAATGAAGTCACCGTAGAAATTCATAACAGAGATACACCGGAGACTTTGCTAATGTTTTTGAAGCGACAAAGTACCAAAAAAGAAATACTTTGGCCCTACGGATTCAAGTGAGTGTTACTGTCTTGTACACATTCTATTTTGCTTACCTGATGTTAAGTGTAATTGATGAGTATGCATGACTGCGTGTGTACACGTGCGCAGGTTCCACTTCATACTATTTATCATTAGAATCGATGATGGAGTAGTTGAAGTCTGGGACTCGTTAACCTATCCGCCTGAAACATACAAGAGCGCGCGTCAGATGCTCCGAAAGTAATTTCAGAGAACTATATATATATATATCGGCCTCTTTCGTTCATTTTCTGATATCAAGTAAGTAATAACTCCTGTATTCATTTTTCTTTGTCGGGCAGGGTTTGGAAACAGTTCATCAAGGATGAACCCGGTAAATGGGCAGACATGCTGCACTTTCAGACTAACAAAGTAAGTAGTACTACGTACCCTGGTTTCAATACCATTACCATTCTCTTGATTATTATTAATTTGACTGAATTCTGTTCTCGTATATAGGCCTGCGCGCAACAACCACAGGGCACTGATTATTGTGGATACTACGTTTGCGAGTACATTCACAAGATTGTCAATGAGAGAGGCAATACTCAAAGAAATCTAGAGGTACGTAACTGGATCTTCACAACTTTTTTTTTTGTTGCCATCAATTATGTTTAGTTTCCTTCATAACTTAATTGTTTTGATCTTCTTCTTTTAAAGCTGCAACGAAAGCGGAGCAGGCTACAACCAATCAACCGTGTAAAGGCAGTTGCAGAGGAATTGGCGGGATTTTTCCTTAAGCAAGTCTTAGATGAATCCGGAGAATTTTTTTCTCCTATGAACAAATAGCCTCCCTCCATGCATGTACTAGAGCTAGCAGTGATCTCCATGTAATGATCGATCGAGTACTTCATGGTACATGTACATATATATTTCAAGTTTTATAAACGGAAACACGGAAACACGGCGCAGGCCCTTCTTCGACCTCACCGACGACGGCGCAAGCCCTAGCCGCATCAAGGAAGAGGACGGCGGCGCAGGACCCAGCAGTGGCGCAGCCGGCATGAAGAAGGAGAATGAGGAGGATGAAGAGGACCCCTACTACGCCTTCAGGCGCCGCTACCGCCGCCAGTAGATTAGGTTTATTAAATTTTCATTCAAATTTGTAAAATTTCCTAAAGTTTGAATGAAAATCGCCGAAGTTTTATTTTACAAAAAAGGATTGGGCGCCGCGAGACGCGTGGTAGGTCCCACCCACCTTCTCCCTACCCAACGGAAACACGGAAACGGAAATCCTGAAAATAAGTGAAAAGAAAAGGAAAAAAAGGAGGAAATAAAAAAAAGGAAAAGTTTTAGGACCGGTTGGTGTTACCAACCGGTCCTAAAGGTCCTCCACCAGCGCCGTCCCTTGTGTGCCCACGTGGAGGCCTTTAGGACCGGTTCGTAAGAAACCGGTCCTAAAGGGGGGGGGGCCTTTAGTCCCGCTTTGCTAGCACCGGATGTGTATTTGGTCCCAAAGGGCCTTACAAACCGGTCCTAATGGCCATTTCTCTACTAGTGGTTGCGTTCGTGTGCAGCAGGGGCCCACCTTTAGTACCGGTTGATAATAACAACCGGTACTAAAGGCTACACTTTATTACCGGTTGTTCTTAGCAACCGGTACTAAAGAGTTGGAGGCCACGCGGCACCCGCAGCCGCGGTTGGTGGCCCACGGCGAGACCTTTAGTACCGGTTGCTAATAACAACCGGTACTAAAGGTGAAAACCGTTTCGATTCCCGCGCGCGTTTTGATTAACACGCAGCCGCCGTTTCGATCACCGCGGCCACGGAAGACGAGCGAGCGCGCCGCCGGAATTATGCACGCCCGGCCGCCGGCCTCCTCTGACCGCCGGCCTCCCTCTCCGCCCCTATAAAATGCAACACTATTCTCCATCTCCTCCATCTCCTCTCCTCCATCTCCTCTCTTCCAATGGAGCCACTCGCGCGCCCGCCTCGGTCTCGGTTGTACTACTACGAGAAGGAAGGCATGAAGTTCAAGGTATGGGTCACCCTCCGTGCATGGCGTGTGGAGAGGTGGATCCGCGACGTGAAGAAGTACTTCCTCGACGCCGCACCGTTCAAAGGTGTTGGACTCGACTGCGAGTTCACCGACCCTCAGCGGAAGGATACTCAGCAGCGCGCCGCCGTCCTTCAACTCTCGGTGGCGACCGAGACTCTTGTCTTCCAAATCTGCGAGGCTGATCGGGTGCCGCAGTTCCTCGTGGATTTCTTAGGTGACGAGACAATCAAGTTCTACGGCGTGGCTATCCACAATGACATACGGATGCTGGGCTACTACGGAATTATTATTCGGTCCGCGGTCGACCTGCAGAGGGATTGCCGGAACTCAACCGGCAATCTTACTCCGAGTCTCTATGCTCTCTCCAATGCTATCATTGGGACAAAACTTGAGAAGAAGAAGAAATACAAGAAGAAGGACAAGGACGCCGACGAGGACGACACGTTGGAAGAAGACCTAATTTTCGGATGGGGCAAAGTTCCATTGAGCTACGATCAAGTCACGTATGCTGCTTTGGACGCTCGCCTCGGCTTCGAGATTGCACGGAAGTGGGATAGTCTACGTGGCTACAATACCAACTACGATCATCTTAATGTCGTTGATGAGTAGACTATATATAGTGATGTGCGTGTCCTTCTCATGTATTCGGTCAAATTCGGATTCCAAAAACTATATCTATGTAATGACCGAAATATTTGGATTCATCTTAATGTCGTTGATGAGTAGAGACTATCTATATATATATAGTGATATGCGTCTTCT
This sequence comes from Poa pratensis, assembly GCA_947311845.1. Lineage (NCBI taxonomy): Eukaryota > Viridiplantae > Streptophyta > Magnoliopsida > Poales > Poaceae > Poa > Poa pratensis. The sequence goes on along the minus strand of CAMZMU010000037.1, from coordinate 86,025,982 downwards.
CATGTATTCGGTCAAAACTAAGCCTGGATCCTTCTTAGTTTGAGTTTTGAGATATCACACCTGAAATAATATAGTGATATGCGTCTTCTCATGAAAGTTTGGTGAGTTTTTATAAAAATTCATGTTGCAAATCCAAAACCACTTCTCTTCAACCTTAGACTTCCTAGTTTGAGTTTTGAGATATCACACCTGAAATAATATTTAGACATTATGATTGATAGGATGGCATATTTGAATTCCTCTCTTTTTCTAATCAATTTAGACATTTTATTTCCTAGATATGATTGATAGGATGGCATATTTGAATTCCTCTCTTTTTTCTAATCAATTTAGACATTTTATTTGTCAAATTTTGATTTACCAATTTAAAGATATGAATTATTCCATATTAAATATTATTACATAATCACTGTTATTTATTCAAAAATATTATTACATAATCATTGTTATTTATTCAGAAATAATATTACACAATCATTGTATTTATTCAAATAAATTTTGAAAATTTAAACAATAACGGATTTAAAGATATGCATTATTCCAAATTAAATATTATTACATAATCACTGTTATTTATTGAAAAATATTATTACATAATCATTATTATTTATTCAAAATATATTATATAATCATTGTATTTATTTAAATAAATTTTGAAAATTTAAACAATAAAAAGTGTAACATCATGACTCAGGGTTAATATGATTGATAGTGTACTATTATCAGTATGTTATAACTTCTCATTTGACTGCTAATTTGCAAGGAACTCAAAAGTTAAGCGTGCTCGGGCTGGAGCAGTTTGAGGATGGGTGATCGAATGGAAAGTTTGACCAGAGTATGTAATTTGACCTGAGATTAAGTGTATAACTAGTTTAAGTGTGTGGCTAAGTGATAAATTTGAGAATAGAATTAGAAATAGAATTAGGAATAGAATTAAGAATAGTATAGAGAATAGAATTGAGAATATAACTGAAAATAAAATTAAAAAATTCCCGGGACCTTTAGTACCGGTTGGTATTAAAGGTTCTCAGCTGCGCGCGCGGGTTCGCCCACGTGGCGGGCCTTTAACACCGGTTGGATATACAACCGGTATTAAAGGGGTACCCATTTAGTCTCGACCTATTAGTACCGGTTGCACAACCGGTACTAAAGGCCCTATACAACCGGTACTGTTGCCCTGTTTTCTACTAGTGTATCAAGTTTGGCAAGAGAAAGTGCAGACGAATCGACAACTGTGCTTCCATGTGCACTCAGATATCAAGAGTAGTGTGAATTGGCAGGCATCTTGAAAGAGGGTCCGAGCTACAGATTCGGCTGCATCGATCCAATATGGTGTTTCCACTTGCGTATTTTCACTCGGGCTGGTCACTCATGTGGATTCGTACAAATTGGTGGTTCTATTATGGCCATATCGACATGTTTCCTCATAACTTGACATATATCTGAATGTTCAACGTCATTTAGGGTCATCACCAAAGCACCCAGCATTTTGCCTTGTAATTTCCGGCGCATCCACTAGGCAGGCAGTGATTCTCAAAAAAAAAAGGCTCATGATCCTAGATGCAAACCTGTTATGTGGATAACATGCATTATCTCGATTCTGAAGTAAGCAGTCACTATGCATTGACAGGACAACAGATGAATACAGTTTCTGTTTCTATTTGTGCAGGGCACAGAGGTAAGGCTTTTGCATGTTACGGAAGTTATATTCAGGAGATCAACGTCATTAGGTTCTTGGAGACATCAATACCCGGAAAACACATCTTGCTCCCGAGCTCCAGTGCTCCCTCTGTAGAAAAATAATTCAAAAGTCATATTTTTAAGCTTTAAAAAAATCTGAAAAAGATTCATGTATATTGCTAATGATGTATCCCATAAACGTGCAAATTTTTAATTTGAAATACTTTATATTCTGGCATATACAAATATAACAAATCTGGTATATTTTGGAGTTTTCAAAGTATGGACATTTAGATCCAACAATTTATCATCTTTGTGTAGAACACAATATATAATATTTCGAACCGAGATTTGCATGGTTGTGAGATATAACATTGACAACACAGGATTTTTTCAAGATTTTTTGAAATTTATAAATCTTTACTATTAAATGGGAGTTCAACGTACGTTTGTACCCCCTCCGTTTTCTGCCTCTATTTTCTGCCATCGCTAATCAACGTATCAACGTATGTTCGTAAGGCCCATCTGGCTCCGGCCCATCGCTGCATCATCAGCCATAATCGCTCCACATTAATACTTGCCAAATCCACGTACCCACAATTAAAACTTGCGAAATCAATGGTACGCTTTCCAAATTATCAAAGAAATCAAACACTTGCCAAACCAGCCACAACTTCAAAAAAAAAGAACCGGACGCAATTTGCCTCTTCGGCGGCCGGAAAGCCTGCTGATCATCATCAGCTCCAGCACCTCTTCTCTTCGGATGCGATTTGCCAAGCAGTACCGCGCTTGGACTTCCTGAGCTGATCAGAATCAGTTGCAGCACCAGTTCTTCCGGCCGCTCGTCGCGATTTGCCTAGCCTGCTGATCATCATCAGCTGCAGCACCTCTTCCTGCTGATCATTCGTCGCGATTTGCCAAGCAGACGGACGGAAAGCCTGCTGTTTACAGGTACATAGCTGCACAGGTACATAGCAGCACTACTTTACTAAAACAGGTATAGAAGGGATGTGTAGGGTTTAGGTAAACAAGTATGGAAATTGTCGTTGCCCACTGCCTCTAGAAGTTTGTATCTCAGAGGCTTTTCTTGAGTATTCTCCATCTCCTAGCAGCTTTTGCCGGGTCGCTCTCTCCTCTGCTTCTTCACCTGACAGTATCAAGGAATAGCAATCAGATTTGGCAATGTATTAATCGATTGACAGGTATAACACACACATTTCTTTCGAAACTCACTTTACAGAAGGAAAAGAGATGCAAATTTCCGACAGTCCAAAAGGTATCACGAGCATAATAATCTATAGACTATAGTAGCATTACCATTACCTTGCCCGAAAACATCAATGGAAGGAACTTATGCCAGCACTTTTGTTTGTCTCTTTTCCCAATGTGCAGTTGGCTGCCAAATACAAAACATTTAGTAACAAGACAACAGCATATTCAAGCATCCAAATGCAATACATAGGACCTTTAGGTTCAGAAAAGAACTAAATTACATTTTTACATTTTTGGGAGCAAAACTTGCCCGAAAACTTGAAATCATCATTAGTATACTGAAAATAGCAATTGTCTGAAATAAAAAATCAGGACGAACACATGAAATTTCTAGAACAGGGGCAGCAGCACTACTTTACTACACAACAATGTGACCATCGGTTTCTCCCGCGCTTGGACTTCCTGAGCTTGTACCTGCACACGAAAAATTAATTTTGTAGTTTTCTAACTACTTCTCATGTTATGTCTGTTCATTTCTTATTATCAACAGACGGGAGAAGGAGAAGTGTTGCATATGTCATCGTCAAATCCTACTGGGGTACGGGCTCCATTCCAAGACATAACCAACAGCACCAATTCAGGTAAACATATCACCATCTTTACCTACTGGGACCTTGTATATCCTAAATTTTTTGCCTCGCAGGACAAAGACCAGATCCAAAAGAATTGAAGAGACAAAGGGAACGGGAGAGATATGCACGTAAAAAGTCTGAGCAAAACATAACCAACAGCAACAATTCAGGTAAAGATATCACCATCGTTTACCGACTACGACCTTGTATATCCTAATTTTTTGGCCTCCCAGGACAAAGACCAGATCCAAAAGAGTTGAAAAGACAAAGGGAACGGGAGAGATATGCAAGGAAAAAGCGTGAGGCCAATCAACTCAATGTAGAACAGAACACACCGGGGGCCATGTCTCTCGGTACGTCCATTATTTACGTCTATCCAATATGATGCACTAACAAAAGCATTATGATGCGCCTCACGGATTCTTCATCTCAGGATTTCACACCACTGAGCATGCTACTGGGCAATCAGCTCTCACCCAGCGGGGATACCTTAAATGGCATAATAATTTGCTTACTACTACTGATCGTACGTAACTGGTGATGTAGGCATACCTACTGTTCTAATGCCGTCCGGAGAGACTACCTTTGATGGATCATCCTCATTTCGATCACCTCTGTGTGCCTCTTCCAATAAGGAAAATTGGAATAATGGTGAAGCTAATACTTTTGGGTCTATGCATGGACGTGGTTTACAAATGCCAGTTCGAGATTTTAGTAGTTTGGGTAATGAGGGACACCTGTTGTTTACATCTTAAATAGGAATCGTACCTCATGTAGTTCACTAAAACCTTTTGCAGACATAACCAATGTTGGTCTGCAGTCATGTGCATCCCCATTCCGCTCTCCTTATGAAGCTACAAATGTTTTACATACACCGGAGAATCAGAAATCCAACATGTGGATTTCTGATTATGAGATACGTGCCCATAAAGGGAAAGAAGGTTTGTATTTGCCAATTGTAATTCACATAAATGGAAAGAAGGTTTATGTCTGTGGATTATAATATGTTTTCTAAAATACTTACACAGTGATCAATCCTGGAGATAAATCACCATTGGTATCAGGCACAGAAGGACAGGGTGCACTGTCCATACATGGAACAATCAACCCAGCTTCCAGGAATGATATATCCTCCTCTGATGATGATCTTTCTACACAAATGGCATCTTCACTCGCTCTTGGAAGCACTCTCACAAGTACGATTGCCACGGATCATGCAGAACATTCAAATGGTATCACCGTTCACACAATTTAATATACCAACACAAGGTAATAATTGTGTAAACGTTATCATATTACTTATGAGCTGCCTTTTGTGTTATTTATGAAGCTCAAAGACGCTCCGATCTTGTCAATCTTGATAATAATCAAGGAACTGTTGATAAGACACAAGTTCGACGCAAAAAGATCTTAAGTCTCGAGCAGAGGGAGGCGAAAAACGCGCGGAGACGAGCAGCATATAGGAAAAAAAAGGAAGATCAAGCAAACAACTTAACAACCAAGCAATTGGATGATATAAACACTCTTAAAAATCAAGAGAGACGACAAAAAGATCAGAGACACCGAGATATGTTAACACAGGATCAGAGAGAAAAAAGGTCCGCGGAACGAAGATTGCTCCGAAGCAGCATGACACCCGATGATGAGCAAAGGTTTCTAGCTCGGCAAAGGGCAAACTACGAGACTAGGCGGAAGACACCGTGCGCTGCATCCATTGCAATGCCATGTCCAATGTTTAGTGCAGACACATCACCTGCCGCTTCACCTCACGGCTCACCCGCGGCAAGCAGGCGTAACTACAGCTCAGGAAGCGACGGTACTAATCTCATTTATACTCCACTTGGTTTCTACAGACTCATTAGTTAATTACTTTAACTTACCGATGCCCCAATAATGATGCAGGTGAATACCTTACTAGGACCTTGGGCGATACCATTGAGCAGAGGCCTGAGACCAGAGCTCAGCGAAGGTCTCGAGAGCGAGCTCATAAAGAATTTGTTGCAACAGAAGAGAGACGAGAGAATAGTGCAATACTAAGAGCAAGTAGGCAAGCCGTACCACGCGGTGAGAGGCATGCACAACTACAACGGTCAAATGCTCGCTTCGCGCCGCCTGCCACACCTTCGCACCCAGACTCTACTTCTCCGACCACGCAAGACTACACCATCGGGACTGACGGTAACACTCCAGTATTCCACATCTTCTTATGTACGGACCTTAGTAGTAATGATGATCACTTACCAACTCAAATATTACAAAGGTGAAATGGAGGCGATGCTTAGCAGGCTCATGGAGGATAATCCCCACCCTGCGGACCTCATGGATGATGAATATTTCGGATTTGACGGTGACGGTACTACTCCACGCCTATCAATATCTATGAGTATTGCTTATGAGTGGACTATAACTCATAAGTTTCATCGCAGATAATGACGATGATGGCATCTACCTGGATGAATCAGATGATTCATTCTCCTCGGATGCTACGGACAATGATCCTTTTGAGTATGTTTACTCTAACCTACCAGACAGCACACACATCCTGAAGCATGCCGTGGACTGTGAAATATGCAAGGCCAAGAGATTCGAGTATGAAACCGACGGTTTCTGCTGTCGGAACGGGGACACCAAGTTGCTCGAACCGGAGCCTATACCAGAACTGATGAGGCTCTGGTCTACATCCGATGCAGACTCCCGGCATTTTCGTGAGAGCATCCGGTTCTTCAACGGCCACTTCTCCTTCACAACCCTTGGTGTCACCCTCGACAGCAAGTACACGAACATGAGGTCAGGGACATACACGTTCCGGGCGCAGGGCAACATGTACCATAACGTGCACTCCTTCGGGCCCGACTCGCGTCCGGAACATCTACAACTGTACTTCTACGATGATGACCCTAGCCTAATCCATCGTGCCCGTTGACCGAGAATTTGGATCAGACTGTCGTCAATAAGTTAGTGGAAATCCTTAAAGAAAACCCTTACTCCCAACAGTTTAGGAGTCTAGGAGCTCACAGGGAAAACCTAGACGAGTACCGGATAGAACTGAACACCGACCAAAAGCTAGATCAGAGGAGATATAACAAACCTGTCTCGTCCGAGGTGGCTGCTATTTGGGTAGAGGGCAGCAACCTAGCAAGGAGGTTCGAGCGCAGCATCACCCTACATGGTAACGACACAAAAGATACGGTATCCAGTCCACACAGGGCTGCTATGACCCGCTCTCGTACCCCCTCTTTTTCCCAAATGGGGAGCTCGGTTGGCATCCAAATATCCCGAAACGTAAGGTGTCTTGGGAACTTGCGCAGCAGCCAAGAGCTAATCGTAGCGATGCAGGTTCGCCTCTTGCATTCCATATGCTTTTATCTGTGTTTCCTATCATTACGTAAGTTGCCTTATTTTTTGCGTTCTCGCCTTTCCACAGAGGGAAATAGCCGGTTGTGCGTCTCAGTGAGGGACTACTACTGCTACAGGCTACAGACGCGTCCTGCGATATTTAACCCTATTCTGCATGGAGGACGATTGTTCCAGCAGTTCGCGGTCGACATGTACATCAAGATTGAGGGTTGCAGGTTGAACTGGGTAAGGGAGCACCAGCCGGAGATACGTGCTGATCTATATAAAGGAATTGTTGATAGCATCACTGCAGGAGAATCTCGAGGGAGCAAAGTTGGCGTAAGGACGGTGCTTCCTTGGTCATTCCAGGGGGGCTATCGAGACATGAAGCGGAGGCATATGGACGCCATGGCATTGGTTCAAACATACGGCAAGCCAGACATCTTCTTGACAATGACTTGCAACCCGAATTGGCCGGAGATACTTGACGAGTTGTATCCTGGTCAGACCCCGCAAGACCGACCAGATCTTGTTGCACGTGTGTTTAGAGCCAAGCTGGAGGCGATGAAAGAGATGCTCCTCAAGAAACACATCCTTGGTGTTGTGACAGCACATGTATATGTCGTTGAATTCCAGAAGAGAGGCCTCCCGCATGCTCACTTTCTTTTGATCATGGACTCAACACATAAGCTTCTTGTGCCAGAGCAATACGACCGACTCATATCTGCTGAGCTCCCTGACAAGCATAAGTACCCGGAGCTCTATGCCATGGTTGTAAAGCATATGATGCACGGCCCGTGCGGTGTTCTCAAGCCCAACAACGTCTGCATGCAAGATGGGGTGTGCAAGTGCAGATACCCCCGACCGTTCAACGATAGCACCGTGCAAGGAAAGGACTCCTACCCTGTTTATCGTAGACGTAAGAACGGTCCTCAAGTGAAGGTCCGTGGTCAGACTCTGGACAATAGATGGGTTGTGCCTTACAACCCTCACCTTCTGCGGATGTTTAACTGCCACATCAATGTTGAGGTGTGCTCCAGCATCAAGGCCGTCAAGTACCTTTATAAGTACATATACAAGGGCCATGATAAAGCGTCGTTCAACATCGATCAGCCTGACAGCGATGGTAACATAGACGAGATCAAGAGATACATTGACGCGAGGTGGGTTACTCCACCAGAGGCGATGTGGAGGATATTTGGCTTCAAGCTCTGTGAGAACTCCCCCTCGGTGCTACAGCTGCCACTTCATCTCCCAAATATGCACAGGGTCACGTTCAATGCAGCAGAGGACCTGAATGACGTCGTAGCCCGAGAGAATGTGTCGAGGTCCATGCTGACGGAGTATTTTGTGGCCAACCAGAATCATGAGTGGGCTCGAGGTATTTTGTACAGAGATTTTCCAGGGAGTTTCACATGGCAACCATCAAAATACTGGAAACCAAGGCAGCAACGTCATCAAGTAGGTCGAATTGTGTCAGCACATCCAGCTGAGGGGGAGCGATATTTTTTGAGGGTGCTGCTAAACCACGTGTCAGGATCGACGTCCTTCGAAGATCTGAAAACCGTAGATGGTGTCTTGTGTGGTAGCTTTCGCGAGTCTGCTGAGAGGAGAGGACTCATCGAGGCTGACAACACGCTCGACGAGTGTCTGACCGAGTCTGAGCAGTTCGCGATGCCAGCTTCGCTCAGGAGGCTCTTCGCAACAATCCTGGTATTCTGTGAGCCTGGCGACGTGCGAGGTTTGTGGGATAGGCACCTAGAGGCAATGTCTGATGACTACCGGCGACAACACACATGCCCGAACGCAGTTGAGCAGATGGTGTTGCTAGATATCAGTGCCATATTGCAATCCATGGGAAAAGACATACGAACTTTCCCTTACCTGACATGGACGAGGCGTATGACAACACTGGAGGCGAGCCTAGGGAGATCATCGAAGAGACCAACATCGAGGTTGACCCAAGTGATGCTAATCTAGCGTCTTCGTTAAATGAAGAGCAGAGGCGTGCCTATGATGAAATATTGTTGGCGGTTGACAGTGCTGAAGGAGGTGTCTTCTTTGTCGATGGCCCTGGAGGCACGGGGAAGACCTTTTTGTACAAGGCGCTCCTTGCTACAGTTCGAGGCGAGGGCAAGATCGCTGTGGCAACGGCGACGTCAGGAGTCGCCGCTTCCATCATGCCTGGAGGTCGGACCGCCCACTCGAGGTTTAAGATCCCACTGAATAATGAAGATGGAACGTCATGTAACTTCACGAAGCAGAGTGGGACAGCCAAGCTCCTGCGGAGAGCTTCGCTCATCTTATGGGACGAGGCCACAATGACGAAGCGACAGGCAGTTGAGGCACTGGACAACAGCATGCGTGACATCATGGGTCGACGGGACAGACCGTTCGGCGGAAAGACTATCGTTTTCGGTGGTGATTTTAGGCAAGTGCTTCCTGTCGTCAGAAAGGGGTCACGGGGCAGATAATCGACGCTTCCCTGCGGAGTTCATACCTCTGGATGGGCATGCGGCAGCTAAGGCTTGTCACCAACATGAGGGCACAAAGCGATCCGTGGTTCGCAGATTACTTGTTGAGGGTAGGGAATGGCACAGAAGAAGCTGACGAGGAAGGGAACATACGTCTCCCCGAAGATATATGTGTACCGTCCACAGGGGGGAAGGAGGATCTAGAGAAGCTGATCGAGCATGTATATCCTGCTCTAGGAGACAACATGTCTAATCCCAATTACATGACTTCTCGAGCAATCCTCGCAACCAAAAATGACAATGTCGACAAGATAAACAAACACATGATAGAGCGGTTTACTGGTGATGAGAAGATCTACCACAGCTTCGACAGTGCAGAAGATGATCCGCATGGATACTATGCTCCCGAGTTCTTAAACTCACTAGCTCCTAATGGGCTGCCCCCACACGAGCTTAAATTGAAGATAAATTGTCCGGTTATACTTCTCAGAAACATTGACCCGGCTAACGGCCTATGTAACGGGACGAGGCTTGTTGTAAGGGGATTCCAGATGAACGCTATCGACGCGGAGATCGTGGTAGGACAACATGCCGGACAGCGGGTGTTCCTTCCTCGCATACCTCTCTGTCCCTCCGATGACGACATGTTCCCGTTCAGATTCAAAAGGAAGCAATTTCCGATCAGGCTCAGCTTTGCCATGACGGTCAACAAGGCGCAAGGGCAGACTATCCCTATTGTCGGTGTTTACCTACCAGAGCCTGTATTCTCCCATGGACAGTTGTATGTCGCCTTGTCCAGAGCTACTGCTAAGATTAACATTAAGATCCTCGTTACCAAAGAACAGGAAGAGGAAGTGGCAAGGGCAAGGGCAAGGATCAGACCAATAATTCAAAGAAGCGAAAAAGATCCGAAGACTTAATAACGGCCACGAAGAACATAGTCTACAAGGAAGTCCTTAGCACTTGAATCAGTGTTGCATACACCATCAGGTTAGTGAGATTCTCATGTTATGATCATCACTCAACTTTCTAGCTGCTGCTCCTTTAGATGCAACATGACAGCTAACTGTTAATTTCTTTTTCTTTTACATGTATGTAGTGTACAGTGTATGACCGGGGTTTCCATAGGAAGCTAAAGCATCACGGATAAAAAAGGAGCATCAGGAGTTGAACCCTGCAAAACGACATGGAACTAACCTTTTTTATGCTGGCCAAATTACTTTCTGGTGTACATGCATCTTTTCGTACTTTATTGGGTCAGAGATGTTATTTTCAGAAGTACAATTAGAGAGATTTAATCAGAAAGTAAGACATGATCTCTTAAGACGTACTGAAAATGATGAGCATTTTGATTATTTTTCCTCGGAGCTGCAACCAGCAATATCATATATTTGGAGAGCGAGAATAAAGTATATCTTCTTACCTAATAAATAAACCTCATCGGAGGTTAGACTACCAGCTTTTCTGTCAAAAATATATGATCAGTCTTCATGTACTTTCTTCATTATGTTAGACTACCAGCTTTTTTCTTTATTCAGAAAAAAGGAATTGAAGACGAACTGGAAGTCATCTCGTGCAACATTTGTTGCAGCTCGATGGTTCTTATAGCACCAAGTCAGAGAGGTGTCGAACTAAGCATTATTAGACTATAGCGTATAGGGCCCTTATATGTACTACTACTAAAAGATGTCTCAATAAAAAAATTAGCTATGTTGCCATAAGAGACTTTTTTCTTTACTTTTTTTGCCCACCATTGAATTTATGTCCCTGTTTTTGGAGTCAGTTTCAGGTTTGCCAAGTGCAAATAATTTTGAGCATGAATTGTTTCAAGTAAGCAGGCAAAAACAGAGCAGAGCTACAGGCTAGCAAGTGCACTGGTTAAACAGTGTAGATAAAAGACACTGCAGGTACTAGCACCACATCACGTAAGCTGATGGTTTCCTGCGACCTAGCTCTTTCGGTGGAACGTGAAGACATGCTACTGAAGGTTTCTTCTCAGAAATAGCACTAATCACTAACCACTTCTTTACTTTTTGCACACCATAGCAAATTTTACGGCCTTGTTTTGGAGTTCAGGTTTGCCAGGAGAGTTAAGCTTAGTATTTTGGGGAGTTTCTTTTTTACTTAGATCCGTAGTTCTCTGATTTCAAATTTTGCAATATAATAATGTAAAGTTGAGCTTGTCAGTCTAGCATAGAGTATGAATGAAAGGTGATATAATTGCTGCATGTATGTAGCAGACAACAGAAACAATAAATTCAAGTTCATACCTTCTGACTTGCAGTCGTCAAAGCAGAATGTAGATGAACTTATTATTCAAACATTAATGTACACACCCCAGAAGCCCTCCACAGAAGACATGCCAAAAATACCGATTATTAGTTGTGACCGTTATCAAAATTCAAATGAATATTAAAGATTATAACACAGAAAAGCATTCTCATTAGTAATGATGTATCCAGTAAAACATTGATCCCGGACTAAGACCTGAACTTTTATATAGAGGAGCATACAAATGTTTACTTCCGTGTTTCCTTTTGAATATGGAATAGATAACCAAGTAGGACTGGGATTTGAACTTACGTGATTGTTTTACCCCCACAATCCTCGTGGGTGTGTCCATCTGCAAGTTTACATTAAAAAAAATGTATCACAGGACTGTCCTGAAGTCTTGATATGTTACTGCACTCGTGGGTGTGACCATCTGAAGTACAAAGGAAGTTTAGCACGCTACCTTTCAAATGCATGTAATTTGGAGTACCAAATCTTTGGATAAGGTCTGGATTAGGAAGTATTACACGCTTAATACATTGCTTCACTTATTTTGGTAACTGAAGCACACACAAAATGAGATTTCATATTTCCATTTCTCACAACTGGGTGGATCTTTTCAGGCACAGATGTTTTCGATTCCACCCAGGGAGTTGATCATGAGAACTTCCACAAGCCCTTTTTATTCATCATCAGAAGTTTCGTCATTATTATACTTATATCTGAATGGTATGCACCTTAGCACCTACATATATAGAAGGACGAAGTATCAGACGAATGTCAGCAAGACTAATCAAAACACAAACTGGGAGCTAAAAAGGTAAAGATTTAGACGAGCAACTGGGAAGCGATAGAGAATACATGAACGATAAAGAGTTTGATAAGCATCTGGAAAACTAATGTCGAACACATTTTAGTTTCGATATCAAAATGACCTAGACAGCTATGGACCGTGTGCAGAAACTCAAAAACATTGCTTCGGATTTCCTTAACAAAAAGTTTACAGTGCACGTCTCAAAATCCCCTCAATAAAAAGCATATACCATGTATGGAGGAAGATTTCACATTCCGTTCCAATTTTGATTTCATTGCAGAATCATGTACCGAAAGGAAATATTGTGATCCAACACCTACCAAATAGCAAATAATGTATACCAATCTATAAATACAGATTACCTATCATTTTCCTCGGTGATCAACCTTCAGTAACGGATTCAACCTAACACAACGACAAGTATTCGTCGGCGACAAGGCCTCTGCCGTCCTCGATCCCGTCCGTCAAAGCCGCTCCCTCGATCCCGTCCGTGTCAACGCTCGGCAATGGGAGATGGGCACAGCTTCCGCCGGTGGTGCAGCAACGATGGCCTCGCGCAAGGCGGCGGCGTCCTGGCTCCATATGTATCCCATCGCGCGCGATAACAGAAAGACGGACGGCCGGAGGTCGAGGGCGCTGCGCCGGATGGCGAGGGCGAGCGCCGGAGGTCGAGGGCGCTGCGCCGGATGGCGAGCGACGGCCGGAATCCGAGCCGGATGGCGAGCGACGGCGCGGGGGGGAGGGGGTTGTGTAGGATTGAGTGGGGGCATGGGGAGCAGGCGGCGAGGACATTGGGGCCGGCCTGGAGAGCTGTCCGTAGAAGAAGAAGATAGGAGCTGAGATTAAGAAGAAATTGGGGATGGGAGCTAGCTAGCGGAGCGAAGAGTGATGCTGGGCTACGTTTTCTTGCTTTCCTTTTTTAGGCTGCTTCCGTATCGAGTGAGTGAGTGACTGAAAGCTTGTCCGTGCGATATGCAGGATGTCTGGATTTCCCAATATTTCCCAGGAGCTAGCTAGCGGAGCGAAACTTGACAATACCTATATTTCCCAATATTTTTTCAACACTTTTGCTAACGACGACAATGTGTACATCTCTACAGCAACATGTCTGGATTTTTGGTTTTAAAGTTTATGCGATCATGGAATGGTAAAGAACTTACACGACCAGATGCCACAGTGAGTACAGTCATGTTAATTTAAACGGGAACTCTTCTTGAAAGTTATATACTTATATAATGCATATGCAGGATGCTAACCTACTAAACAAAGTGTTGGTACACATTCTGACATACCCCGACAACAAATGTGAAGGCAACATCCCTCAAGTTGTTAAAGATCTGATCAAGTTTTTAGGTGTAGATTTTTTCCTTTGAAGAATTATTGTTCAAACGATGTAATCTTATATCTTTTGTCGACATACACTTCAATCGAAGTGGAATTTAAAAAAAATTGTGAATGTCTTGTTCTTACACATGAAAGTTTGCATGTATTGTATTCGCTAGCATTACGAAAAAATAGGATCCGTAGCAACGCACGGGCATTCAACTAGTATGTTTTTAACTAGAGGGCTGACAGGAGCCTGGGAGTAAGAAATCTCCGCTCCACGAATACCCAACTTCAGTCAAATACTCCAGCAATACGTAAACTAACATGTTAAGGAACCAAACAGCATAGGAACCGTTTAGTTCAGTATAATGGCATTAGTAAATCATACCATGGCAGCATATAGGGGGAAACATCTCAAGAAGTGAGTATTATTTTTAATTTACTACTCTTTTAGTTGATAGTATTTTAAAAAAGTACGCAGTACATGAAGTACGGTGCTACCAGACAAACTTGGAGAATATATGAGTATTCATACTTCATTTTTCACAAAAAGGCCGCCTAGATGTGTAGATGCAGATCGTTCGCCACCGTTTCGTTTTGGACCTGATGGGTGTACTATCACATTCCTTGCTAGGCACTGAGATAAATAAGATTTTGCTTCTCATTTAGTGTGTTGGTCTGTAGCAGAGTTAGCTCAGAGCTAGCAAATGTAGCAGAGTTTAGAGAGTTACAGAATTTTAGGGTTCATATGTTGGTTCCTACCACATATGAAGCAAAATCTTATTTCAGGCTGTAACTTAACTACATTTGCTAGCTCGTGCTAACTCTGCTACAGACCAACAAACTAAATGAGAAGTATGGGCGCCATCTTACTCCGCCGGAAGTCCGTCCCCTTCCGCTCCGCGGCGGGTCGCCCCTTGCGCCCTCCACGTGTTGCCGGCGTGGGGGAAGGGCAGCAACCTCGCCGGCGCATGACCTCTGCCTTCATCCTCTCGAATCCAATCTGGGGCAGAGATGGAGAAGGGGAGCAGGACGGAGGAGGAGCAGGACTCCGGCGAGTGGGTTATGGGTGAACGATGATGACCAAAAGGACGAAACATAGACGACTGACTTGGCTAGCTCTAGGCTGCCGGGTGACGAAGTTAGAGCGCTCCCATTGGCTGGGCTGCAGCAGGCCGTGCGCAACAAGTCAACCGCCGCGAGGATCGGCCGAGCTTAAGGAGAAGAGACAGATTAGACAGATACGATTGATGTGACCGGCTGACTAGACCAGCCGGCCAACCTCAGAACGTCATTTATAAACTACCTAGTTACGGTGTATCGTTTGATGGTCCGAGAATATATTGATTCAAATCTCGAGTACTTGCGAGAATCTTAGATCTAAGTACATAGTGTACACACTGGGTCGGGAGAACTATGAGAGTAATTTTTATGTCTCAAAATGGTTCATTCCAACCCATGTTAATAACATGCATCCACATTATTAATTTAATATCTCCATGTTTATGACTTGCTAAACTGTCGTGGTATGTAACACGGTAATGCTACATGGGGTAGCTTGAGTAAAGGCGTGGGAGCAGAATACTGATGTGTCGGCATCCGTAGGTGAGATTGTGCCGAAGCACTAAGACAAGGTGTACCTAGGTTTGGGGCCCTCGCGGTGGAGGTAAACCTCCACTCCTGCCTGATCTCTCTAGTATCGGTGGACACAGTACAATGGTACTCCTTGAGCTGTTCGGGAAGCTGTTCATGGCACTCGCTCTACTCTCTCTGGGGGTGGAAGAAGATGAAGTATCAAGTACCCTCTAAATGGGTGGCCAGGCGGCCTTATATAGGCTCGACCGTCTGGCTTACAGGTGGGGCCGGCTGGTCTAGTCAGCCGGTCACATCAATCGAATCTGTCTAATCCGTCTCTTCTCCTTAAGCTCGGCCGATCCTCGTGGCGGTTGGCTTGTTGCGCACGGCCTGCTGCAGCCCAGCCAATGGGAGCGCTCTAACTTCGTCACCCGGCAGCCTAGAGCTAGCCAAGTCAGTCGTCTATGTTTCGTCCGGAGTAATGATCCCACATTCATTTTATCGTTCTCTCTAATGTAGAAGATGACCAAAAGGACAAAAAAGTTTTTTCATTTTTTTATGATATGCTTCGTCCATACACCCCCACCCCACACACACGGCCACCTTTGGAAAACCTAAGAATGGGTATTTAGCACTTTTAGTGATGGATATGACACTGATGCATGTAATCCAAATCTGAATTAACCAAGTTATGTCTCCACCACTATGTACGTAGGTCTTTAAAACTCCATTCGTCTTTACAAAATTGTATTTTTTTCACGGACTTGTGAAAAATGCGCATACAAATTGATTTGTGTAGGCAGTTCAAAATGTCCCGAAATATAATATTCCTAAAAAGCCATAAATTTTATTGTGATATAGTGAGCGGGATGTATTGTTGCGTAGCTTGACGAGAAAACTTTGGGTGAAGGCGGAGTTCATATCCAGATAATTGCTAGTTGCATGCACCTCCAACGAAGGGTTGAGATACTTCTCTGAGAAATACAATATGCAATATGGTTTAGGTTTAGTAGGTAGGAGGGAGGCGCTGCCCCCCCCCCCCCCCCCCCCCCTTCTGGATTGGGACATAGTGTGTTCCTATTAGTTAGTTCGGCGAGCAATTTGGCATTTCCTACACTTATGCCATAGGCCTACGATTGACACAGGCTGCAACGGCTTGGAAGCCAACACATTTGCGTACGTTACCAAGAACGGCGGTTGGCGGTGGACGAAAGCTACCCGTACACGAGCCAACAAGGTTCCTGCCAGAAGGTCAGGAGCTTCTTCTGACGATCAACGTCCACGTATGAGTGAAGTACTTGGAGATCGAGTTGAGGAAGGTGGTCACAGTCATGGTTTTGGTTACCGGTCGGTAAATCCGGTTACCGGTCGGTAACCGGATATCCCGAGCACTCTCGGGAAATGGTCATAAACAACGAAAAATCCTGAATTTTTAAATTTTAACAAAAACTGCCGGTAACTGTTTAAATTGGGAACCAAAAAAATTGATTTTTTTAATTTCGTACTTCAAATTCGTCCGGTAACCGGTCGGGATTTTCCGGTAACCGCGGTAACCGGAAAACCCTACCACCCTCGAAATTGTTTTCTACCGGTCGTTGGTCACAGTATAGCCCGTCACTGTGTCGATCGACCCAGGGCTGTATTCAATTAGTACCGTGGCGACATCTTCCTAGGATCTGCGGCATGAATGGCGGCCACATGATGACGGTGATAGGCTATTCCACCACCTAGTACGGTGAGGACTCTTGGATCCTGATAAATCATAAGGTGAAGGATCTAAAGACCGAACCGGGCTTGCCTATGCCGCAAGCGTGCGACCCGCACGGTGGAAGACATCGAACGGCTGGCCTCCCGCACCCCTCGACTCTGCCTTTTCCTTACAAAAAAAGCATCTAACAATAAGGAATAAGCAGGCGGCGGCTAGCTGAACCACGTGTATTCTGGGCTGCAAAATCATCGTTAATCGGAAGGAGTCAAAACATCTTAAATCGCTTCTCTGCTCGATTCCATGCACCGTATAGAACCGATTAAAAGTTCTAATTAAACCGTTTTTTCACTACACTGTCACTGGTCTATTGTTTACAATTTGTATACAACCTTCTTCATTAGTGACATGCATAAACCCTTTGGGGGCTCATGTAAAAAATGTCTAATTGAGGATGGGTTCCATCTGTAAAAGCCATGAGAGCAAACTAGGTAGAAGAATGGATAAACATGGAGAACTTGTGGAACCAAACATGGACGCAGGAAACACACTAATCACCTCAATGTATACTTGGCTCGGGACTCGCACGGCGCGGCCTAGTGGCGGCGGCGGAGATGGAAGAGGACGAGGGACAGCTGCTATTATTAGACGGCCCGGCGTCCAAATCCGGCTGGTCGTTTGACAGGGTCTCCCTTCTTCCTCAAAACAAACGTCCGCAACCATCAACGTTGAACACACACGCACACGGAGGACGTCCTTGATTTCCGCGAGCTGGCACAAATCCTGCATGCCTAATTATACCTCCTTCCACCTCCTCCACCGTTGGAACGCCTTTGCTTCCCACCATTCCGGCCGAGCTTTGTTGTTGCCTCGACGCTCCAGCGCTAGCTAGCTAGCTCGATCCGGCAATCTTCCGGGTCCTGGCCGGATCGATCGAGCTAATTAAATGGTCAAAGTGGCGCCAATGCTGCTCCGGCGGCGCTGGCGAGTACACTTGTTCGCCGCCGCGGTCGTTCTCGCCTTCGTCGTGACGGCCACGCGGGCGCAGGATTATAATAACGCTGCCGACGACGACGAGAAGGACAAGCCGCAGTTCAAGGCGCAGGAGACGTGCAACGGCGCGTTCCTGTCGTACACGTTCATCGAGCGCACCAAGGAGTACCCGCACCTGAAGAACGCGACGGCGCAGGCGTACGCGTTCAAGGCGCGGGCGACGGTGCTGAACGCCATGACGGAGGACCTCAAGGCGTGGCAGATGTTCGTGGGGTTCCAGCACAGGGAGATCCTCGTGTCCGTTGGCGGCGGAGCAATGCTCCTCGACGGCACCGACTTCCCGGCCAACGTCTCCGGTGGTGTTACGTTTGCGGGCTACCCGATGGCCGACCTATTGAACTCCATCGAGACCGCCGGTGACTTGGCGCAGATCGAGGTCCAGATCGATGTCACCGGCACCCAGTTCGGCGTCAAGCCCCCCGGCAAGCCCATGCCCAAGACCATCAAGCTCGCCAACCCCGGCTTCCGGTGCCCAGCCCCGACCCACAAAGGTACGTAGTTCGGTCGCCCACACAAAACTTAGGGTTTGCATGCATGCTTGATGTCATGATGTGCCAGATAAACTTAATCCAGGCGATGTGTGTAAATTGTGCAGATAGTGTGATGTACGTGTGCTGCGTCAAGGACCCCAAGTTCAAGGCGAAGAAGGCCAACAGCACGCGGTACTTGCCGCGACAGAAGGGCGACCTCACCATCGCCTACGACGTGCTGCAGGCGTTCGGCAACAAGTACATGGCGCAGGTGACCATCGACAACTGGAGCCCCATCAGCCGGCTCGACAACTGGAACCTCACCTGGGAGTGGAAGCGCGGCGAGTTCATCGAGACCATGCGCGGCGCGTACACGCTGCTCAAGGAAGGCGCAGCCTGCATCTACAGCCCGGCGGCGAGCTACTACAAGGACATGGACTTCACGCCCGTGTACAACTGCGAGAAGCGGCCCGTCATCGTCGACCTCCCCCCGGACAGGGAGAAGGACAACGACGTCGGCAACCTGCCCTTCTGCTGCAAGAACGGCACGCTGCTACCACCCACCATGGACGAGTCCAAGTCCCGGGCCGTCTTCCAGCTCACGGTGTTCAAGATGCCGCCGGACCTCAACCGGACGGCGCTGTACCCGCCGCAGAACTGGAAGATCACCGGCAAGCTAAACCCGCACTACGTCTGCGGTCAGCCCATTCGAGTGAGCCCCATGGAGTTCCCGGACCCGTCGGGCTCATGTCGTTGACGCCGGCCGTGGCGTCGTGGCAGGTGGCGTGCAACATCACGCGCCCGAAGAAGCGCGCCTCCAAGTGCTGCGTCTCCTTCTCGGCCTACTACAACGATTCCACGGTACCCTGCAACACATGTGCCTGCGGCTGCGCCGGCAACGACACCGCGACATGCAACCAGGACGCTCACCCCATGCTGCTCCCGGCGGAGGCCATGCTCATCCCGTTCGACAACCGGACGGCCAAGGCGCGGGCATGGGCCAAGATCAAGCACTGGCGCGTCCCCAACCCCATGCCGTGCGGCGACAACTGCGGCCTCAGCATCAACTGGCACGTCATGAACAACTACAAGTCCGGATGGTCGGTGCGCATGACCATCTTCAACTGGCAGGACTACACCTTCAAGGACTGGTTCGCCGCCGTCACCATGGGCGACCACTACAGCGGCTACGAGAACGTCTACTCCTTCAACGGCACGAGAATGGGAGCGCCGTTCAACAACACCGTGTTCATGCAGGGCCTGCCGGGCTCGCCTACCTCGAGCCCATCACCGACGGCAAGACCACGGGGGACCTCAGGGTGCCCGGGAAGCAGCAGTCCGTCATCTCGTTCAAGAAGAAAGACGCGCCCAACATCAACATTCCCAAGGGGAAGGATTTCCCAAGAGGTGTACTTTGACGGCGAGGAGTGCGCGCTTCCTGAGACCATACCAAGGGTGTCCAGTGCGCGCCGACGGGCAGGGCCTGCAAGCCTCTTATATGTTGTCTCCGGGGCAGTGCTTGTGATGATCCTGCACTCCTTGTTGTGCTTATGATGTGTGAAAAATACGGAAGATTGTATAGTGATTTGTCCTAGGGTGCGACATTTACTGAAAAAATTTATTGGGTGGTGATGGGATATATCTTTGATATATAGTGTGCTAAATTAAGCAAGTGAATATCAAGGGGAGGCTGGATATGTGGATATTAGGGCAGTCCCATTGCTCCAAGGTGAGTTAATAGCGTAAAACTACCAACTTACGCACCAAATTTACCGACTGATACCACATTGCTCCCGATTCTCATTTAGGTACCACATTTTGCCCAGGTTTTCTCAGAATGCCCAAATGGCGCGCTGATTCAATATAGACAGCCGTTCTGACATGGCGGCCCCACCTGTAAGGATGACGTGGCAAGTAGTCCCCACGTGATAGTCTAATTAAAAATTAAAAAATCTAATTTGGTGATGTGGAAGGTGGGTCCCACTTGTCAGTCTAATAAATAAATCTAAATATATCTTCAAAAAAAGAAAACCCAACCGCGTGGGACACACGGACAGGAACTGCATGCACGGGCTGGGCTGGGTGCGCCGCCGCCGCTAGGCCGTCGCCCTCCCCCGGTTCGACGTCTGGCCACGGTCCTCGTCGCCCGAGTTCGACCCCCCCCCCCCGCCCCCTGCTCTGCGGTCGTTGCCTGCCGACCCGGCCACCTCGCCGGCGCCGTGCTCGTCCGCGCCGCCGCGCGTCCCGGCCTTGCTCGTCCGCGCGCCCCCTGCTCTCGGGCCGTTGCTTGCTGACCCGGCCGCCTCGCCGGCGCCGTGCTCGTCCCCGCGCCCCCTACTCTCACGCCGTTGCGTGCCGATCCGACCGCCTCGCCGGCGCCGTGCTCGTCCCCGCTGCCGCGCGTCCCGGCCAGGAGCGCGTCGTGGTGCCCGACCTGGCGGCGATGCACACCGCGCGGCTCGTCCGGTTCGCGGAAGACGGGCCAGAGGATGACGTCAGCGTGGGGTGCCTCGGCAGCGGCGGCGGGGCGGCTGAGGACATGTGGGTGAGCGTCGATGGGAAGTGCCGGCGGCCGGGGCGAGGAGCCCGCAGGAAAGCCTGCGCCGCCGGAGACGAGCGACGGCAGAGGAATAATAGGAGGAGGGGATTTTTTATTTTCTTATTTTTTCTTATTTTTTATTTTCTCGGATTTTTCTATTTATTTAATTGGGCTGACATGTGGGGCCAGGTCGATGACTGTCACCGACTTGCCACGTCATCCTACAGGTGGGCCATACCTGTCAGAATGGCTGTCTAAATTGAATCAGCGCGCCATTTGGGCGTTCTGAGAAAACCTAGGCAAAATGTGGTACCTAAATGAGAATCGGGACCAATGTGGTATCAATCAGTAAATTTGGTGCGTAAAGTGGTAGTTTTACGCTATTAACTCCTCCACGGTAGATCTAAGAACTGCCACCTAAGTAGACAACTGATGTGGAGGGGTAACTAAGGAGATGAGAGAGGGGTATTGTACGTAACGTGGAGCAGTGTCATTGCTCCACGCTAGATCTAAGACCTGCCACCTAAGTAGACAACCGATGTAGAGGGGCAACTAAGTAGATGAGAAAAGGGTATTGTACGTAGCGTGGAGCAGTCCCATTGCTCCACGCTAGATCTAAGACCTGCCACCTAAGTAGACAACTGATGTGGAGGGTTAACTAAGGAGATGAAACAGGTGTAAATTAATCCAGTTCGTCCTCTGTGCGACCCCCCCCCCCCCCCCCCCCCCACCACCACCACCACCACCACCACAACAAACACACGCACACACCATATGAAGTTAACAGCGAAGAGTCGCCAACATGTATATCTTCTTGAGTAACTGTATCCATATCTATTTCGAGAACATGTCCAACTGCAGATTCAGTCTCTCACATGCCAAAAAGCCAATGTCTCATCTAATCTCTAACACCTCCAACTCTGACCAAAGCGGTCTGATGTTTCCCTTTAGCCTGGCTTTCAGGAGTTCAATTAGACATTATGATAATAGCATGGACCTTTAAAAATAATACTATTACTTTTATGATATTATCTACACCATTTGTGTATGTCACAAACATGTTTCAAGTTTCTTGCCCAAGGTACATTTGCTCAGGCTGTTATACTTGTGATGTTAGCTCCTCATCGTGTTTCTCTTGTACTATAGTTCCTTCAACTTGGCTTTGTGTTTCATCCGGAACAACCGGTGTTATCTTATTTTCCTTTTCCTTACTTTTGCCCCACAACACGCTGTAGAGGCCACCAACTAGTAGAATCCCACCCAATATGCTGCAAAAACAAGGGACAACAAATTAAAAACAATCTATCATAACGGCTAACATGTAAGACAATTAATTTAAATAACGATAATATTGCAAGTTATAATCGAGGAATCTTTAGTAAGAGAGTAGTCTTGTCTATGATATTTAGAGGTTCGGATATTCTCCCTAAAAGTGTCCAACTCTCAGTGTATTGTTGATTATTTTTCGTTTTGATAAATAGAAAACCCTTTGATTGCTGCAATAGTACTTTATTTTCCATTATATAATATCATATTACAAACTTTTATGTTAATATTACGTGTGTTCAAGAGATTACCTTCCAAGGTGCACAGCTTCGCCAAGGAAGAAGTACGAACAAATGATAGTGAAAACCAGAGCCAATGGGCTCCACATCGCGACAAACACGGGCCCTTTCATTTCAGCGCACCATGCTTGTAGGTACATTAACGCACCCGTCCCCAAGAAAGCCTGCAACGTTTGAGTATGGGCTGAGTGGATCGTGTGCAACAACTTAATTTTACTATTTGTCACCTCGAATTACGATTACAAAACTACTCATGCATGCACCAAGAGAAAAAGATACCAAAGATAACAAACTAACCGAGTAGAGGACGGCAAGGAGGCCAATATCCAACCCAAGTTTCCATTTGGTAAAGTCCCTCTCAACCACCACCGCCACGACAAAGGACTGAAGTGCACCAAACAGGCACTGCATTGCCGTAGCCATCAGCTTGTTCGGGTATTCTTTAAGCAACGGGACCTACATGGATTAAGATATGCAAATAAATATATAAACAAACCCCAATTATCATAGGGATTCATGTGCACGTAAATAAGTGAACCCCCATCAATATACAAGCATGCATGAAGATGCATTACATACATGAGCATGTACAAGTAAACTAACCCCAAACAAGTAATATATGCATATTACATTAACTAACCTGCAAGACGATCCAGAGAGACCATGTTGCACAAGCGAGGAGAAGAAGAAATGTCCCTCTGATCCAGACGCCATTGCTGACAGTGTGTGGCTTGCGAGCGAAGACGGGATTGTCGGCGAGGGGGCGTACGGAAGGGCCGGTGTAGAAGGCGATGACCAGCACTCCGGCGAGACAGAGCATGACGCCAGCGAGCTTGCCTAGCCCAGAGCGGCTCCGGATCTTGACCGCCTCCATCCGCAGAAGCAGCGCCAGGAGGAAGGTGACAACGGGCATGGAGTTGGTGGCAGCCGACCCTACCGTTGCTGACGTTTGCTTCAGGCTCACGTTGTACACATTCAGTGTGAACGTGTTCCTACATACATATACATTGTGAGCATAACGTTATCACTCAAGTTACTAGAAGTTTCACAGATCTCAAACCAACAATGTTTAATTATGTTAAATACATGGTACGGATCATAAAGCATGAATAGATGGTGAACAAATATGTGTCATTTTATCAAATTCACCGGATAGCAAATAATTTGAACATACTTTTTTTTGCAAAAAATTGGAATATTTACCCGAGCAAGGCATATAAGAAGAGCTTGAAGAGCAACCGGCACGACATCGTCGGTGCTGGTGTCATCGTGTTCGTGTTGGTTGACCAGCTCCGGCGGATTGAGTTGATGAGGGCGAGCGGAAGGAGGACAGCCGTGGCAGCGGCGAGGCGGTAGAAGATGAAGACATAGGTGTTGATGCCGCTGTCGAATGCGGCCTTGGAGACGACGAAGAGGCCCGTGTAGATGGCCTGGATCGCCACAGCGATCACGTACGGCTTCTTGCCCCCATCGACCATGGCGACTGTGGCGTCGGTCGAAGGCAGTCGATCTGCTGGTGCAGTCGATGTGTATGTGTTTGTGGAGACTGGAAAAAAGGAGTAGGCAGGAAGTACACTGGTTCTAGTGTACGAAGAGCTATCTGCAGCCTACTTATATGGAGCTAGCAAGCTTGTATGCATCATGCATAGTGTCCGGGGTTAGTGGAGACTGACCTCAGAGTAAACGCGTAGATGTTCAGTCCAATATGCATTTGACTCTAGTTTAACATGACGAGTCTATAGTTGAGCAGAAGTTTCACACCTTTCTTGCTCAGGCATATGATTGATTAGTTGGTCATAAAGTACTAATATTGTTGTCTAAAGGAGGACTGACCAGATAAGCGTGTTCACACTCCCGTACATACTGCCAATCCCTTGGGCCATCCCGAAAAGGCTTTTCATTTTTCAAACACCAGCATGCCCGGTAGTGCACGGTTCACTAGTAGAAAAAGGGACAACAATACCGGTTGTAAAGGGCCTTTAGCACCGGTTGTGCAACCGGTACTAATAAAGCGGGACTAAAGGGGTACCCCTTTAGTACCGGTTGCACCAGAACCGGTGTTAAAGGGCTCCACGTGGGCGTAGCTGCTGCGCGCGCGGCGGAGGACCTTTAGTACCGGTTTGGTGTAACCAACCGGTATTAATAGTTCCTGCTTCCCCCCCCCCCCCCCCCCTTATTTTTCATGTTTTAGGGTTTTTGTTTTTTTTCTTCTCGCTTATTTTTCGGGGTTTAGGGTTTCTGTTTTTTTCCTTTTCGCTCATTTTTTAGGATTTCGGAGGAGATCACGTATAAAGTACTCATTACACATATAAAATACTCATTACATGGATATCACTGCTAGTACATAGAGGGAGTCTATTTTTCGATATAGTGGAATTCACCGGATTCAGGTATGACATGCGTAAGGAAAAATCCCGCCAATTCTTCCGCAATTGCTTTTACGCAGTTTATTGGCAGGAGCTGGTTCCGCTTCCTTGCCATCTTTAAAAGAAGGAGATCAAATCAGTTATGATCGAAACTAAACACAATTGATGGTAGCAAAAATAAATTTGTGAATGATGTTTACGTACCTCTTGATTTCTTCGACTATTGACTCTCTCATTGACATTTATGTGGATGTACTCGCAAACGTAGTATCCACATAAATTCGTCCCCTGTGGTTGTAGCAGGCACCACTATACGAGAATAGAATTCAATCAAATAATAATCAAGAGAATGATAATGGTATTGAAACTAAAATTAGAGAGATACGCGGACCTAGGTACGTAGTACTACTTACTTTGTTAGCCTTAAACTACAGCTTATCTTTCCACTCACCGGGTTCTTCCTCTCTGAACCTTTTCCAAACCCTGGCCGGCAAAGAAAATGAATTGAGGAGTTATTACTTACTTTGATATCAGGAAATGAACGAATTAAAGAGGCCGATATAGTGCGATTGAAATTACCTCTGGAGCAATACACGCACGCTTTTGTATTCATCTTGATGTTTCCTTAATGAGTCCCAGATTTCAACTTATCTAAGATCGATTCTAATGATTAGCAGAATGAAGTGGAACCTGTGCGCACGTTTATATACGCAGTTATTCAGAGCTCATCAATTACACTTAATATCGGGAAAGCAAAATAAAATGTGTACAAGACAGTAACACTCACTTGAAGTTGTAAGGAAAAAGTATTTCTTTTTTGGCACTTTGTCGCTTTAAAAACGTTAGCAAAACGTTCTCTGTGTCCTGGGCATGCTGTTCTACGGTGACTTGATGAACTTTATCCGGGTCAATGAACCCAATGTCCCAGATTCCATCCACTCTGCATTCACGAATCTTCATTCTGCATAATAGCGTAAAAAAGAATATCGTGAGGATAATTACAGGCAATGAACGAGCTTAACTCAAGAATTAAATTACACAAATAAATCACTTACAGACAATAGCAGCTGATGATAGATTTGTCGAGGTCACGTTGATTGTACATCTGAAAAAGTTCGGAGAACTCAACCTGCACATCATATTCTCGGAAGTAGTGCTGTTCCTTAACTCCCGCCATGAAATAGAATCTCTCTTCTTTTGCGGCGGTCATGTACCAGTTATGCAATTTCCATAACTGTGTTGTTAGAGCACTCAGATTTTCGACCAGAGGCAGCCCTAGAACATATTGATATGCTAACTCCATGATGGGGTAATCTGTCTCGCCATGGAATACAACTTCTCCAGGCTCGATTTCCCGAGCAGCAATATTATCAGAAGGCACAATGAGCGGGGCGATCGATTGTACTTCTTGTTCTCCGAGTTGGGAAACTTTCTTCTCGCACATTTTATCTTCCTCCATCTGTGAGCTATGTACCTTTATAATACCTCGCTCATAGTCTGAAAGGGCCCGCGGTGGAGGGTTATATATGTTGTCAACGGTGCGATCTTTAATCTCCGTTGGTATAGTCTTCAGAAGTTCCTTTATGGGGTCCAGTCTTGCCTCCAGTCTTTCCTTTTTTTTCTGTTTGAAAAAGGCTGTCACCTCGGCACGTGTGCTCACTTCTAATTCCTCCACAGTCTTCTCGCCAGCTAACTTCTCAGGAGTCTTGACTTTCTTGGGTATGTTTGCACGTTTCTTGATAGGGGAC
The DNA here is from genome assembly GCA_947311845.1 of Poa pratensis. Lineage (NCBI taxonomy): Eukaryota > Viridiplantae > Streptophyta > Magnoliopsida > Poales > Poaceae > Poa > Poa pratensis. The sequence continues at coordinate 85,999,216 of CAMZMU010000037.1, read as the reverse complement.
GTACGGCCAGTACCAGTCGACGTGAACAGTTTCTGCTTTGGCAAATTACTAGTGGGCGCATCAGTCGGCTGACGGGACAGCGCGGGCGATCTTCTTTAGAGTCCACTCCTTGACTTTATCCTTTTTCTTCTCTGGGAGATCTGCCGGTAGGCTGAAAGATGTCAAGATCGAGTCCCAAACGAGGTCTTTAATTCTTTTATCGACATAACTTGCGCCAATGTTGGCTTTCTTCGGCTCATTTCATTCTGCAATGGTGATCGGGACCATGTCCCTAACAAGAACTCCGCATTGACCTGCATATTTAGTGTAGATTTCTTCGGGTTTCACCGGTTTGCCATCATTAGCAACTTCGGCGATCGACAACTTTGCACCTTCTGGCAGCTTTACCCCTTTGTTCGGGCCTCGTTTAGAGACGCTTGGCTTAGATCCAGAGGGCTACAAGAAAAATGTTTCGTTAATAAGTGCAAATCAATTAATGCATCTAGTGATCAACAAGACTTAATATATATATATACCTCGCCGGAGTTTTCTAAGGGCACTTCGTCGTCGTCTCTTAAATTTTCTAGCTCAAGTCCCTCACCGGAGTCGTTCAAACATTTTGCGCTGAAATCATCGTCGTCTTCTTCACCGGAATCTTCTCCATCGGAATTTAATCCAAGGGTCCTCTCACATATAATTGCTAGCATCTGCTCTTCATTCTCCTCGTCCCGGATGAAGGGGGCGTCGTCCTCCATAGCTCAATGTCACTGCAAAATTTTAATTCATAGCATCAAGGTTACAATGATTGCTTTGCTAAATTTGTTTCTAACTTTGCTAACACAATTGGACTTTGTTAAAATTCATAGCATCAAGCTTTTTAACTTTGATTTCTAACTTTGCTAACACAATCATCAAATAACTTAGCTAAATTTGCTACATTTTAAAATGTTCTAAAATAACAACCTAAATTTTCTAAATTTGCAAGATAACCTAAATTTGTAAGACCTAACATAACAACCTAAATTTTGAATAAACACTAATAAAATAACTTTGCTAAATTTTCTAACTCTTCTAAATTTGCTACATTTTCAAATTTGCTAAAATTTCTAAATTTGCTACACTAATTAATAATTTGCTACACAAATTTGCTAACACAATTGGACTTTGTTAAAATTCATAGCATCAAGCTTTTTAACTTTGATTTCTAACTTTGCTAACACAATCATCAAACATTGCTTTGCTAAATTTTCTAACTTTGCTAAATTTGCTACATTTTCAAATGTTCTAAAATAACAACCTAACTTTGCTAAATTTGCTACATTTTCTAAATTTGCGGTGGTGGAGGCCGAGGCGGTGGTGGTGGAGGCCGGCGATGCGGGATCGAGGCGACGGCGCGCGGGAGGCCGGTGATGCGGGAGGCGGTGGAGGCGGCCGGAGCAGGGGCGCGCGCTGGGCGGGGCGATGGCGCGCGCGGGCGGCCGGCGCAATGCGCGCGCGGTGGAGGTGGCCGGAGCAGGGGCGCGCGATGTAGGCGGCCGGAGCAGGGGCGCGCGATGGAGGGCGGCCGGAGCAGGGCTCGCCGGAGGAGGAGGCGTGCGGCGTCGCTGTTTTGGGACTTGATGAATTTGGGGACGATCCCCTGTTTAAACCGCTCGAAATGGACCTTTAGCACCGGTTGATACGACCAACCGGTACTAAAGACCCTTTAGTACCGGTTGGTATTATCAACCGGTGCTAAAGGTCCATTTTGGGCCGCGGCGAAATTTCGCGCGCGAAGCCCACCCCTTTAGTACCGGTTGGTTATACCAACCGGTACTAATGGGCTTTTGATTTTTTTTATTTTCTGTTATATGTATACGTGTTTTATTTCTTATGTTTTCTGTTTTGATTTATATCTATTTGGTTTCTGTTTTGTGTTTTTCTCTAGTTTCTTTTATTTTATATCTATGTAACTTAATTGTCTAAAAATTTGTAATAATTATATATTTATTTTAGAAACATCGTTAACAACATCCCCGTGGATTAGAGTTTACCCGTCGACGACAATACATATAGACCCATGGCAGCGCGTGGCCAGGACATCGATAGCTAGGGAGGACACGTGACTGACACCGATAGCTAGGGGTTCGTTGCTAGGAATGGTGGATTAGGGTTTACCCCGTCAACGACAATACATACAGACCTCCCTGCATACGTCCAACGGTGCATTTGATATGCTAGGGGAGGACACGTGCCTAGGGCAGCGCTGGGGGAGGACACGTGCCTAGGGCACACGGATCGTGTGTTTCTTTCAAGCGCTTGTGAGACGTTGGATCAGGGGTGTGTTTCTTTTGAGGGATTGTGAGCTGTTGGATCAGCAGTATCAACCGGGACTAAAGAAGCACACGTACCCTATATATAGCCCCCTCCCGGACATGTTCATCACTCAGTGTCTACTCATTGTAGTTCAGTTTGGCAGTACACGGGTAGCAGAGAGCATGATTTCTGAGAGGCAGGAGTTCCTAGAGCGGAGGCTGAAGGTGAACCCTCCCCTCGGTCGGATCCAAGCCGCGGCAAGGATCTCTGATGATTAGCAACATCCCCAACACTTGTTCGGACGGTTGTAAATCATCAGAGACGTCTTGCCGCTGTTTGGATCGAAGGCCGATTTGCCGTCTCACGACCACGCAATGATTTGCCGATTTGCCGGTCAGAGTGGTTCTGAAAGGGGCATGGTTAATTTAGGTTGGGCTGTATGACGGGGAAACCGTGTGTTTAGTTCCAATTTTTTCGAGCGCTTGTGAGCCGTTGGAGTTTTTACAGCCAAAAATCAGTGTTTAGAGTTTTCTTCTGAGTTTTCATAACACAGTTGCATAAAAGGTTTAATACATTATTACACATCACCAACAACACCCCCCTATCTATTGTTGGGGTATAATTTTTTTTTTCGCGTATGTCGACCCTTTCTTCTGATTGCGCCGTAACCATGGAGAATCTTCATCATTTAACGGGATGCTTGGGTCAGCTTTCACTTTGAAGGGCGGAATTTCATGAAACTTATTGTAATCTTCTGACATGTCTGTCTTCTCCTCCACTCTCACGATGTTTCTTTTCTCTGAAAGAACTATGTGGCGCTTCGGCTCATCGTATGATGTATCAGCTTGCCTATCTTTTCTTTTTTTCGGTCTGGAAGACATGTCCTTCACATAGAAAACCTGAGCCACATCATTGGCTAGGACGAATGGCTCGGTGTGGTACCCATGATTTTTGAGATCCACTGTAGTCATTCCGTACTGCGGGTCTATCTCTACCCCGCCTGACAGGTTGACCCATTTGCACTGAAACAAAGGGATCTTAAAATAAGGTCCATAGTCAAGTTCTCATATCTGCTGTATGCAACCATAATATGTGTCCTTTGTCCCATTGTCGTTTGTTGCATCAAAGCGGGCACCACTGTTTTGGTTAGTGCTCTTTTTGTCTTGGGTGTCCGTGTAAAATGTATTCTCATTTATCTCATACCCTTGGAAAGTCAATATTGTCGAAGATGGTGACTTGGCCAACAAGTATAGCTCTTCTCCAACAGTGGTGCTATTAATGAGATGTGTACGCAACCAACTGCCGAAAGTGTCTTCGTGTTTTCCTTTAATCCAGAAGTCGGTCTGCTCCGGGTATTTGGAGCGTAAAATATCCATGTGTTCCACGATATACGGAGCCACCAATCTGGAATTTTGTAGAACTGTGTAGTGTGCTCGAGTGAAAGAATGCCCGTCCATACTTGTTGTTGCTTTCTTTCCTAGCGTGCCTTTTCCACGCAGTCTCCCCTCATGGCGCGATTGAGGAACACCGATCGGCTTAAGATCAGGAATAAAGTCAACACAAAACTCAATGACCTCCTCTGTTCCATAGCCCTTGGACATGCTTCCTTCTGGCCTAGCACGGTTACGGACGTATTTCTTTAAGACTCCCATGAACCTCTCAAAGGGGAACATGTTGTGTAGAAATACAGGACCGAGAATGGAAATCTCTTGGACTAGGTGAACTATGAGGTGCGTCATAATATTGAAGAAGGATGGTGGAAACACCAACTCGAAGCTGACAAGACATTGGACCACATCCTTTGTAAACTTGGTAGAGTTGCTGGATCGATTACCTTCTGAGAAATTGCATTGAGGAATGCACATAGCTTCACAATGGGTACTCGAACGTTTTCCGGTAGAAGCCCCCTCAATGCAACCGGAAGTAATTGTGTCATAATCACGTGGCAGTCATGAGACTTTAGGTTTTGGAACTTTTTCTCTGCCATGTTTATTATTCCCTTTATATTCGACGAGTAGCCAGACGGGACCTTGATACTGCTCAGGACTTGAAAAAAGATCTCCTTCTCTTCTTTGGTAAGAGCGTAGCTGGCAGTACCTTGATACTTCTCTGGATTCACGTTGTCTCCTTCGTGTATACGTTGCTGGTCCTGCCGTGCATCCGCTGTATCTTTCGTCTTCCCATACACGCCTAAGAAGTTTAGCAGGTTCACGCAAAGATTTTTCGTCACGTGCATCACGTCGATTGCAGAGCGAACCTCTAGCAATTTCCAATAGGGTAGGTCCCAAAATATAGATTTCTTCTTCCACATGGGTACGCGTTTGTCAGCGTCATTCGGAACAGATTGTCCGCCAGGACCCTTTCCAAAGATTACTTTTAAATCCTTGACCATGTCATATATAACATCACCAGTAGGGAGGGTAGGCTTCGTCCGGTGATCTGCTCACCTTTGAAATGCTTGCCTTTCTTTCTTACGGGATGCTGTCTTGTAAGAAATCGACGATGCCCCAGGTACACATTCTTGTTACCTAAATATATACTGTCAGTCTGACCTAAACAGTGCGTGCATGCATTGTATCCCTTGTTTGACTGTCCTGAAATGTTACTAAGAGCAGGCCAATCATTGATGGTTACAAACAGCAACGCTCGTAGGTCAAATTCCTCCTGTTTGTACTCATCCCACACACGTACACCTTCTTCACGCCACAACTGTAAAAGTTCGTCAACTAATGGCCTCAGATACACATCAATGTCGTTGCCAGGTTGCTTCGGGCCTTGGATAAGCACTGGCATCATAATAAACTTTTGCTTCATGCACAACCAAGGAGGAAGGTTATAGATACATAGAGTCACGGGCCAGGTGCTATGACTGCTGCTCTGCTCACCAAACGGATTCAAGCCATCTGTACTTAGACCAAACCTTAAGTTCCTTGCGTCAGCTGCAAAATCTTTGAACTCACTGTCGATGTTTCTCCACTGCGACCCATCAGCGGGGTGTCTCAGCATCTCGTCTTCCTTACGGTCTTCTTTGTGCCATCGCAACAACTTGGCATGCTCTTTGTTTCGGAACAAACGTTTCAACCGTGGTATTATAGGAGCATACCACATCACCTTGGCAGGAACCCTCTTCCTGGGGCTCGGCTCGCCCTCAACATCACCTGGGTCATCTCGCCTGATCTTATACCGCAATGCACCGCATATCGGGCATGCATTCAAATTCTCGTGCTCACCGCGGTAGAGGATGCAGTCATTGATGCATGCATGTATCTTCTGCACCTCTAATCCTAGAGGGCAGACAATCTTCTTTGCTTCGTACGTACTATGGGGCAATACGTTATCTCTTGGAAGCATCCTCTTTAATATTTTCAGCAAGTTTTCAAATCCCTTGTCAGATAGTCCATTCTGTGCCTTCCATTGCAGCAATTCCAGGGTGGTACCCAGCTTTTTCTGGCCATCTTCACAATTTGGGTACAACAATTTTTTGTGATCCTCTAACATGCGCTCCAACTTCGACCACTCGTTCTCACTTCCGCAGTTTATCTGTTCATCAATAATGACCCGACGAAGATCATCATCGGACTGATCATCAACAATGATCTCATGTTCAGCTTCGTCTTCCTCCATTGTAGTACCACCGTGTTCAGAGAACACAGGATAGTTGTCATCATCCTCTTCTTCATTGTCTTCCATTATAACCCTCTTTCTCCGTGCTTGGTCCAACAAAAATAATTGGGCATGAAGCCTGCTCGCAACAGGTGGGAGTGGAGGGTTCTTGAGGAAGGGTAATTCCTCTTATTCTTACAGTCATCGCATGGACAAAATATAAAACCATTCTGCTTGTTTAACTCAGCCACACGGAGAAAATTATGCATGCCATCAATGAACTCGGGACAGCGTCGGTCACCGTACATCCATTCTCGGCTCATCTGCATTATACAAATATATCAAATAGAGATATGTGACAAAATTCATTAATACAACAGTTCACCACATTTAAACAAAAGTAGAGTAGCGACCAAATCTAATACATAGTTCTCATAAACATTCATTAATTGAAACTAACATACAACTAGCTAAACAATTTAAATCCAACGACAAATGCGATCAAAATCGCAACTAAGGTAATTATTGAACCAACATCATAATGATACCAAGCCTCTTGACTAATGACATATTTTCTAATCTTTTTAAGCTTCAAGCGCATTGCATTCATCTTGATCTCGTGATCCAAGCGCATTGCCTCCATCTTGACCTCGTTATCATCGACGACGTCGGCAATCTTGAACTCCCATTTCATCTTCTCTTCGAGATGAAGATCTTCACTTCTTTTCAATTTTGCTTTCAAATCATTGTTTTCTTTTACAAAAAACTCGACAATAGGGTCGGTTGGAATTTCCGGTTCAACTACCTCCTAGATAAAAATATATGTACGTCAAGTTGGTCGGCATAATTGTTATAAATTTTTGACAAATGTTGGAGAAAAATGGGGTGAACTAGAGCTTGAGAGAGCAAAGAGAGAGAAAAAATGGAGTTGTGTTCGAGCTGAAAAATGGAGCTGTGGCTCGGGGTGGAAGAAGGTAATATAGGGAAACCTTTAGTACTGGTTTGTATTACCAACCGGTACTAAAGATGAGCCTTTAGTACCGGTTGGTAAGACAAACCGGTACTAAAGGTCCCTTTAGTACCGGTTTGTCTTACCAACCGGTACTAAAGGCTACTAAAGGCTCATCTTTAGTACCGGTTGGTTATACAAACCGGTACTAAAGTGTCTCGCCGTGGGGCCCCGGCCGCCTCGCATCTGGAACCGGTACTAATGCCCCCTTTAGTACCGGTTCGTGCCCAACCGGTACAAAAGAGGGCGCACCGATGGCTTGTTTTCTACTAGTGGTTCCGTCAGAAAATCCGTGTTGTAGGCCCTTCACAACGCTGAATCGGTTCAATAGAAACAATGGTAGGCATTTAAGTTGGCTCCCGCGACCTAGCTAGGGTTCCAGCCGCCGCCGCCGCCTCCGCTGAGTCCGGCCCCTCCCTCCCCTCTCTCCCCGTCGCGTGCGTCCGCCGTCCGCCGTGGCGGCGGCGCGCGTCCTCTCGCGCCCCTTTCCTCGAGCCCCCTCTCATCTCTCTTCCTCGTCGCCGCCGCCGGCAGGGGCCGCCAGGCGCGGCCCGGGAGACGCCGGCGGCGGCGGTGTGTCCTTTCCCGCGCCGTGGGATTTGGAGGCGGGGCTCCCCTTCACGGCGACGGAGCGCTTCGAGCGGCGGCGGTCCGGCTACGGCCGGGAAGCGGCGTGGCGGCGGCGGCGCTCGCGGAGCTGCGGGGCGGCGCAGTAAGGCGGGCGGCGGCGCGCAGTAGGTGACAGCGGCCTCCGGCCGCCCAGATCGGGGCCCTCTGTCCCTAGCTGGGTCAGGCCCGCCAGGCCCATCTGGGTTTGGACGGGCCGGCTGAACCTACCGTGCGTTCTGTGGTTCGAAGCGAGGAGCAGAGGGCAGGGGCAGCGGTGACGGCGACCGACCTTGTTGCAACGTGGCGGTGAGCTTCACGGGCCCGTTTTGGACCCAGCCGGACCCTATTAGGACTGGTATGCCCTGGTGGGGCTTTACGGGCCCGCTGGGCCCGGCCGGACCTGACGGGGACTGGTGTGTTCTGCTGCTATGTCCGGTCGACTACCGTCCTCGACGGTGGAGGTTGTTCCCTCCCGCTCGGCCGCGGCACTGCGGTCCCGGTTCATCCTCTCCTCACCTTGTCTTGCAGACCTTGTGCCGGCTTCTTCGTGAGACGACGATGGTGGCTTCGCGATTGTTTGTCCGCATGTTGGTGTGCGGCTAGTATGGTGGTGTCGAGGCTCGTCCTCGAGGGCTCATGTGCTATGGATCGTCAGGGGTGTGGATAGGGTCTTCGGGAGAAATCCTTGTCGGTTCGTCTGACACACCGACGCGGTGCCGCCTTCGGGTGGCATCTTTCCTTCCTGAAGGGTGTCGTGGCTACCCTGTATCCACTTCCCTCCGTGCCGGGGGAAACCCTTGGACCAGTGCGCTGGTCCGGCAGCAGCGTGACTTTCCTTCTTGAAGGTGCTGCTTGGTACTTGTCGATTCGGTGTTACGAGCGTGGTGGTACTTTTTCAGAGACTGCGCAGCGACTTCGGGTCTTCGTCGTTTAGTCAATCCGCTTATGTCGTCTTTTCTTTCTTTCTTTTCCTTTCGTTGGGTGCTTGTTGGCTGTCGCCCCAGCCATGTCTCTCGTTGGTTGTATCGGGTGGTTGCTATATTAATATAGCGGGGCTACGGCCTATTTCGTCATTTAAGTTGACTCTATTTCGCTGTAATGTGGATTCGCTTTTACTTGGACCCACCCTGATAATATGCATGCTTTTTTTATCTCCACTAATCTAGACTAATATAAAAAGATCCAGAGGTGGCTGATCCAAATAACATGAGCCGCACGATTGTCATCAGCCAATGCTCCAGATTTGTCCAATGATATATCAATTATAAGTCGTACCCCCTAATCAAAACCATTCATCTGCTTAATCTAACGACCCAGATTTGCCCAATGATGAGCAAAATCTCCCACGCCACCGCCCAAAGAAACGAATCTGCTTACGAGCCGTGACTTTCTCCCCGATTAGTCTCCCAGGCCCGCTCCCACGACCCCAGTATCCCCAAATCACGGAACAGTATCAAAACCGTCCCGTTAAATCGATCTCCTCGCATCCATCAACCCGCCGTCGCGCGATGCCTCGATCGGGCGAGGACGAACTCGACCAGCACGGCCGCTGCGGACGCGCCCGTAGCCGACGTTGTTCCACTGCGAGGCGCCGGGAGAGAGGGGCGCAGCACACCTGCGCATCGCGGAGCCCGGCGAGGTGGCCGCCCGCCGGCGAGAGAGGGTTGTCAAGCAACTCGCCGCACGAGTGCATCCCTCACGGCTGCGCCTCTCGATCCCCCGCGCCGCCTCCTCTGCTCCTCTCCCCGAAATCGCCTCGGCCAGGTGCAGAAACCTATCACCGCCGCCGATTCGCTTTTTGTCATAGATTCTGTGATGACAGTGACACATCTTGATGGCGAGGGGTGATTGTCCTGGCCGCACCAAAGCATGATTGAATCAGACTATTGATGAGCTCCCTCGCCGCCGCTGGCAAGGATGACTGTCCTGGCCGCACCGAAGCAGGAACCGACACGGTGAGGACGAGGCGGACGCCCAGAAGACTTTTTCTAGGTGCTGGGCTGACGACCTTGGCGTTAATGGTCAGTCTGCACCCGCCGCTTCTCTTCCTCAGGCTGCAGGTGTGGTTCTGATTCTTCGTCGAAGGAGCGAAACACAAGTAGGTCGAGTAACAGCTGACATTGTTTTGTTGTGTTGCAACAGATCCTCAACATGCACGACCAATGGAGCTGCTTCAAAATGCTCAGTCCAGCAGAGAAACCATGAAGCAGAAGTGTACACGTCTTCACCTGGTGCCACCACCAATAACTCATTAGCATCAGCTATGACCCCAGTGAAGACAAACTATATTTCACATATGAATTATTAGAACTAGTCGTTAACCCGTGCGTCCGCACGGGCTAGTTTATTTTGGTCTGAGACATAAATAGTGATGCTTTTAGAACTGTACCACCATTTTGGATCTATTATTTCAAACTTATTATTTAAACAATGTAATATTTTTTCAAGGTTATTTTATGACAACAAATATAAGTTCCTTAAATTAGTTGTTCTCAAATTGAAGCATGCTTGTGAACTATGGTACAACTTACATATTTGTAAGCATTAATATGTATGAGTATTCATATTTGGAATTGGATTGTAGAACATAGTCTCGTCTTAAGGGCTCGAATTATTATTGCATGATGGAGAATAGTTTCTATAGATACGTGGACAATTGTTGTCCGTGAATGATCCAACTGGATCTCCTCGTCTTGTGAAAATCATGCATCTCCCCGTTCTTAAATATAAATTAAGTATAATGAATTAATGAGGACATACCTGACAAACAGAAGGCGTGCACCATATATTAGCTTAACTATTCTGGGTGTTCTGGGAAGCAGGCACCTCTCTAGCTCAGAGATGAGATCGCCTCACAAACTCATAAGAACAGTCACACGGAAAGTATGAAGCACAAACTAAACTTTTTCGGCTCCAAGTCTCCAGGTAGGCTCAGTCCATATAGCTCTTTAACCTGTGTATACCGTACCGGCTTGAAGTTTAAGAAATCAAACATTAGTTTTTCCATAAAATGTATTCCATATTAAGTTTCACCATAGGAAGAGCAACAAATTATCCACAGGCACATGGTCGAGGTAAATGAACACAATATCATCACTGCCGAATGCTCGTCATGAAATTGTCACACCAATCATCTGCAACCAACTCAGAGATGCTTCTGCTATAAAATATGATGCCTTCAACATTCATGGAAATGGCATCAGAGACTGTTATGTACTAATGACAAAGGGATTTAGAAATTCTTTAGTTTTTGTGACACAAAAGTATTTACATAAGAAGGGGGTGTGAAGGTGGGTGGAATTACAGGGAATTAGCGATTCCAATGTGAACTAAAGTATCTATGTTGTTCATAATTTCACCATCGGCACGATAATTACAAATTTAATTTCACTTCTGCACATTTATAATATCCATGTTTTCTTTAGAGTTTTTTTTTTTGTACAGAGGCTTGATCATTCCTTGCCAAGAACAAAGCAAAAAAATTATAAATATCTTGCAAGGTTAGACACTTACAGTAATTGTAGCAATACACACTTTGATGGGATATCATGCATAAATACAATATCCAATACACTTTGATGCGAAGAAGAACAATTAATATCTAAGTGATCACAGGGAAGATTATTTGTAGGTAATAGGTGGAAAGAAGTGTATTTTTATATTGTGGAAGTTCAGCTAATAATGATACCCAACTGTAACAGGAAAGCTTTGAGATACTTCTGTTCAGAATAAATAATGATATTTACCGGCAGATTTGTGAGTATAGTGTAAAATATATTTCCATGTACCAAATATAGGAAGACACTGTATTTCAGACTGAGAGATGTGTAGTACGAACCACTTACAGAAAATCATGGCGCCAAAGCTATTTGTTTGGTTTTGCTGCAACAGGTTCACCATTTCTCTTTTGTTACATACAAATTGGATTACTATTACCTATTTCAGAAAAAAAGAATGAGAGAGATATATAAGAAAAGTAACAAACCTAATTCTATTATAGAATCCAACCATATTAAAGAAATAACTTGACTACAGAGATAACATTAAAAAAATAACAGCGTTAGTTACTTATGTCGTTAAATCAGTTGTAGACGTGTTCTAGCTAACTGGATTATAGAAATCACAGAAAAAGAGATGCTATAATGCAACGTTGCTGAAACTTTAAGTCCAGAGACATGAAAAGTTAAGAGAAGAAAGCGATTGGTGACAGGCAAGTTTGAACGTGGTCGTTTTCAGATAGATTACAGCCTCAAGGGAATTCCAAAGTACAGGACGCCATGGCAGAGAGCACGGGTGAGGCGGACAACGAAGAGGAGCGTAGCCATGCATCGCTCCATGGATGGGGGCGGGAGCGCTAGATAGATTTGGTGATGGTTTGATCTATGGAGCGTGACAGCCGTCGGAACCCTTAAGCTCGCTGCTGCCGCCACGGCTGCCGGCTACTCAGCCCGCCGCTAGCGTGGTGAAACTACTGCCGCGTCGTCCTGCCGGCGAGACTGCAACGCCATGCTCCATCCATGGTCTGTCTTACTCGCATGTGCATACAAATGCTAGGGTTAGCTTCCGATGCATCAGATGTAGTTTGACCCGGAAAGTATGTCGCCGATGATCAGTTGGAGCCTCGACGGGTTGCCATCATGCCTCCTATGCAGGTTGCCGAAGGCCAGTCAGGCGGCCAGATGAGTAGGTCTCAGAGGCAGAACGTCATTGGCGATAGTCAGCAGCTCACAGATGAATCAATTGGAAACAGCTCAGTACGTGCATACCTCTGCATGGCTGCAAGATTAAAATTGGCCATACTCGCTAGATTGAGGAGAACGCGATAATTTCTTGAGAGGAGATGAGAATTAGGGATACCTAGAACTCACGTGGCGGGACGTGGGATCAAACCTCTTTAGGACAATGATGGTATTAGCTGCTGCAAGAGATCAAGGCGGCATAGCTGGAGCCGATTTAACATTCTCCATGGTTGGAGACGTGATGAAATTGTGGAGGTTCCCGGCGCGCCGGCGGCCAGCCGTAATGCGGAAGCATCGAGTATTTTTTTATTAGAATAAGAAGATGATCAGGCTACCGATGTGTACGCTTCTTGGACTCTTACCGCCCATAATAGTTACGAACTTTCGATCCTATCCGTAGAATTTAGATCGTAGGGTTATTTTTATGTTTTCTCCAGGATAACGTGGTGTCTCGTATGGTGCCTCCAATTAGTAAATATAAGATGGCATCTTCACTCAAATTTGCCTGATGGGATTTCATTGCGAGACATGTATATATATTCAACTTCAAGATCATCATATATGCTTTCTATGGGTTTGGTTGTGCATTCAAAAGGAACTAATTACTACAATTGCCTTGACAAGAAGGTGATTACACCAATGACCAATCTATGTTAATAATTGAAATGTTTGCTTATATTGCAGTCAGTCCTCATTCTGTAGGCTCTTCCTTAATATTGGGTTGTTTTGTTCTTTTGCGAGGAGATGATAAGGAGCAACTAGAAGTAACACTGTTGTTGTGCAAACATTCTCTACCGCTGGTGTTATTTAGTGCGCACCTAAATGTGTTTATCTATACCTAATAATAAAAGCATTAAGGCTTCTTGTCGTATGTCGTTAGAACTATCCCTAAAGTTGGTGAAAATTACCCACCACTGCCACCCATAAGTCATACCGTTTCGAATTTGTTTTTTCTCCATCCACTCCTACCTCGCTACCACGACATAGGCGAGGTCATCTTCTCGCTCGCTACCCCCGAAAATTCCCCTCCTCCTCGCGGCCCCAGCCGGCGGCACTGTTGCGAGATCCGGCGTGGGCCGTTTTGTGCATGCATGAATGTACTCCTTCCTGGCAGGAGCCGGCGCGCGAGCGGAGGACAACCTGGGCACTGGGCAGTATGCGTCTGTTGATGGGCGGCGCCGACGAAGGGGCCCGGGCGAGGACACACACGAGGCGCGCGCGGCGGTGGGAGGCAAGGAGGACGGCGAGCGCGTGTTCGGCTGCGTAGCGAACCTCGCGCCGGCGATGGGTATGTGATGCCGCCGTCCCCGGCCTGCAGGAGTTCGTTACTTGGAAGGCGCTCGTGCGTCGTCTCCGTGCTAGCTGTCTCCGGCTCGCCGTCCCGCATGCGGCCCCTCGCGGGAGAGCAACGAGGGGATCGACCGGAGCTCGTCGCCCCTTCCAAACTCGGTAGCAGGAGAGCAGCGAGGGGAGCGGTCGGAGCTCGCCCTGACCAAATCCGGCAGTAGGAGCGACCTTCCGTCCAGACTCGCGGCCACCACCGACAACAGCCTGTCGATTTCTCTCTGCCTCACAAGTCCGCCACCGCAGCGCCGTCGCCATCCTACATGTCCGCTCCTTCCCCGGATGCTCTTATCCTCTCCCCTACGCTAAAGTGTCGTTGCATCCAGGCGGGGATGCTTGGAACCACGGATCCAACGGCTATGTCTTATGTCTGGACACATTGAAGCTGGCGGCGGACGACTGCGAGGGATGCCTGTGCTGCAGCTCTGCTGCATCTCGATCTGGCCCATCCGGTCCCAGGTTTGGTCGTCTTCTACCTTGCTAACTCGCACTACTACTACTTGCTAATGAACGTCTGGAATTAGTGGATGCATAGTTGGGATGGTTCATTTCCTGATTGGTGTGTTTAGATTGATTATCCAATGTGCGAGACTGAGAGAGAGACATTGAGAGACGACAAAGCCAGATCGGGTTCTACTGCACCAAAGATTGTCAATTCTTTTTATTATGGACATTGAGAAATGCTAGATGCTGCATCAGGTTGTAACCTTCAGAGGACAACAACAAAAATAATCGGCTGGTCTTGAGGACTTTAATAATGCCCTTAGATTATGTTCTTAGCTATAAAAATTAATTGGGTTCGATTTGTCTGCACCCTTGCAGGTTCTACTAAGCGGTGGACTGAGAGAGATTAAGAGGGTTTCACATATTGGTAGGGATTGGGAGATTAAGTGGGTTACATTTGTCTGCTATGGTTGCGTCAGAGATTGAGCCATTGAGGCTTCCTAGCAGCTCGTGTGTTAGAGACAGAGAGCAGAGACAAAATGAGAGATTGAGAGTGGCATGGAGATATCCGAGTGAGTATACCGTTGTGCTGATGTTATTTTTATGATCTTGCCGAACAGATGAATGGGTTAGAGTTCAATTATCAATATCGTAAACATACAAACTACAACATACTAACACTACGAGCAATACTGGCTAGAGTCCGCCGCCAGCTAGAGTCTACTGCCATCCCGCCATTTTGTCGACTCCGTGATGTTCGTCGGCGCCACGCCTCGCCGGAGTCTACCACCGTCAGTCGTGAGGCTAACACTGTATTTGTGCTGAATTCAGTCGTGAGGCTAACACCGTATTTGTGCTGAATTCGCCAGAACCTCACCGATTCGATGTGAGTCGCCGCTTTCTAGGTGTTCTGTCGACCTCGCTGGAATTGGCTGCCTCACTAGCTAGAGTCCGCCACCATTTTGCCGTTTTGCCGACTCTGCCAGAATTCTCCATCCAACTCGAGACCACTGCCGTTGAAATAGAAGATGCTTGAGTGCTAAAACTAACATCACATGTTACATTATTTTAAAACCGTTGCAACGCACGGGCACTTTTGCTAGTTATATAAAGAGTGAGATCCGAGGTAACAAATGGAACTAACAAATCTCATACATCCTTCTTTTTTTCACGACAGAAATTTTGGTAGCCCATTAATATTGGAAACTAGGATTAGCTTATTTATACTAGAATTTGCAATTTGCTGCTAACTGCATGTCCATAAGTTTCCGATCGATTCAATTGAAATAGGAGTGCAACGGTAGAAAGAAAAATAATTGCACGCAGATTCAATTGAAATAGGAGTTCCAGTTGCTTGATTTTCAGAAAATTGAATGGACATCCCTTCCCATTGTTTATTCGAGAATTACCTCGCTTTCCATTCCATTATTCAGAAACAGAGCACCAATAATTGAGAGGTTAAGATCAACTGGAACATCAGCACTTCCCATTTTATATCTCTTAGGCATTTTGTAGTGGAAGGCAATCAACATGACAGCAGTGATTTTTTAAATAAAAAACAATCTCGAATTTGTCTCTTTTCTTTTGTATGTACATTGATGTTGTTAATAATTTGTTTGTTATAGAGCAATATAGGAGTTACTTACTATAAGATCAAATGTAGATTGAAAATAATCTGTTATTTTACGGCCAGGTCATTCTGAATATGAAAGTTGTCATTGCTCGACAAGAGTTTGAAAAGTAGACCTCTAAACACTCACCCTTCCCTTTCCTTTGTCTACTGTTGTTGGTACGTGGTCAATCTTTCAGGACTAGACAAGGCAAAGCTGTGCTCTAGAATTTAGTGTCAGTTATCCACTTGTGTTTGGTAGCCCCTTTAGTTACACTGTTATAATTATTCTTAAGTTCATCAATCATGTATGGAATGCAATTGGTCCACAAATTTTCATACATTTTTGCATTGTTCCGAATTTTAGATGGAGAGTTATAAATTTTACAAATCTTAGATCTTCCTGTAATGATAAAAATAGATATATGAATTGTGGAAGTTCAATTAAAATCAAATTGAAGTTGATTAACTATGTATGGAATGCAGTAGTTGTAATTTTTTTGTAATGCATATTTTGAAATATTATGGATTTTTTTGTGTAGAGTATGTCCAAATAGTTTGTGGACTGAAATGTTCAGATATATGGTTATATGCTGCTATAAATTTTTAACTGAACTCCAAAGCGCGTGGTGAAATTCAAATATGAAGATTTTGACATTTTAAGATTGTGCGGATTTGAGAATATTGGAATGCAAAGAGGTATTACATTTGGAATTTGTTTAGAGCTCGAAAATTGTTCATATTGGATAGTTATTTAGATTTGAATTCTTTTAACGGTAGAAGCATGGTTAGATTTGGAAGGCATGACACATTTTAAAATATTTAAATGTGTATGTCGCGTTTTTGTGTTTAAATTGAAATTTCGAAAATGACAACATTTTAGAAGTGTGTAGATCTGGACATTCTTAGAATGTAGAGAAAGTTTGTGGTGTAAAACTGTTAAGGTTTCTAAATTCGTTGAAATTTGGAAGTTTTTCATATTAGAGTTCTTTCAACACTTGTGAAATGATTAGTTTTGGAAGGTATTTAAAATTTTGAAATATCGAAATTTGATCGTACGCCATAAGTAGTCATTTTTTGTGTGTGGTTGTTTTTGATATATTTTTCATAATTTGTTGATGGATATAGGTTAAGTTACCCATTTTGAAGCAATAAGCATTTTTTTTGAAATTGTTTAAATGCTCAAAGAGCTACCAGTGAAGTGTTTGAAATTATGTAAAGCATGTTCTATTTCATTTTTTTCTTTGATTCACTTATGTTTAGTGGGAAAATAAGTTTGAAACAGCTATTTGTTAATTTTTACAGTTGTGTGGTATTCATATTTTGATATTTTGAAGCCCATGATATAAATGGATAATTGTATTTAAGTGGTGTACTAAACTCTATTTAAATGATATGTTCTGTAGCACTGATAATATTTTTCTGGATGTTATTTGAGGTTGAAAGAAAATGATTGAATCCATGTATAAAATGACATGAAGTGTCAAATGGTTTTATATGTATTGTTTAAGATTTTGAAGAGTTGCAATTATTTTGAGAAGGCACCATAATATTTGAAGTAGCTGTTCTTTTTTTCCTTTTTTTTAAGTTGAAATAATTTGGAAAAGGTCACAAGTATGTGGAAAATGGTTGTTCTATGTGTGATGTAAAATTTGTATAATTTGTAATAATTTTGAGAAGGTCACAAAGTTGTAGAAATGGTTGTTTTGATTTTGTTTTTTTTTTATGTTATGTGTGTTTGTATGTGTTTTTGCATATTCTTTTACCATAGTGTGTACATATTTTTGTATCTATATATTAATATCTGGATAGTGGGTTCTATAGTGCGCGAGATAACAATTTTTGGTTGTAATTTTTTTTTTTGGCTGAAATATATTTGTTTGCGAAATATGGTTTGAAATATTTTGGAGAAGGTTTCAGAACATTTGAAATGTTTTTTGTTTTCATAGTTTTTTAGAAGTTGGTTTGAATTGATTTTGATTTGTATTTCAAAAGTTAGGGAAATTGTGGAAAGATGGAAAAAGAACAAAAAGAGGGGAAAAAAGAGAGGGCTGAGGCACCGGCGCAGCAAGCTGGCCAGCCCAGGACGCGGCCCACTGCCTAGCCCAGGCCCGCCTTGACGTCACAATGACGTAAGGGGCGGGCGGAGCTGCGGCGGAGCTGCCGCGGCGGCGATGCGGACGCCGGCGGCGAAGCACTGCCATCCAGGATGCGCGGATGCGCGAAGTGGACGCGCCGCGACGCGGCGAACCCGGAAGTGGCGGCGCCACCGCCTGAAGGTTGCCGGAGCGGCCGCTGCGGCGTGCGGACGCAGCCATGGACGCGCGGCGCGACGTCGACGATTCCGGCGTCTGTGGGGCGGCCCGGCACGCGATCTGCAGCGGGGAGGAAGAGGCGACGACGGTGGAGACCACCGTGGGCGTAGATCGGAGGGAGGAGGACCAGAGCGGCGGCGAGGCGCGGCGGCGTCGCCGGCGATTTTCCGGCCGCACGCGCGAGGGGGAGGGGAGTGGGGGGATTTGGTGATGGTTTTGCAAAAAGAACCTCCTATTTTGCCCTAATTTCAGTTTGGTCCTTTGTAGCGTAAAATGATGGACTGCGGGTTCTTTCGTCTGTTGGGGAAGGGTTTTTTTGCAAAACCGTGACGGGCGTGTCCTGTGTGCCGTCCGATCGCCGGGCGACGGCTCGGATCGAAACACTGTAGATGGAGCGTCGAGCGCGGAGAGAGCGCGATTTTGGCCAGCTTTCATATACTTAGTAATAATAATGTGTCAGTCCTTTAGATGGACGGAATACCCTTAACAAAGATATACTAATGTTATACATGTCCATAATTTATAATTCTTGCTTAGCTTCAAATATTATGTGGCAGTCTTTTGGATGGACGGAATACCCTTAACAAAGATACACTAACCTTATCCATGTCCATAATAAAAAGAAACTAATTGCTAACTTTCTGGCAGTATCCTTATTGGGTCTAGCTTCTATGAAGGCTTTTATTCTGCACCTTCTTATGTGCAGTACCGTGCACATGACAAGCGACATGACAAAAATGCCAACTTCGTAAGCTTAGTTAAACAGTTGTACATATGTAGGGAATGTTGATTGTTTAGTGATTTTCAGTTCCTTGCAGCTGGTTTGTTTGTGTTTTTTAACAGGAAAAAACCTCTTGTACATATCTTAATTTCTTATGCAAGTGCAGAAAGATTTCAGGTTGTGCCATTTGTTCTGTTTGAATGGGATGTGCCCTCTTGTAATGTAAGATTATCCATATCTAATAGTAGATCTTATTATAGTGCTTTTGCTATATGAGTGCAGCTGCAGAATTTGTGCCAGAACTCACCTACACGACTTGATGCATGCTCAACTCGGTACTTGGTTTCAGTAAACCATGATAATGTGAAACAAGCACTGTGATGCATGCAGTACCGTAGTGTTGATGTGTCTAATGACTTTTGAAGATTTTGAGAGGATATGTGTGATGTTCTGGGTAAAGAATATAGAAATGTTGCCGCTAGAAGTTATATCTCTCAGTTTTTGCGAGTTTTTTTTGTTCGGCACGAATATGTAAACCAGTTCTTGTTTTTACTAGCACATAAGCGTCTTCTTAAGAAGTTTAGTTATGTACTTGTTGTGTTTGATGGTTCAAGACAACCCATAATTTTTGCTGTCACATAGTAAAAGTTCTCGGTCATGGGTGTGTGGCAGTTGACAAGGTAAGTAAAATCATGTAGGACTGCTTGTAAGACAATTCAAAAATATACCCTTGTGTTCTACTATATTATTCTTGTCTTCCTTATTGCAAGATAATTGATTATTATTCTTTGTCATGCGGCTGAAAATGTTTTAATGAGATACACTCTTGCTTGTGAACATTATGAAATTTAAATAAGAAATATTGTTTACTGTTTAGTAACATAGTTCAAGTTATTTGTAACATTATGAAACTTCAATGGAAAAATATTCAGTTAAATTATGTGCATTAGTTGACACGTGCATTGCACGTGCACCATTACTAGTCCAAGTAAAGCAATCACTTTCTCCCGAAAGTGTTTTGCTTCCGAGATCCAGTAATCCTGTTATTTCAAAAAATCAGAAAAAATATTTATGAGTTTAAAAAAATTGATACCAATTCCAGATGTAGAAAATGGTGTATCCCACAGACGTACAGACAATTAACTTCGAATAATTTAAATTCCGAGATTTGAAGATACGCATATTCAGGTCCACACTTTGTAATTTTTGTGTAGCTCAGAATACAAAGTATTTGAACTTGACTTTGTGCGTGTTTCTGAAATACATCGTTGGCTACATCTGGGATTTTTTTCCATTTTTTTGAAACTCGTAAATATATATTTTTATTTTCTAAAAATATCAGGATCGCTGGACCTCAGCAGCACGAAATCTCCTCACTTTCTCCTCTCTACTATCTTTCATATGGGCCAGCTCCTCCTAAACCGATGCACCCAATGATTCGAATTTGGTTCACTTCTATTTTCTGACACAATAAAGTGAATGGAGGCCTTCGAACCGTTTTATTTTCGAGGAGCGTTTTCATTAATAGATAAATATGCTTTTTTAAGTCGGCCCGCTAGTTTTCGAGGAGCTGGCTTGCTTATGAATATATATTGTTTCGATAAAAACATCCAAAAGAATTGTATATCTGCTATTTATCAAGAAAATGAAAAACTACTACAAATGAGATTCAACTGCTGGAACTGACCTTTGCCTTGCTTCGATTGTTTGCTAACTGCTGGAACTTGAAACATGCATTAAGCAAACAGAAAGTGACCGGAACACATGTAAACACATTCGCCAACCTAGTCTTTTAAACCGCAAAAGCCACTCGCCGCGAACAACCGCCAAAGTAGAATCGGTTGGGGACACAATCAACCAACACAGACTTCCAATTCACCACCAATCTATAGGGTAGGTTAAACCGAACCTTGCTGCAGATCTAAACAAACGAAGCGATCAAAACTATTGCACCACGTACGACAGAACAAGTTCCTTGAATGACACACTAACTGGAGAGATCTAAAGGAATACAACAAATCTGGCAGCACCTATTCTCATTGGCTCTCAGGAGACGTCGGATTGAACGTTAACGAGGTAGGGAGAGGCCGGAGAAATATTATTTTGGCCGCCAATGTTACTGTCGTGTCTCGGATCACGGACACCGGGAGTAAAGGATACCCCTTTTTAGGTTCGGCACGGGGCGCGAAGGAGGCTGGGAGACGTCTCACCCGGGAAGAGATCGACGAGTTCTTCGTCGAGACGAGAAAGCAAACAACATAGAGACACAAGGAGTTTTACCCAGGTTCAGGCCGCCCGGAGGCTAAAAGCCACTCCTGCATGTCTGGATTGCGATGTTCATCATGGTGTGGTTTACAAGGGTGTTCAGGGATGAACCCGGCAGAGTTCCGGCCGGAGGTAGACGAAGAGCAGATCCTGCCCTGGGGAGATCACCTCTCTCTCTACCCTCCGAACCCTAGTCTAGTCTTCCGCTTGGATCCAACTTGCTCCCCTTCCTCTGGTGACTCGGTCCTCCTTTTATAGGCTAAGTGGATCCAACAAGGGCACGCGAGGAGTCTGAGGGGTCTTTTGGCGGGAAAACCCCCCGGTGGTCTTTGGAGGAGACGTGGCTTCTTCTCCTCCAAGTATCTTCTGTGGGGTGGCGCGGTCGTCCGTCCTTGGGGAAAAGCGGGGCGGACAAAGCCTGTCCGCCCCACCAACCACGCATGTGGCGACGTCACTGGGGCGCGTCCTTCGTCTTGGCGCCTAAGTCTTCTACAAGCTTCCAGCATGAGCTGGCGTGCTTATCCTCTCAGCTGTACGGATGGAGGACCCGGGGGTACGCCTGGCCTCCTGCCGGGTGTCTGGACCCGTGGGTACTATGCCTTGTTCACCGGGTGGCGGGTGACCCCGGAAGGTCACCTGGTCCTTAGCCGTAGCTTGTCGATGTCGAACTTGATAGGTTTCCTTGGGGCAGATGGACTGACCCATCTGTCGGTCTTGACTCCTTGCCTTGTCCATCTTCTTGGTGGGCCCAGGTTGTGGACCCACTTTGGCAGCATCAGGGGAACCCCATGTTCCACTGCTGCGACAGTAGCCCCCGAGCATGGTTCCGGTGGCTCTTGCTTCAGCTGCTGCCGGGGCTATGGCCAAAGAGTTGGCCAAAGTGGGTCTCCGGCGTCTTGTCTTGAATGAACCGTCCCATCTGTCAGAGGGTGGGATTTGGAGTTAGTCCGCTCGGGGGAATAGCTGCACATGTTCCCTCGATTCCCGCTGCGTAGAAGCCGAGGAGACCGCTGGAGAGAGAAGACGCCGCGCGCTATTAAAGCGGAAGCGGCGCCTCACGAATCTCCATCCTTCTTCTCCATTGCTCCATTGCTCCATTGCTTCCATCCCAGACATGGCGAGAGGGAAGAGAGGCGTTGGGCGTCCACGTGCTTCGGCTCCAGCGGAGAAGAGCTCCAGCAACCGCAGAAAAGCCGCCCCAAGAGGGCGAGCGAAGCGCGGCCGCGGCGGTCGAGGGACAACGAGGCGTGGGAGATCCCCTTCTCCACCTCCGCGGAGTGCGGTCCATACGAGCTTCGCGCCGTTCGAGTTCATCCTAGATCTGCGCCGCAAGATTCGCAGCCGGATTCACCTTCCGGATTCCTTTGCGATGGCGATGGGGGACGACAAGCCTCCGGGCTTGTGGCTACAGGTGGAGGGCTGCCCCAATGGCCCCGCCTGGATCTCTGTGGAGTACACCGTCGACGACTCCATGCTCCTGGGTTAGGGGTGGAAGTCTTTCGCCCGCTCCCGCCGCCTGACCCGGGGGCAGTACCTTGCCTGCAAGTATGACGGAGATGCCACACTCGCCATGAAGATCTTCCATGCTGCAGGAGGGCACGTGGAATAATGCTGCGCGGAGAGTGAGAGCAGCAGCGGCTCCAGCTCCGACGACGAGGATGAAGATGAGGAAAACTCATCTAGCATCAAGGCCGAGGGGAGCTCGTCTTCCTGAGGGCAAGGAGCTTCAAGACGACGGCCCTAAATATCTCCTTGACCTCCTTCTTGGCCGCCTCATCGACGTACTTATAGAAGTAGCGTCTTCCATTGTACGGTGGTGTTCCTTGTTCGCCGAGAGCCAACCTTTTTGTTGTAAAAAATTAGCCCCCACTGTAGATCTTGAAATGAAGAAGAAAGATGTTCTCCTTTTCTGTCTCTTGGTCTTCGTGTTGCACTTGGTGTGAATGGAACGGTTTTTTGCAAACGCGCCCCCATTATGGTGGTAGTCGTGCCGTCAAGGGGTAGGTGGAGCGTGAAGGGTCTATAAAAGGCCCCCTAAACCCCAACTCCTTCAACGCATCTTCTCGCCTTGCTTCCTTCTCCCCCCCCCCCCCCCTCCATAGATCGCAGAGCAATGTCTAGTGAGGAGGAGATGTCCTTGTCCGACGTGTCGACGGCGGAGTCCATCTTCCGAGGCGCGGCAGAAGCGCCCAAGGAAGCTGAGGCCCGAGCCATTGGAGGAAAAGAGGTCGCTCCTCGACCTCGGGTCTCCGTGATTTTCCCAGCGGTGGGGAACATCGCTGGTTCCGCCGCCATGGAGGCGTCGGTGGCGCTGGCGACCCAGAAGGCCATCATCAAGATGGACTTGTGGAGAGAGGCAGCGGGCAATCCGAGATTGATCCGCCTCCTCTGCGACCTTGACGATGTCTTCAAGGTAAAGCTTCCTTTGCCTTGGTGAGTTGATCTTGGGAAGAGTCTGCATCTTGACTCGATCTCTCTTCCTCATGCAGGATGAAGAGGACATCATGGACAAGTTCGTGGACCACGTGTACCTCCTCTGCAGCCAGCACGTGCCGGGGTTCGCCAAGAATTTCCCTGGCCTGTGGGATCCCTGAAAATCCTGCGCGAATGTCCTCATTCATCCCAGGAGTCCCCGGGAACCCGGAGTTCACCCGGCAGGCAAGAATAAAGACGAGTCTGCACAGCTAGGAGCCCTGAGCTGGCCTTAGTAGCGTAGGCTTAATATGTAACCAAGAAGTTGCACAGCTGAATGTAATTCAGAATTGTAATTCAGAATTTAAGTTCAGATGAATGCAACCTAGCCTCAACTCCCAGGGTCATTTCCCAAATCTTCCTTTGCACTAACGCGCTGCCCAGTTTTCAGAGGAGATCTCTTAGGTGCCAATTACTCTGACTTACGTGCACCCCAAATTCGTTGCTAAGATGCTGACGCAGTAGCAGTACCCCTAAGAGCACTATACCTTCCGGGAGCCTACTCCACTGTCCACGGGTACTAGGCCAGAGGGAAACGGACCGTTCGCGGGGGTGGATGCATTACCCCCGCATAGGCTCTCATCAACTATCAAGCATGCGCAGGTCGATGGTATATTGACTCCGAGCGAGATGTTATGCCTAAATGCAGGACCCCAAATTCGTTGCTAAGATGCTGACGCAGTAGCAGTACCCCTAAGAGCACTATACCTTCCGGGAGCCTACTCCACTGTCCACGGGTACTAGGCCAGAGGGAAACGGACCGTTCGCGGGGTGGATGCATTACCCCTGCATAGGCTCTCATCAACTATCAAGCATGCGCAGGTCGATGGTATATTGACTCCGAGCGAGATGTTATGCCTAAATGCAGGATGCAGACGCAAGGACATAGCTGATTTTTGCCGTGTCCTTGATCCGTCCTGTCCCTCCCGGGTATCCAGCTCCTTAGCCATTTTCCGCCGCCAGTTCCTGTCCCGGGAAGGCGCTGCACATAACAAACTTTCAGTAGGGAAAGAATGTACCCTCTTTTCATGTCATGATAGTGTTTCATCCGAAGCAACCCGCAAGCAAAGTTGAATGTGCATTTATGTGCTTAGGATCGTTAAAACACAGCACTGCCCGTTCACTCCTTTCCACGGCAGTACGGCACGATCGGGTGGCAGTGCCTACCGATAGGCCACTCGCGCTCGACCCGTCAGCCACCGGCACTATATCAGCCCCCTGCTTGGGGGTTGTTACGGATAACACACATCTCGACATGAATTGACGCTCACGGAATTGAAACACTTATCTTTTATTTCTTGGCAATGATTCTTACACCCTATTACGGAACACTAGCACCTTGGCGTGCTTAGCGGATTCGACGTTTGGCCATTCATGTTCGTAATTAGGGGTAGAACTTGCGGAGATTCTCGATATTCCAGGCGTTGCCCTCCGGCCTGCCTTTCTCGTCCTCCAGATAGACTGCTCCGGGTCTCAGGGTATGAGTAACCTGGTAGGGTCCTTCCCACTTGCTTGGCATCTTGTTCAAGCCATCGAGCTTTTGTATATTGCGGAGTACCAGGTCTCCGGGATGTAGTTCCCGAGACCGGACATGACGGTTGTGGTAGTGGCGCAGCCTTGCTGATATCGAGCAGATCGTAAAGATGTCCGACATCGAATCTCCTCCAGGAAGTTTATGTCATCAATCCTCCGCTCAACTTGGGTGTCTTCATCATAAGCGAGTACCCAGGGAGATCCGTGCCTTAGCTCTGTTGGCAAGACAGCTTCAGCTCCATAGACAAGGAAGAAAGGTGTTTCTCCAGTTGCTCGGCTTGGTGTAGTTTTGAGGGACCGTATTACACTGGGCAGATGATCAATCCAATTCTTCCCCTTGTTCTCCAACTTGTCAAATTCTTTGGTCTTCAGACCGTTCAGGACCTCCGCATTGGCTCGCTCCACTTGTCCGTTGCATCTTGGATAGGACACTGATACAAAATACACCTTGATGCCAGTTCTTCGTAGAAGTTGAGGAAGGCTCGACTTGTGAACTGAGTGTTGTTGTCCGTTATGATCCTGGTAGGTACTCCGAAGCGATAAACAATCCCCTCGATGAACTTGATGGCAGCCTGGGCCGTCTGGCGTGGTACTGGCATCACTTCCACCCATTTTGTGAACTTGTCGATAGCCACGAAGAGATATTCATGTCCGCCAACTGACTTTGGCACCTTGCCCATGATGTCAAGCCCCCAGACTGCAAATAGCTAGGATATTGGGATTGGTTGGAGGGCTTGAGCTGGCTGATTAATGTTCTTCGCGTAGTATTGGCAAGCTTCGCAGGTCTTGATAATTTGCTCGGCGTCGTGCAGGACTGTTGGCCAGTAGAAACCCTGACGGAAAACTTTTCCCGCCAGAGATTTGAAGCAACATGACTTGAGGATGTGCCCTCGTGGATGTCTCATAGCAGTACTTGGCCTTGCTCTTGTGGTATGCAGCGGAGCTTGACTCCATTGTCGCGTTGCCGGTAGAGCTCGCCGTCGATCAGGACGTAGAGCTTGGCTTGGCGAGCCACCCGCTCGGCATCATGATCATCCTCCGAAGAGCATGCTCCGTCATGTACTTGATGATGTCCAGGGCCCAGGGTGGGTGGGTTCTTTCCACCGGTAGCACCCTTTGACCAGGAAGAAGCATGGCTTCCCTTGGTCCAGGTGCTGCCGGGTCTTACGCGTCTCCAGGGTTGGTTTCCCAGGTTGCCGAAGTTGACGGGTCACCAGCCCCCAATGTCGATGTAGACCTTGCCTTGAGCCTCTCGGGAGACACAGAGGGTTGCCGGAGCACCTCAATGTAGATCCCGGGAGGCACTGGTTCTCGCTTGGAAGCCATTTGTGACAGCTCGTCCGCGGACGTGTTTTCATCCCGCGGGACGTACACAGCCCGGAAGCTATCGAAGCGTCGCTGAAGCTTCCATACCTCTTCGACGTACGGTGCCATCTGTGGGCAGGCATACTCCTTGTTCACTTGTTTGATGACTAGCTAAGAGTCACCCTTGACGATGAGCTTGTTGATGCCGAGGCCAATGGCAGCACGAAGTCCCGCAAGCAGGCCTTCATACTCCGTCGTATTGTTCGAGATGTTCTCCTTGTAGTGCATCTGGACGATGTACTTCAGACGATCCCCCATAGGTGAGATCAAGACAACTCCAGCGCCTCCCTGGCCCTTGGTGTAGGAGCCGTCGAAGTTCATGGTCCAGACATCGGGGTCTTCTTTCCCGGGAATGCTTGATTCCTCCACCGGGTCGTCAAACGCTGTCTCGGTCCACTCCATCGTGAAGTCGGCCAGCGCCTGACTCTTGATGTTGTTTGTGTGCTTGAACTTGAGGCCGA